>OZ021693.1:18844082-19264205 GCA_963978525.1 Ornithomya fringillina
CAGAGAAGTCGTTGTCGTGAAAAGTTTCCTAATAAGTTAATAAATATATTCTATACTTAATGAAAATATCATAATTGGTCAAGCGGATTATAAAATAACTTATTGCACATTATATGCTACTGGTATTATATATGTTGTACATATATATATAAATATAAATATATTATATTTTTGATTATTAAATATAAAACGTTTAAATGTAATATTTACATATCGATGCATTACAAATATAGCAAATTACGAATAAAAAAAACTAGAGGTAGCTTATGCCAAATCGTATATAACTTCTATATGTATAAATGGTAGGCGTGGCCCTCTAATAGTGTATGTATTACGTACCAACTGTGTAGAAGACCGAGTTTTACGCTGACTGCGGTCTATTTTTAGTTATTTTTCTAAAAAATTGTAACTTCATTAGTCAATTTTTGTGGCAGATAAATAGATTTTTATTCATTTTGGGCGTGACCATTTTTCCTTCATTTTAAATAGCGATCTACGTGTGAATATTAGAACTATCGCTACAAAATTTCAGCTCAATATCTTTAAAGTTACAAACGTGAGAATGCCAACAATAAATAGACACACGTGTAGAAGGACTCTAACGCCTCTTCCTAAGTATTGCAAATGGAATGAACCAACTCATCTTAGATAGGACATATCTAATAAAAATGCTATACTTTTAACTAAACTTTGAATACATTCCGCAACAAATTCAGCCTTATTTTTAAAGCATGCATTCTGTTTTCCCACGTTGTCTCGAATTATTATACCATCCACATAAAGTGGAGGGTATACTAAGTTTACCACTCTGTTTGCAATACTCTAAAGTAGGCGTTGAAGACCCTACAAGGTATGTGTATATATCGTAGATCTGCATCAAAATCTGAGTCCATCTAAATATGTCTTGCAAGTTGATACGTAATATCTACATTATTAGAGGGAGTAATCTAGCACCTGCCACACCAATGCCACTTTCATAATTTTCATCATTTTTCTGTGCCACCGTTCGCCAGGGTCTCGAAAAAAGGCAATGATTACATGATCATACAGAGTACAGTTTTTTTTAATATTAAATCAGGTAAAAAAACATAACATGGACCATAAGTTCACCAGTCACGCTCCAAAACCCTTCAATCTATCAGTTATGTTTTTATATACTTCACGATCAATTCGGAAAAATGCTGCTTTTATATTTTTCGTAATACTGCATGACTAAGTTTTAATCAATTTTGCTCAATTTCATTTCATTCCGGGGGAATGATTGATAGACGGACATATATATATATAATTTCCTATAATACTTATATATAACAAATCTCATCAACAAATATGCCAAACCCACTCTAGTAAAAAACTGTATCCCCTCCTGCGCACAAACATTTCTTCTTTCCTACTCCAATTGCGGTAGTGGATAACCATGTTTGTAACTCCTATACGACTAAAGAATCACTCACCTTTTATTCTACTGATCTTTTCAGAATCACTTTCTTTTCTTTATATGGCGAAGTGCAAACAATATTTTATTAAGATGAATTATTGAGTTTAATAATTGGCTATAGCCAAATTTTTAAAGCCTCGTTTCCAAATTTTGTCAAAAATAAGTAAGAATTTTGAATTTTTACCAAATAAAGACTTCCTTTACAATGTTATATATTATATTCGCCAATACTATGTCCTTGTACCAGATTTTATCAAAATATCTCAAAAAATGCATAGCATTTGCCATGCAGGAGTACAAAATGGGGTATATTGCCACTGTTGTTGGAGGGTATGAAAACTAAATTTGGCGTATCTCTACACCTACTTCGCATATTTTCGTCAGATGCAAGGATGGGCTAATTACAAATTTTTAAACACTGAAACACTGTTGTCTTTTGTGAGCATGGTTTTTGATCGATTTGTTCCCTTTTAAAAGGGAAGATGTTTAAGTCTAATATCTCAACTTTTACGACCGTAGAATAGACATATGGGAACCGTTAAAGTGAGTAAAATATTCAAGCTAATTGAGCTTATTATATTTTGTGATATTATTATTATTATTATAAATATTAGTTAGTGCCGAATGTAAGCTAAAGGTAAACAATTTGGATATGAAATTTTAAACCCCATTAACTATGTTTTATTTGATTGGTTTAATTATGGAAAATGTGACTTATGATAGATAAATCATCGATATATCACATATAGTCATAATTTATAAAATAAGTGCATTTTTCGTAATCAATTAATTTTACAGTTTTATGTAATATTTTGTCTTGCAAAATGACAATAACTTGAAACACCGACTAAAAGAGTTCAGATCCTTTCTCAAAACAAACAAAGGTATTTATGTATATGTTGCAAAAACAGGGTGAATACTCGTATATTATACGTTTTTAAGCACTCTAAAATTTTAACTTACTGTGAATTTAGTGTAATTTGTTTTGAATTAAATTTGGCTTAAAAGTACTTCAGAGGGCATTCATGTAGACAAAGTTGGTAATTGATGTCATTTGATGGGGAATCATTTACAAATTCCTGTTTTATGCAAGGTAGGGCCTAAATGGTTACGATATGTGTATATCTCTCTACATAGTTGATCCCACAAGAGTGCAAATGAAAAATTACAATTTAAGGAAAAACAAGTTTAAACTGTCTTGGATACTTGCCATCATTATCCACTTGCAAAATAGGCCAACACTTTATTATATTTTCGACTAAAGAAAAATATATATAAAATTTATTTTAACATAATAATTAAAGATTAATTTTTCCCAAGTAAAGTCATTTTGGAAAAGTTTCTCTGTTTCGTTCAAATAATTCACAATAAAAACGTAATGGGCACGCCCCTTTAAGGTAATCTTATTTATTTTCATAATTTTATTTTATATGTGAAGAGGTACATCCTATATCAAAGGGAAAAATATCTGAGAATAGTATTAAGATAAGAACCGACCACATCCATTTCACAAGATTATTCCGTACAAAAGGGAAGAATACTCTTCCCGAATTTCAGATCGAAACAGGGTCATCCACGTCAAATATTCTAAAGAAACTATTAAAACATTTTAACATCTATGTTATGTTCATTAAAGTGGGCGTGGTTGAAATGATTTTTTTCGAATATGTAAAAAAGAATTGTATTCTATATCTCCTGTGGTTGGTCAAAAAACTATGTTCTATTGTTAATCTAATTCTATTGTTAATAATAGGTGCATTCCAATTTATTCATAAAAATTGTTTGTAGAAAATTTCCGAACAGTATCCTAACTAAGGTAATGAAGGTGCTGGCTGGAAAAATATACTGAAAAGAAATTCTTTTGTGTTTTATTAGCATTGAGGGCAGATCTGTCAAAATGCCAACTCGTTTAAAAATTGTCCATTCCAAATTTTTGCTCAATATCTCAACT
This sequence comes from Ornithomya fringillina, assembly GCA_963978525.1. NCBI lineage: Eukaryota > Metazoa > Arthropoda > Insecta > Diptera > Hippoboscidae > Ornithomya > Ornithomya fringillina. Next base: position 18,847,472 of record OZ021693.1, read on the forward strand.
TTTTAGACTAAGTGGGAGGGCTTAAGTGACTGTACCATTGATACAGATTAAGAATATATATACATTTTGGGTAGTGACCTCTTTCTCCTTCTGAGTATTACAAAAGTTTGTACAAATCCGATTATCCGAATCCCTTATCATTATGATGGTGAGTAAAAAAAGCGCAAATACATTAAGAAAGATCATTATCCTTCGATTTTCATTATATGCAATGCTTTATATATTATTACGAAGCTTTTTGGAGTATGTGTGAAAAAATTTCATAATTGTAATTATTTATTGAAATAACTTGTAACGGATTAAAGTACAACATTAAAGTACTTGTATGCAGTTTGCTTATGTAGAAGATATAAAGAGCTGGACTACTAGACTACCTTTCAATTGACGCATTTATCTTTTTACGTTTACGGTCAAGGGCAGATTTCCTAAGAAGTGGAATTTTTCAAATGTTCTCACGTGAATGCCCCATAAAGTACTTTTGCTCCTTAAATTTTCAAAATTCCACAATAGCAGCAACAGCTAATAGATAAATTTTTATATAAATTAATTTAACAAATAAAACACACGGAAATATGTATATACTCCTGAAAACATGTTCGAAGTAAGATATAATACTACGCCTACATATGCCTACACACACGTACAGAAACTTATTTATGAATATATCGGAAAATAAATAGAAAATCGGATAACAGATTAATTAAAAATAATAATAAAAACTATAACAATAACAATAATAATAATAATAATAGGAAATAAGAAACCAATATGTAATCGAATTTAAAGATTTATTTAAATAAAAAGGAAAATATATCTGTAGTATATGAAGTAACAAACTATTTTTTTTTTGTTATAAAATCAAAAATTTTGTAAGTTGTTCACTTTTTTTCTTTTACACTCATGTAGAAAATTTTACAATAATTCACAATGGTTACCAGTAATTTATAAAGGATATCCTGGCTCTCAATCTCTGTTTCTTTTTTAACACGTAACACAAACTTATAGCTCAACACTTCTCATATTTTCTATGCATATAACGGAAATTGTTAGAGCAAATAACATGGAAAATAACTTTTTGTGTTTAACCATACAGTACGTAGTATGTGTATGTGAGTAAGGGATATATTACATGCATATACACACATACGCACATACATATATATATATATATTAAGCTGGCAGTAATTTTTGTATATTTTTTTATTGTTTACTGTGTGTGAGTGTATGTTTTTTCATTTGTTCTAGAGTTTATAATTTTTGACAGATCTTGCTCTTGTTGCTTTAAATAACAAGTTTTCATTATTATTATTGTTGTTGGTGTTGTTGGTATTGTTGTTGTTGTTTGTTTGTTTGTTTGAGTTACTTGTCGAATTTTCAATTTATTATTATTTTTTTGTTGTGAGATGAATATTTGTGGGGCATTATTTGTATGAAATGAAAAATAAAATTTAATTGGATTCGATCATGCACAATACATGAATTGTGTTTTAAGTTTTATAAATTGATACAGTGTCCAGTAGTATTAAATTCTACACAAATATACTTCACTTGATTGAATGTTTATGAAGTTTTTAAATTTTTCAAACACATTTTCGTTAATCCCTAAAACCACAATTCATTTAAAACGTATGTAAATGTCTTCAACCAAGCACCAGACCCCTCTTTAATTACGGCAAACACATATTCTGCCATGGACGCGATGTGTATAATGTGATTAAGCTTAACAGCCTGATTTGCTGCCCGTTTCAAATGTCGTTTCGCAGCAATGACCATTTAATACATATGAACCCGTACACCAAGGTTGATGATCGTTAAAGGTAATTTTTCGTTTTTCTATTTTTTTATACATTGATCGATTTTAAGAGTAAAATAAATTCTTCATATGAGAATCCCTTCAAGTGTTATTCACAATATTATATTCTTTCACCTTTTCTTGACGACTTACTATTCTGGCAATTTGAATTTTGAACCTTAGAGAGTTCCTTAGAAATGGTGGACGTGTGCGTTACTAGTTTCAGCAAATAAAGTTGTGTGTAACGTGTGCAATATTTCATTACAAATGCAGTTCATATTCAAAAAACTGCCCGCACTACATAGTTGAAGTTGAATCGTGCAAAACATTTCACTTTAAATACATCACTAAATTAGCATTTGTTAAATGAGTCCTAATGCACACATTTACAAATACAAATATACTGCGTGTTTACTACATTCAAATCTTTGCAGATGTATGTGTATGATATAATATTTATAGAGGAGAGAGAGTGAAGAGTGAAAAATAGACGTAAACTGAGATAAAGGCCGACACCGACACAAACATTACTGCCACCAGTCATTACTTGCTCTCACAAAAATCTGTATATTATTTGTTGTTCAAAGCTTCTACACAATGTGCACGAGTGTGTGCACAGATAGCTGTATTTATATAACTGCTGCTGGCACTCTTATCTGTTTAAAATTTTTGTCAAACACAAGACGAGAAACTTCCTTTCTTCAGTTTCTTACAATTTTAAAAAGCCTTTTCTAAAGCTGTACATACAGGGTGTCCCCACACAAAAACATTATTATTATTATTGGCACTATTTTTTACGGTATGAACTGCTCTTGCAAGCAAATGAGCAAAAACATTGACTTCGGAATGATGTGTAGCAAGCGTACCATTTTAAAATATTGACTAAATGGGTCATTTCTTGATATAACCTGCTCAAGGTGGTCGAATTTCTTTTCATTTGACTAAACTAACATTGTTTATGGCTTGATTGGTAAGCGTTTGTCAACTTTTGCCAAAAACTTGATAGAATTTGTATAACCAGGCCTCTCACCCGGTACCTGCTTAACGTGGACTTTCGGGACACCCTGCATACATATGTTACACAATAATATATATAAGGGTGGTTGTTATTTTTCAAATTCTCAACAAGATTAGCTCCCACCCCCCTAAGTTTATGGGAATTTTGGAAATCCTTAATATTATCGCTTTTCCCAAAAATATTATATTTATATTCTCAATTATATTCTCTCAAGCATACTAAGTTTAATGTAAGTTGACTAGAACTACGACGAAGCGTCAGAAGCAACACAAATGTTCCTTTCTTGATTAGCATGAACCACGTCTGTCCGTTCGTCCGTATTTTCTTATTTTTCTACTCATGATCATTTCTGAGAAAACACTTGCATACCAAGGATTTCCAAATAATTAATAGGTTTACAGCACCCCTAACAGTTGTTCGATATAATTTTTTTTTTTTTTGTTTTTTTGTTCATTTAACAAAATTAGCTAAACTTTTCAAAAATTGCTTAAATAACGGCCACCCTAACACACATATATCTTCATGTTTTATATAATGTTCATGTATATATATATTGTATTGTATTTTTTGTTCATATTTAAATTTTTTACTTTTACTGATAACCGCTACGCCCATCACACCATGTTTACCATGTTTACCAAGAAACTTGTGAATAAAATTTTAACCAAGTCTCCTTCCCAACTACATTTTAACCACAATCAACCGCAAGACTGTGTAGATGTAATGTTTATAAACTTGAGAGTTTTTACTTCACAAACACAAGCACAAGGCAAGCTGCACCAAGACAGAAGACATGTACGTTTACTACTCAAGACAATTATATTATGGAAATTGTTTTCCTGTACAAATGTATGATTTGATAATATTCTAAATACACAATACAACAGACGCACATGCAGCCAATATGTGTATGCACACTTTGCAAACATATTTGTACGGTATACACATCACAGCGTATGTTTTCGAAGAAAGTTATAAATGCAAACAGTTTGTTGTTTTTTGTGCGTACATAATAAGGAAATTTTCTTCATCAGCAGACACACAGAATTTTTTGTCTACCCATTTGTCTCTCTGCCTCGCTGTCGGCGTGCCCAAAACGTCTACGCTATCCGCGTGCTAAATAGTATTCATGTTTTTTTATGTAATACTTGTTTAATCAAACGCAAATATCATATTAATTAGAATTGGGTCTAGGAGATTGTCAAACACTGATTGAATAGTGTGAAATTACCGCAACGCGCGTTGACTACTTTCTTAATACTTCATACACAACACATGATGCATATTTTTTTACATCTCCTTGACAACGTTGTGTCATCATGTAGCCAAGCTTTTACTAATTGTTATCTTGGCAACCAAACAAACGATAATAAATCAAATTTATTTACCGTTTATTATTGTACCATCACTAGTACTGTCAAGAGGATATATTTTGAATTTCTCATATTGAATCGAATTTCATTTAAAAACATTTTATTTGTATTATTTTTTTTCTCGAATCGTTCATTTTTCTTTGTTTAATTGATAAACACAAGATAATGATAGTTTTTAAAAATCTTTTCATCCTTTAAACGGGCAATTAAATTAAAGACAATTTACGAATCAACACCGTTAAAAATTTAGGCTTCTTTTCAAGAACAAGAACAAAGGAAACACAACAAACGAAACAGAAACAAAATGGTAAGTAAATCATTTAATCACCGAGAGTAAGCACAAACAGTTATTAACTGTAAAAGTGCTAAATGATAAAAAAAAAATGTGCAAAAATTGGTTGAGACATACAATATACAATATACGTATGAGTGCCAACGGACAACAACGACGGCGCATAATATAAACGAAAACTTTAATTAAACCTTTACGCCATAAAGCCTTTCAGTCAGACTCTACATACGTACGTATGTACATCCTTATTCATGCTTTTTACAAGTAACAAAGAATCACACGGATCTCTGCAGAGAAGTGAATTTTATTGCAGCTTAATAAAATTTACTCCTTTGTATGAACGTGGACAGAAAGAATGTAAAGCACTTTAAGCAATTACTTAATAACGTAACGTATGTTATGTACGTACAACATAAGTATTGTAATAATCTGTATTTGAGGGTATTCAAGGTAATTGTTTAACTCGTGTTTGGATGGAGAACTGTTTGTGTACCTATCTCTACCATCGTTTTGTTGCTGCTCTTATGATATTGTGGCGCGTGTACGAGTTCTTTATCAGTAGAACACTTTCATTTGTCTGACTGTCTGTCTGTCTGTTTGCTTCTTTGTTTGTATGTGAGTGTGCGTGTGCGAACCTTTATAATGCGACAATCAAAAATCCAAAGAATTTTCTCAGCCATCAACTCTTGTACTTTGGATAACCACTATGAAACACTTTCTCTCTTTATGTCCTCCTCCTTAGGGGTGCTTTAAGTCTGTCATTCCATTTGAAACAATCAGGACAAAGCAGCAGACTCCATACACAAAATATTTTAAAGTCGAATCGATTGAATGCATCCAAAAATGAGCGTGGCCGATTAACATACGCGAACTTGAAAGTTGGCTCACAATACGTACATTATTAGAGGACAAAATCAGGTATCCATCACTTCTACGGATGTGGAGGGTATTTAAGATTTGTTTTAAGGCAAATTTAGTTTTGTTTTTTATTTTTTGCTCTGCCGTTCGTTTAAGTGTCATTTTTCATGTGCCATAAGCTGCTGTTGCTTCTCCTATCTGTGTGTATAAATACAAACAATACAAAATTTTCAGCAGCAACAATAATAAAACAGCTTAAATAAGTAAAAAAGGTTATGTAAGGCATGCGCCAAATCTAGAGTAGCCTAAGAAGGTGGATGCTCTAGATTTCCAAATTACAACATCGTGCCTTTCTTCCTCAAATGGTTTTTTACCCAATTATTGTAAAATTATAAAGACACGCTTACCTGAGCTTAATTTATACATTTGTTGATAGGCACACCCACGTCGGTGGGCGAATCTTATCCAAAGGTCTAAAACCTTTTACAAACATTCTATTACATGCCTAAGTAAAATTTTATTATTTTATGTCATGGTCTGTCTGTAATAGATGAAAAACACACAAAAACTACATTGTACGTTAAGGGGATCATTGAATCGATTTGGCCCATTTTAAACTTTAACCAAATTTACATGGACTGACACAGTTCGGGCCGACGGACGTGATTAAATCGTTTTATAAAGTGATTCTAAAACGATTCTTGTAATTGAAGACTAATGGATCATTTGCAGTTTTGGAGTTACAAACAACCGCCCAAACTTTATACGCTTTCTATCACCTGTCGTGTAGGGTATAAATATCAACAGAAGTGGTAAAAGAAAAAATTGGACAAAATCAGTGAGAAACCCTGAAAGGGACTAAAGCTAAAGAAATTATACAAAACAACAATTTGCGACAATTATACATTTCAACGTTTTCCACTTTCCCTACCGCGTGTACAAATAATATTTAAAACCTTCTTCTCTGCCAACACTTTGGATGCGCTTATCTATTCGTGTTGGCGCTGAAACTCAATCCTATTTCTATGAAAATCCTCTCAGCCGCTGTATCGTTTCACTTTCATTGGTTGTTGTTGTTGTTGGTATTGTAGACTCCTTAACATTATTCCTTGCAACTTTTTTTTTAAACGCGCAACGATTTTCTGAATAATTTACAATCATAAAATATGCAATAAGCCAACATCTGTTGCAGAAATTATGTTTAAGAGCTTCACGTCGTCATATTATTAAAATTCCACCATTTTCGACTAGGATGCCCATTTTATTAACAATCAAGCAAACATGTTAAATGAATTTAAGCGTAAAAGAAAATCTTGTGTATATGTATGTAATAGTTACAATTTACATGTAGAAGTAACCTTACCTCTCCATTCTGAGCATTCTGAGCAGTGAGCCTTACTGCAGATGTTGTGTTTGAGGTTTTTTTTCATTTCAATTGTAAAGAGCAGAAATTTGTAATTTCCAATGGTTTTATAATTATTTATTTACAACTATCTGGGCATACTGGAGGTTTTGTCCAACATTCATTCTGAAGATTCTCGCAAAGAATAAACTGTACCCGTAGGTTTTAGCTAAAAAGTAATTTCAAAAGTCAAAGCCGGCCATCAAATACCCTACAGCACTTGAAGTATTATTCAATTTAATTTTTTTCTTTGAAAAATGAATTAATTCAAAATATCAAAAATTTGAAAATGATTAAAATGTCACAATAATTTTTTTATTTATAAATAAATAATTTCATTTTTTATATATACGAGTATTATTAACTATTTTTCACCAAATTTTGGCAAAAAATATAACAATTGGCGCATTTTTCTTAGTCTTCTTTCTCTTTTATAATAAACCGTTATATAAGGAAAGATTCTAAAAATGGTCCGACCGGGTCCAAATTATTATTAATTTATTAACTTTTCTATTTAACTATTCTTCACTAAATATTGTAAAAAAATATTAAGAATTCTAACTTTTTGCCCTTTAAAGACTTCCATTATAAATGAGATCTTATATGAGAAGAGGTTTTAAAAATGATTTGATTCGGTTCTTGTACCAAAATTTATCAAAATATTTCAAAAAATACTGGTTCTAGTTAATGACAAGGAGAGACAGAGGCACATAGTTAAGCCGTTTAAAATTTTGATTCTAAGTCGATTGATATAATTGAGGGTAGGTGTGGCATTCGCCTTTAAGGAGTTACAAACATCCGCGCAAGGTGTTTTTTTTTAACGAAGGGGAAAGCGTTGAAAGCCCAGGTAGTGTGGGACTCTCACCCATTAAAACCCCTTCAACGTCGGACGGCAGATCTCCTAAGTATTACGTCAGGAGAACCGTCTGAGCCTTAGTTCGTACGTATCATGTCAGTCGCTCTCTGTCTGTATCTTTACCGTATGTATGCACGATAGACACATATTTTTACACGATTATCTCTTGGAACGGAAAATCATATTCAAAATATTGCGACTAAATATTCTATAATTGGAAAATACGTATACAAAGTTTTGGGTAATCCTACGGTACCGTCATAAGATATTACTTCGGAGGAGGAGATTCGCCATTAAGCGTGCTTTAGTCTCTGGATTGTTGTTCCAACCTCCGTAGTAATGTTAGAATGAATGCTGCTGTATCGCTGGTCATCTGCCAGTTTTGCATGTTCTCTGTCATGTACCTAATTGTGTTTTACACTGTAGGCATTGAAGAGGTCTTGTCAGAGGTCTTGCGCAAGGTGTATCTAGGTGTATGTATTACATGTCCACTGCCCACTGCAACAGGACTTTTGTATTAAAGATGTTTGAATAAAGGCTTTAATTTAATCAAACAGGAATAAGAAATAATTTAAAAATAGAACAAATGTGTGTAAAATTCCGAGGAAAATTGTTTCTAATTTTTAATGATCAGTATCAGATCACAGAATTCTAAAGTGCTTTAAGTTTTGATTTTGCATCATAATCTAAAACTTTACCTTTCCATCTTAATTTGTATATTTCTAACTGTAGTTCATCCTTGAATACCAACCACCAATGCACTCTCTAAGGAGGATGTGTAAATATACCTTTTATTCGTAATTTGGAAAACTTTCTTTAAATGTCATTCCTTTTCCAGTTGTTTTTGCACTAAGGGCATGAATCTTGACCGAATCTTGAATACCAACAGATACTACCGCCACCACTTCTTTTAAGTTTGGAACTGATTTCTTAGTTCTTGCAAAGAAAGAAGAATGATTTCCACACTCAGACAGACAGGTAGACTGATTCAGTTGTTGAGTCTGGGATGCTTTCAATCTCAACCTTGACTGGTGAAAATCAATTACCCTTAAAATTCATAACACACACATACATATTCAAATATAAATATTATCTATAATTAAATGTAAATATTTTCTATAATTGCAGCCACCAAAAAAAGGAAAAAAGGGAAAACCCAAGCCAAGTAAGTGAACGAAAGAACAAATGGTGTCAAGTATATAACAATTCCGCGAAAAAGTCTTTCTTTGTTCCCACTCATCCCACACGTACGCTTTTGTAAATATTTTTTTGAAATCTCATGATCAACTAACGAGCCCAACAATAATTTCAACGAAATATAAACACATCTGTTCCGAAAATAATTAGGGGCAATTAATTGAACATGTAGTCATGATTTGAGCACTAACTGCCACACATATACACACATCCATTTACCAAAAGAAAGGTGGGTAAATATTGTAGGTAGGAATATATGGCACAGAATAAACGGTAAACAGATGCAACCGTGCACAAGTCATTAAAGTAATAGAATACAGCAGCAGCAGCAGTAGCAGCACACTCCAATTGCAAACAAGCACAATATTAAACATAAAATAGACATTACATTACCAATGCATAGAGGAATAGCAACAGAACAAAGTCATGTGGTTGAACTGGAGGAATGTGCATAACAGTAGTAATTGTTCCATGTGTTATTGAGACTTGTATGTTGGGAGGAAAAAATACAATAAACATTCATAAGCATTTATATGATAAATGTTTGTGATTTGTGTTAATAGACAGACGGCATATAATCGTATGTATGAGTATCATAATTGGTTGTGTAGTGAAGGAACTTAAATAGAGAGATACTGGAATAATGTTTGTTTTTTGCAATAGTTACGCAATAGCCGATTTTATGATTATTCAAACATAAGACCCGTAGTATATATTTTGTGATTTTTCAAGTTTCAATTGTTTTCGTTTACGTTTAATCGTTCATCTTCCTCTCCTCCAGTGCTGATTGATGGGGTAGACACCTCAACCATGACCCGCGAACAACTCGAACAATTTGCTTTGCGCCTCAAAGCCGAAATGGAGCGCGAAAGAGAGGAGCGTAATTTTTTTCAAATAGAAAGAGACAAAATACGCACATTTTGGGAAATAAGTCGTGAGAAGAATCGTAAGTGAAAATATTATGCAACGAATGCTTATTATGTGTTAAGGAATGTTTCTTTTGCATCAACGCTGTAGAGGAAATTACATCCGAACTGCGCAAGAAGGATCATGAAATTGAAGTAACGCAAGAGTTGGCGGACATGGAGTCTAAGCAAATCATGCAACAAATGAAATATTTGCAATTTGAGAATTCCGACAAGATCAGTGGTATAAGGGCTGAAGCCATGACCCGTTTAAAGTTGGCTCAGGAGGATCACGTGGCCCAAGAAATGGAACTGTTGAAAGATAAAAGAGAACTGCGGCGTTTACTCAGAGAAAGCGACGAAACTCATGAAATGCAAATGCAGCAAATGAAAATGGCCCAAGTGGAGGAGGTGCAGTAAGTTTCCAAACACACACATTGTCACAATTTTACATAATCTACGTTTCAATCTAGTGAACTGCGCACGTATTTCGAAAAAGAAACCAAAGACTTGGAATTGCTGCATGAGGAGAAAATGTTAACTTTGAAATCAGACATTGAGTTAGTCTACCGCATGCAAATGTTTGAGGTGGAGGAACGCAAGAACACACAAATTCAAAAACTTATCGAAAATCACGACATGGCTTTTAATGATATAAAGAACTACTACAACGATATTACTCTAAACAATCTCAGTTTGATCAGTTCGTTGAAGGATCAAATGGAATTGTTGCGTCATCAGGCCGAACGCAGTGAACGCTTATCGGCTGAATTGATGTTGGAGAATCGCAAGCTTAAGGAGCCTTTGGAATTGGCCCAACAAGAGCTTCAACTGTTGAGACGCAAATTGGAGTTCTATGATCGTGATCGTGCCCAACTAGCACGATTTAAATCACGGAATGTTTTTGTGGAGAAAAAAATGAAGGCTTTGTCATGGGAGACAGATGCTCTACTGTTGCGCAATGAGGCTTTGGTTAAGGAACGCGAAGAGTTGAAGGAGAAATTTGAAGAAGTTGTCATTGAATTGCAACAAAAAACCGGACTCAAGAATGTTTTGCTGGAACGTAAAATAGCGGTATTGGAGAGGGAAGGTGAGAAACAACAATTGCTACTGAAGGATACGGTAGAACGTTGCAAAGAAATAGCTACATCTTCCGGTACAAAAGCTGAGGAGAATTTCGTTATACCATCGCGATCGGATATATTAGATGAAAAGAATCAAATGATACACGATTTGCGTTACGAATTAGCGCGTGTCACAAAAGCTCATGATGATCTATTAGCTACATATGAATCAAAATTGGCGCAGTACGGTATACCTAAGGAGGAATTGGGTTTCGATCCATTACGCTTCACTTCGAAATGGCTTTATTTGTGCGGTCCGGCTGGTTTAGTAACCAAAAATAAATGAACAATAATTTCCCTTTTAAAAGACTGCACTCTCCAATTCTTTTACCGTTTCTTTTGCGTTTGTGTGTATGTAAATTTCTTACTCCAATCACTATAAATTTTGTAAAATGTCTGTCTTTGGCATTCAAAGAAAATTTTTTGAGCTACCCTTGGCTCACTGTTTAACAAATAATTTTGTGATTCGAACTATACTGTTGTTGTTGCCGTGTTTTTTTTTTTTACATTAGTGTACATATTATAAATATGTGTAAATACATTTATTATAAGCCTTGGTGAAGTCTGTTCAACAGAAATTTCTATTAATTTCAGTAAACCAAATAAAAAAAGTATGAAATTGTATGAAATCAACTTTGAACTTTGGTGTTGAACTTGAAAAATATGTCTTGGATACCCTCGCGAGAACTTTTTTGTGTGTCATGTATACAATTGCTCCCTGCATTAACATTTACCTCTGCAGTACACTATCCCCGTAGCCCATAATGTTTTTTGTAAATTGTCCCATGTCTCTTCTATATCTATTTTCTAGAGCCCATTCATAGATGGGTTAATTGAACATCCGTCTACTAAATTTCGACATTGCGGTTTTTTGTTACTGAAAAAGATTTCTGACGATTGTAGGCGTAAATGTTAAAATATTTCATTCATTTTAGTAAACTAAAAATGTAAATACCAATATTCGGTTGATAATCTCTATTTTTATGACAAATCCACTCAAATTTCGATGCTAAACAAAAATGTATTGTTTTGGGATCTCCGATGATTGCTTCCGGTATTTACAAACAGAATAACAAACTTAGTATATTCCATATAATGTGGAAGGTATAAAAATAAAAGAAAACAATTAAAAAAATCAAAAGGACATTATATTTATAAGTAATATAGGAAATTTCCTTAAAATTTCGTACTTTCAACCCCACCCTACATATGAAAATTATCATCATTTCTACAAATTTTAAATGATATCTTCATTTATGGGACTTTTGAGAGAACACACACCCACGCTGACAGAGTCTCTGATACCTCCTTCTAAGTGTTTCAAACGGAAAAACAAACTTACCCTTAAACCTCATCACTAAGGTGGAGGGTATAAAAATAAGTAGAAATCAAATATCTATAAAAAAAAAATGTTTTACAATTTGTCATCTTCAAACATAGTTCCAAAAGTGGATTTTGAAAGTGGTCGAATGTTTATGTGAGTGTGTATCAATGTTTAAATGATTATGGCACTAAAATATATAACAATCATCTTATACATTTAAACAAAAGTAAGTAAAAAAGCTATATTTGTATATATGAGTTTTCGGTGTATTAATATATCTAGTTTTTTAAATATATTATAATATTTCATATGGACATTATACTTGAAGTAATAATGTATTTGAAAACTAGATACAGGGTGTTCGGGATAAATTTGACAGTTTCGTAAGGAAAAAGAAAATCTTCTTTGTATCTATTAAATTTAATGAATTACAGGCAGAGTTAATTACAATACTATCAAAAGATTCACTCAAACTAACCACCATTAGCATCGATCACAGCTTCAATCCTGCTTCGGAACCTCAAACAGGCTGTTGCTACAGTCTCCCTAGGAAGAGCCGCAAAAACTGTTTTAATTTTATCCATTAACTGGGCTTTTGTATTACTGGAAGTGCAATTGGTGTCTTTTTCAACTGCGCCCCATACAAAATAATCCATGGGGTTAAGGTCTGGGGAGTTTGGAGGCCAAACATTTGGACTGATGAAGTCGTAGAAATTTTCAGACAACCATTTTTGACTTTTCCCAGAGGTTTGGCAAGGGGCCGAATCCTGCTGCCATACATACGGCCTACCATTGGCTAACGTTGTTATTCAGGGCTTGACTACAGTGTTTAGCAACTCCACGTAGCCATCTGAAGTCAACCTGAGGCCCTCTTGGAAAAAATGTGGAGGCATCGCCTTCAGAGGATACACATCCGAAAACCATAACTTTCTTCTTGCTACATCTTCGTAGTCACCATTGCAAGTCTCTAGTTCATGCCTGATTGTTTTTACTGTATTCAGGAAGCATTGGGCAACAGTCATAATATCCTTATTTTGATGGCCGGCACGAATCACCATGATGCAAGTTAATCTCTTCCATGAAATGATAAGTAGTGTGTTTAATTACCTGTAACTTACGGGGAAATATAATTAATTAATAATATGTCAAATCTATCCCGAACACCCTGTATATTGATACACCGAAAACTCATATATACACTATGCAGGACCAGACGGAAATTTATGTAAAAGAAAAAACCAACATCAACAAAAAAATAAGGCTGACAATATTCAAACCCACGTTTCGGCTACTTCAGTAGAAACCAAACAGTTTGACAAGTAGTTAGATTTGATACGGTGATCCATCTTTTCACTACATATAACATAATGGAGCTTAATTTGTAAAAAATGGTGTAGAGGTTGTAATGTTGAAAATGCGAATTATTGATATAAACCGTTTGCGCATGGAATTGCAAAGGTGGGTTTGCCTCAACTGGTAAAGATCTGCTGATGAGAACTCGATGAGGACGAGTTCGAAACCGGTCCATATTTCAACCCCTTCGGTCGCCAAGTATTAAATTTTTAACTTTTTCAAATACACCACTACTTCAAATATTATGTCCATATGAAATATTTATTTCAAAAACTAGAAAGCTATATTTGTGTTATACGAAATTTTGAATGCCCTACACATTTAGTGAAGACGGGATTCTTTTAATAGTTGCATATACACTTGGCAAGTTTGGTACATCTTGTGTGAAGGGTATTAAGAAATATGTTCGCCCTTAAATAATATGGTAGTATAATGATTCCGTGTCCTTGTATTCCGCCACATAATTTACTGCAATTTAATATAATATTTAATTCATTTATTCATTCATAGGAAATTATAATTTGGAATGACAAACTTAGTATACTTAGTTCAAAGGGTATAAATATTTATATACATTTAATAATAATTGAGGAGATACTAAATATAAATATATCGAAATTTTAAATTTTTTGTATGCTTGGGATTGGCATTTGTGTTGTTGGTTTTATTGTTGTTGTTGTTTTTTTTTTTTTTAATAATTAATTTCTGGTTTCTTTTCAGAGAATATCACATAAGTTTTCAACGGTTTAAAACTATTTTCATTTTTATTTTCATTACAATACTATTTTTATTGGCTTTTGTGTTGCACATATTTTTCAAGATTTTTTCAATATATCATTTTAAGCAAAAGAGTTTTTTATCTATTTTTATACCAAAAACATTTGTTTGTTTTTTTTATAATTTTTTTTTAAATGCCTGGTGAAGTATGTTTTTTTTTTCTTCTAGAAAATTTATTTAACTAAATACATTTTTCTTTTTTTTATTGTTGTTGTTGTTTATTATTTTTGATAAAGGTACATATTGTTGCAGTATTCTTTTGCGGTTGTTGGATTTCATTTAAATTGTTGTAAAAATTAAAAGTTTTTCTCTTTTTCGATAAATAGTTTACTGTTACTTGTCTAAGTTTGAAATTTATTTCTATATTAATCTTCTCTTGCTGCTCTCCTCTTTCAATATTGAGAGTATAACTAAATGCATAAATTGTATGTGTGCATGTGTGTGTGTGTGTGTGTGTGTGTGCGTGTGTATGTGTGTGTGTAAAAATGACATTTTGTATGTTTCGTAAATTCATTTTCGAATGACTTAGGATATAGTGCTTATTACTGTTATCAAGTTTGTTGAAATTTTCGTAAAAAAAATGTTATTAGTTTCATTTAATTTTGATCACAATTGGTTTTCACTCACAGGTTGGTATATGTTTGAAAAATGTATTTTCCTTGGAGGAACATTAAAAACATAACTTAAAATAAATTACGGGTTTTGTATGTAATACACATTCATCCCTATTACATAAGATTTCGTCGTTAATTTCTAGTCGTCCTTGTAATCTTTCTCTTAGTTCATTATTCATACAAATTTTTAGGCGAAAGCCTTTTATAGCAAAGACAACAACGAGGACGATGCCTTACATAATAAGGCTGAATAGTTTTCATGAAATTTATAAAAAAAGTTGATTTTTTGTTTTAATAAAAGGCCTTTTCTCTCATTTGTTTTTTAAATAAATTTTACATAAAATGTTTTAATGATTTTTTATATATGATCAAATAAGAAAAATATCTCTAAAGAAACTGAGTTGCTTATCTTTATTTGTTACAAAACCAATTATTATTTTGCACAGAGGATTTTAATTTTCGGTTGCTTTTACAATTAAGGCAGTTTTTTTTTTTTTTAATTTATTTTTATTTTGATTTTGATTTTGATTTTTAAAGAATTTGTTTCTGTTTAAATTTCATTCAGTTGGTAGTAGTGTAACTTTGTGAATATTGTTTAAACATGGATTTCATTTAATTTTTCGTTTTTCATATTTTACTTTAGCTGCATAGTTATATCAATTAGATTGTTTGAAATATTGCTTGTGTGAATATGTATATGTATTTGTATATGTAATTTTCGAAAAACTTAAATCAAATACAAATGCAATGCAAAACTCGGCAGAGCTATTTTTCTACTATTTTTCATTCGTTATTTTTTTAATGGTCACTTCTTTAATTAACGCATTAGCTTTTTCGCTTCAAAATTTATTTGACTCGAATGGTTGTGCGAATATGGAACAGAGATGTGTTTCATGTATTAAATTCAATGCAATATTATATTAACTTAAAATAAAATAATAAATAGGAATGAAAATATTTTTCCCCCTCTTGTACAAAACAAGTTATCATGCAAGTCCCTCTACTTGTTACATATGATTCAATTAATTTAATTATGACATTTCCATTGGAGTAAATAGATTGAAATTTTAAAATAAATAGCTTACGTGCTTATATGTAACACTTTGCCAAATCACACAATATCGATATTATTCCTAGAGAAGTCGTCACCCATTTGCTGCCTTTCGCTTTTAACATTAGTAAAATTTTTCGTTAATGAAGTTATCAATAATTGTCGTGGTATGCTCATCTATGCCGCATATCTCCAAAATATTCTCTACACGACTTTTAGAATACACCAAAGATGGTCGAAACTTCAACAGTTGCAATATTATGAATCTGTTCGAATTTCAAAAAAAATCGTTTATATTATTTGGAAATCATTCGTTTCCTCATTTAAAACTTACTTGGCTTTGGGATAATGCTGCTCACGATATTTATCCAAAAACTTACATAACAGCTCGGAACTATGATTTGGATTACCACGTCCTGATGTGGGCACAATGCAAAGGAATGCATGATATTTTTTATCAATACTCTCAGACGCCGCTTGAATAATTGGTGCAATCAAGCGTTGCTCATTTTTATTGTTCTGTAATTAAACGCAGAGTCAAAGATAAGAATTTAAATAGCAAAAACAGGTACAAAACAACAAAAATGTAATAGAGTTTTGTTAACCATTGTGTGCCTTAAATATCTTATATAAGAAGCATTGCATTTTTCCAATTTTATATTGATTTTTGCCAATTACGAATAGAATTTTCAATTGCTATTAGAAACGGTGTAAATCCACTCTCATTTTGATGCTGAACTAGAATATATTTGTAGGGTCGCCAAGGCTTACTTCTGGGTGTTGTAAACGAAATATAAAAATTAAGGCTAAGGTGGAGAGCATTACTTGAATTAAAATCATAAAAGAGTGCATAAGAAATAAAAAACTAAATGGTTTAGGACAAATCTTAAATACTCTCCATCGCCTCATTCAAACAGAGGGCGTGACATGTACTTGATTATATCTCCTCTAGTGTATGTATTAGACATGAGTTCAAAAGTTACTTTTTTTTTGCCGATAGATCGATTTTTGTCACTTTTTTAAACAGTCAGTAATGTTGTAGGCGTGGCTCTTAACCGGTATTGCCTACTTTAAATAGCGATCTGCGTGCAGAACCTAAAAGTGTCTGTACCAAAATTCAGCTCAATATCTCAAAATTTACGATCGTGAGAATGCCTAGAACAGACAAGTGCCTGGACGCACGGACATACATGTCTTGACCGAGTCAGATCAAAAATATATATACTTGGTGGCATCTCAGACGCCTTTTTCTGAGTGTTGCAAATGGAGTGGCAAACTTTGTGCATATCCCCCATCTTATGTGAGGATATAAAAATATATATATTTTGGGCTTTTGGTCTAGCTTAAGTCCGAAATGAATATAATTTAAATTCAAGTTGTTCCTTACTGCTTACATATTAGTACGGGCATGAAAAAGACCAAAAATTTGCATATAAGACACAGCTTTGCTAACCATTTAACACTTAATGCTATTAAAATTTGTAAGACTTACATAAATATTAATACACTCATTGTAGGCTGAACTAATATTTATGCCCTTGTTCCAGAAGATTCGGTTCAATTTTAAGCGTTGCTCCATCCAATAAAATACGTCGACGTGAGGTTCACGCTTGAAATAACCAAAGGCCAATGACAGAGCCGCATCAAAATAATTCAATTTGTTGTGATTCCGCAAGTATTCTACAAGTAAAGTTAATTTTAACGTATATGTTAAAAAAGCTAATTCTACGTTCGCTTACTTTCTCTATAACTGTTTTGTAAATTCATGGTTATGTGCAAACGTAAATCTGGTTGAGATATCATTAATGGGAAAAAATCTGCTGTATCAAATGAATGCTCATACACTTTCTTCATGAAATGCATTCTCATAACATCCACATGCCTAGGCCTGTACCTGCTTATGTCGCCTTGTATACCCATATTGTGCAAATTTATTAATAATGTTATCGGTTCTATGTGGGAAGCGCGTTGCAAACTTTTGTCTAGCAACTTTTCTCGGCATAAACGAAATATTTTATTATTGTCAAGATGAAAGTAACGAGCCATGCATTTCCAACATTTCAACAACTGTAGATACGACATTGTGGGAATGAGAACCTCTACAATAGAAGCGTACTGCAAGAAATGACGGGGCACTTGATTAAAATTCAACTTAAATTTGCGTATTATTTTCAGGGCTTCGTGTTTACTCTTCGTGGTACGTAACCTAGCCATAGCTAATACAATATTGGATGCCGCTTCAGTGAACTTAGTTTTCTTAGTGATTTTGTTTTTGCTACCGGCTACCGGTGCTTTTTCTGGGGATGATTTAGCTGCCTTTTCATTCACTAATAGTAATTCTGTGCAACTTTTTAAAAATATTTCAGCCACTTCCGCATCACCCAAGGTTTTATCATTAATAGAACATAATTTTACAAGACTTTTATGAGTGAAGCCGTGCTGGCCTCGATGTGATAGCCACATAGTTTGTAACTCTTCTGGAGTTTTAGCCTCATACCATGCACTCACCGCTTTGCGAACAGTCTTGCTGAAGCCTTTACGCCCTCTGGCCTTACGAATCATGGTGGCATACTTGCAAAACAGAAACAAATCTGTATCATCGCGTATTAATTCATTAAATGCTTCGCGCATTTCTTTTTTCAATTTATTATCGATCTCGGCATCCAAATAAACCGCATAAACGAAGACAGCCTGAAATACAAAACAACATTACATTGCTGTCAATGACAGATATTTTTGTTAACGCTTACTTCATCTCTTCTGACCAAAGCACTCTTATGTAAAGCGTCCGAAAGGATTTTTGCTAATATTAAACTTTGCACTTCTTTACATAAACTTTCTATTAAAGGCAAGAACTTCTCAATATTCACGGCCCCTTTTAAATTCTCATAAATTGGGTCTAGCGAGCCCAAAAAACAAAAGCGACGTAATTTAATGCCAGCATTTAATTCAACCTCCATGATGTGGAGCACTTCAATTTATTTCCCTTGACAATTGTTTATGAAATTGCCACAAACGTTGAAAATTAAGAAAATTGCTTTGAAACAGGAATGTATTTTTCGAAGGCTTTGCTTTACATCTATTCATAAACGGGACTTTTGGAAGTGTTGTTGTTATCAACGCTTCTCTTTTTCTAAAACAAGATTTTATCCCAAGTTTGCTTGTTGTTCTTTTCTAAGCCAAACAGTGCGTGATTTTCTTGTTCCTCCTTTTTCTAACACTAACACTCTAACACTTTGACTGCTTGATCTGCGGTATAATGAGAATTTTAAAAATCGATTATTACTTGCTTTAAAACACTTTTGAACCAATATTTTTCTTCTTTATCATAATCGAAATTCATAAACAAAATGTTTTAACAAGTCTTTCTCTCATACCATGTATGTTCTTTTGATTTTAGTGCAAGTTTATATAATAAAAATATCCTGTACAAATACTAAACACATAAATAGCAAAATGACTTTCTTATGCAAATTAATTGTACTTAGCACAGCTGTTCAACAGAAATAAAAACACAATACGGCTGTGAAGTTTTCAAGGAAAGAAACCGTTTTTCTTAAGAAAAAAGAGAGGCATATCAAACAAACTTATAATTCATAAAAGGAAAATGAAAATTCACATTTACTTAAACATAAATTAATTGCTTTAATTTATATATATTTTATATTATTATAATATTGCGTGAATTTGCTTTACATAAATCTTCGATAATTATTTTCGACTAACACGACTAAAGACTGAGCAGCGAAAACTTTGGCATCACTTAATATAAACATATGATTTCGATTGTTTTGTTATTTGTGATTAATTCAAAATTCTTCAACAATTACTGGACTTAAAAAATAAGCATGTTAACGTATGAGATAAAAAATTTTATTAATAACAAGTGCACTTTTAAGTAACATTGGTAACTTAAAAAACTTGTTAAAGTCATATAAAGCCATAAGAGATAATGCGAAGCAAATCGGTGCTTCTCCTTTAGTTTTATCTTTGTATGAAGAAATGGAGGACACCCTTAGAGATAAGGACATTACGACCAATCCACATAATTCGAACATACGTTTACAAATGCCAATGAAAATTACGAGGTTTTCCCAAGAAACAAACTAGGGGGTCATTGCGTAATTTGCAAACGATATCATTTTTGTCGACGATATCGTTTTTATGACAACAACTGATTGCGTAACATAATATTTTCTATAGTCTCGTTTTGACGATTTCATTTTCTATTTGTGTAAGCATTATACGATTGAATTTTATCGACAAATTGTGTCAAATGAATATTCGGTATCGTTTTAGTAAAATTTGATATTAAAATTAGCAAAATTTAGCAAAAATATTGAAAAAAGTTTTAAAAACGTAAGTACAATTAATATTATTATATTATTACTGATGAATTAATTTATTAAAGGATGCGCAGAAATATTTCATCGTGTGCATTTGTAATTGAAAGTGATCGTTTCCGTAAAAGGAACCTTATTAGAATAAGAAAAACTTTACAGGATGCTTCCAATCCTTTGGAGTTGCCCACTCACTTGTAAGTTTACAAATACATATAGTACTTATATCAAACCTAATATTATTAAACATACATTAGATTCATACAGAAGTTTAGAATGGACAAGGAGCCGTTTTTATACGTTTTACGAAAATTAAATCTAAATAGCGGCACGCGGCAAACATATATTCTTAATGTGATTCGTTTAGCCATTGCATTAGAGACATTGGCTTCCGGAGGATACCAGTGGCTACCTGGCAGTGATTATTCCACTAGTGTTACGCAAAATACATTATCATTAGTTGTATCAGAAATGGTACAAATAATGGAAGAGAAACTTTGTAGCGAATGGATACAATGGCGCATCGATCCTAGTGCAAAGGAGTATTTAGGTTAGTATTTCTTTTTTAATAACATGGTACAAACTATAATATTAACCCATGATATATTTTAGTTATTGGGTGCATTGATGGGACGCATGTATATTTTAATAAACCCAAACAATAAAGACCTCTACATGATTAGAGAAGGAAAACACAGCCTAAATGTAATGATAGTAAGTTAATATTACCAAATGTATGAAATCATAAAAGGCTAAACTAGGCACCTTCTTACCTTCTTCAAAATAGAGCACCGTTGCCACCAGTGATGCAGTGTATAAAAATTCAACGCAAATAATTGATAGTTTTTTTTTTTTATAAATAAAATTTATATTTTATATGTTTATGTCAAAATATTGCTTCAAGCAATAGTATGAAATTGAGCAAATATTTTTATGATGATTTTTATGATTTACATATGTAATATAGGGTTAATAAGCTTAATACAATAAGCAATTATAGCCCCAGTAATAATATATTGTATTTTGACATACATACTGTAATAATTCGTATAAATATTTAATATTTAAACTTTCGTAATATTTGTAGTGGTAATGATGTACACCTAAGTTTTGTATTCAGTTAGCAATAATCAGAAGGAGACATCAGAGACCATAAAATATATAGATACGTAATCATCGATTAGATCATGTCCGTCCACTTACATGTGAGTCCAACACTTGCGACCGTAAATTTTGAGATATCGAGCTATAACATTCATTACAAATATTTTAGGTACTTGTACGTAGGTTGCTATTCAAATTAGGTAATTGATAAAAATCTCTCACAGCCACTCGGTACAGGCACGTCCACAATTTATAAAAAATATACTTAAAGTTAAAAACTGAAAGGAGTTTTTGATAGAAATTAAAGTTACGTTTTAGGGACTTTTCACGAATTTTCCATGCGCATACATAGCATAGAAAGGGTGGTTCACCACGCTCTTGTTTAATTGGGCAGAATTCGCCATTTTAATATTGTACATTTCGCAAATAACATCTAATCTAACCCATAATGGGTATTAAAGTGAAAGCCGAATTAATTGTGACTGTAAGCCCTTTTAGCGGCTACATTTTTTCGGGACAGAGGTTGCTCATTATTACTATGGTACATAGTACTTGGCCGAAGTTCTAGAAGCGCGGGCTTGTGGGTTGAAGTGCTACTGATGACATTAAGAAGTTGCCCCAAGCGTACCATTTTTTGTTATTTTGAACACTTTTCTTCAAAAATGGGTTTCAGTATCATCGCTTATACAAAATATTACACTTGTAATCAATATAATTCAAAAATGTTTATTTGCGATAGTAGTACTTATTACAACAAATCCTTTGTTAGTTAGATTAATAATTTTTGTCGTCTAAATAAATATCTTATTTTTATAGGAGGATCTAATGTATGTGAGCGTAAAATCGAGGCGATTTATTTTAGATTTTAAAGGGCAGTTTATATATTTTTATAGCTAAATTTTTCTTTTTAATTATATGTTTAAGTGCGCTTATATAAAGTTAGTCAAGTATTTTATACCCTTCACATTACACTCAGGGTATACTAAAGTTCTTATATTGATTATATTTTTTGATTAGCATCATACTCTGAATTGTTAGAGTCAAGTCATAATTGAGATATTGAGCATAATATTGCATAAAATTTCAGATTTCTGTGCGCAGGTTTTTTATTTAAATTGGGCGGAATCAGCCAAGTATTCCGATTACAATCAATAAATACCCCCACAGAGGCAAAAATACTTCAAAATTTAAATTTAGATATTATTACCGATTGATTACGGATAGTTGCGTCTCGAAAATTGAGACATCGAACGGAAATTCATATATAAATAGTCCCTTCAGCCATAAGTATTGTTTAAAGAAGATACTCCATAGTATATACCATCGAATAAGAGATCCGCTCATAACAAAGCATGCTTAATAGTTTCTAATGGAGAGAGCTATTTGAACACATTCATTGCCATATAAACGTGGAGGGTATCCAATATTTGCCCAAACCAAATATAGCTTTTTTACTTGTGTTAACTTGTTTTCATAATATACGTTGTGTGTATATAATTTAAACGTCAAGAATAAAAAATTATTACGTTATAATAATTTCATAAGATATAGAAGCTTTTATTTTTTTTGTATGTATGTGTATATAGTACTAGGACGGTTAATAGGTGATGGTTTTTCTTAATATAAAAATGAACAAATATTTTACTTTAATAACCATAAATGATCTATAGAAATAGGATTAATATCGCAAAGGTTAACTACCGAGGGTGCTTTATCTAGAAAGCCTATCCTAAGTCCATAACATATTGTATTGCATAGCTTTCTCCATATACAAGAGTATATATACAGTAGGTTCTGTTTGTTTTTGCTTTGGTTCAAAATAATTTATTATATTTCAATTAACTATTAATTTAGATTAAAAATGTATGAAGGTTTGAAGGTGTATTATACCCTCCACATAAGATGGGGTTAAACTAAATTTGCTTAAAACTTAAATGGGTTGATATTATATTGAGCGGAGTCTAAAGTCAGAGGCCTATGAAAATGAAATTTGAATGTATCATTAAATTAAACCATCGATGTACAGACACTCCCACAAAATACCGAATAATTTATTAGTTTTAAATTTTGTCTACTAATTCGGCACATGACAGAGGACACAATTAGATACCTGCCATGCCCATAATTTATACTAAGATGTGGAGGGTACTTAACATTTTCGCTCAATCCAAAATTTCGTAACGTATTTTATTTCATTATTTTTCTTTATTTATATTAAGTGAATAATTAAAAATTTTACTAATTTTATTATATCCATGAAATCACAGTCCGTATGTGAGAAAAATATGTTTTATATATTTTTTTTTTATTTATATTATATTAATTATGTAATAAAAAAAAAACGCGACGTTTCAAAAGTTTCTATTTATTTTCATTGAATGTTTTTAAAGGTGTTTACTTAAGAGAAATAAAAGAAATCGTTTTCATATAGTTTTCCATTACATTAGTATTTCATTTAAGTACAAAGTTCAAAAGTGTAGCTAATAATTTTAAATTTGTAGTTTATTTATATTATTTTCTATTCTACGTATGTGTTTTTTTGTTTGTAAGAAGCCATAGTTTGAACTTTAGCTCTTCTTAGATTGCTAGCACGTTTGATTAGTGTTATTAATGGTTTGTTTGCTTCAACATTTTTAATAATACATTTTTAATAATAATAAATTACCCACAAAAGTATGAAAAGTGTTTAATAAAAATATCAAGTTCAGCAGATGATTAAATGTATGTGAAAACAAAGGATTATTTGTGATTCGGCTTTAAAGGGCAATTACTCCTTCCCACAATTCTGGCTCGATGTAACCCCTCCGTTTGTCCGTGTATATGCTTCATTCATTGTAAACCAGTAGGCTTATAAATTGAAAATGTCTTGTTAAAGCCGTTTATCTAACCAAACGTGTACTTTTAATTTATAGGTATTTGAAAAAAACTGTTAAAATAGTATGCGTTTCATTTAATAAACTAACGAATGAACTTTTCTAAAATTAATCGTAAATATTGTAATAATGTCAATAAAAGTTTTTGCTATATTTGTGGCAAATTGTTAAATATTATTTGCTAAGGGAGAAAACTTGAACTCAGACAAGTGTCTGTACGTCCGCTTTTTTTTTTATTTTGTCAATTATTCAAAAAACAAGAAGTGATGAAAAGTTCATTATTATACCCTCCACATAAACTGAGGGGGTTGTCATTCCATTTGCAACATCCAGAAGGCGGTATCAGAGACCACACAAAATCTTGATGAGCATCAAAAACTGAGTCGATCTAAATACACAGTCTCCAATTTTGAGATATCGAGCTGAGATGTGAGACCTTTCTACAATTTTACGAAACATAGTTTTTAAGGTTACTTTACGTTAATAATTTCTGATATATTTGGAAAAGCCAAAGCCACTTATAATGAACTTATTATGGGTGTTGGAATGTTGTAAAGGTTTATTTAGAATAGTTCCCACTTATGTCCGGAACAAACTTGTGAAAATGGGCGTAATCGGTTAATGTTCTTGCACACAGTATTGCGCTGTTCTTGCGTTCAAAACAATTTTAGATATTATTTCCTAACTTTTTAAAAAGAGATTAATGATGATGGGTCCTCGTTTTACTTGTTGTTTCTGTTCTTCTGTTTTTGAAGATCTCAATCGATTTTGCATAATTTAAATAGCATTCCAATCTATATTGTAATCGAAAAAGTAAAAATATTTGTGCGAAATGTAAGCACGTGGACGCTTACATCTAGATGCACTCATCGTTTATCAAGTATAGAAATATTTTGTATGGTGTCTAACGCATCCTTCTGGGTTTAGTTAACGGAACAACCCTCATCCTCTGTGAAGAATATCATATTAAAATAGGAGAAATGTATTGCTTGTTATAATAACCGAAAGTGCTGTTAATCGATTTTGCAAATGAAGCGTTTGTGGTTGTTGTTTATATAATTATTTTATGCACTTTTTATATCTTGTATTAAATTGAAAAAAATCATTTTATATTATGCATAAATATAGTTAAGATTTTAGAAGGCCATAGAAGTGCGACGACCAGAGCTGGGGCGATAACCCATACTGCCACCGCCACCACGCGGCAAACCGCTATGTGAGACGCTGCGACCCATTCGTGATTCATTACCACGTCGTTCACGTGCTCGTCTTAGCAAATCGGACGTACTGGGACGACGACTGGATTGGGTACTTGAACCTACACTACGTTTGCTACCACCAGCTACAATATCTGATGTGGAAGAACGTCGTATTGTTTGCAAAGATGTATTGAAAACATGTGGCGATAAAAAGTAAGGTGACGGTGAACTAGCCTGTGATTGTGTCACCCCGTATAAATGATACGGCTGTTGAAGGTGATGCGGATCGCTTAACTGTAACAACCGAGTACTGGATTGATGATCGTCAAGTGCACTGTTGCGCCGTGTTGAATATGGTGATTGTGCATAATCTACTAAAAGATTTTCCGCCTCCTCATTGTTCACCGATTCAATTTTTAAATATGGCGGCATACGGTTAAACGGGTGATGATGATAATGTTGACCGGACCCTTGTTCATGCATATTGACGTTACTGTCGTTTGTGTTGCTTGACTGCAAAGTGGATGACTGTGATTGGGTGATTTTATGTGTATTCCCGTTACGCAAACCTGTATATAATGATTTTAAATGAAAATCGAGCGATTTGAAATTTAACAGGGATTTTTTCTTATGAAATTTCCCCTGATCTGCTTCTTCCGTCAGTGTGGTAGTAGTGCTGGTTGTTGTGATGCCTGTAGCATCACGCGTTGTGATTGTGTTGTTATTACATGCACGTCTATCGCCGCCCTCTTCCACATTATTGTTATTTATCGAATCTATCGTTAAAATGTTGAGTGTTTGAGTTTTTTGCGTTTCTATTATTGTTGTTGTATTTCTGGTATTACTATCTAAATGAATTTCTGGTATTGTTTCTATCTTCATTTCAGTTATTGGGACTGCTGGTGATGTAGTATTATTATCTAAATTTTTTGATTTTTGCATATTTTTGCAATTATTTTGTTGCTGTATTTGTTGCTTTTGTAACAGTTGCTGCTGGTTCGGTTTATGTTGTTGTGATTGTTGTTGTTGTTGTTGTTGTTGCTGCTTTAATGATTCATGTTTACTTATTGTGGTTGTCATTGTTGCACTACTTAAACTAGTTTTTCGACTGAACGCTTTGCAAAATTTATTATCGTTATCTAAGAACTCCTTTTGTCACTGAATAACGCAGAAACCCTGCTTTGCAGCATCCTTTGCATCCGAATCATCGCCACAAAAGGCTGCCTCTTCTTCATTTTTGGGTAACTCTGTCCCGCATGGACCTAAGCCACCGCTAACGATAATGCCGCCCGTTAGACTGGGTGGTCCTTGAGGACACGTGGTTGATTGTCACCGCAATGCTAGCGTTGATATCATTGGTGGTCGCACCGGTTTATTCTCTAATATGCGTTCCAATTCGAGCATAACACTTGTCGAGAGCCGTGGCAGTAGCTACATTAATTTATTTTAGAGGATAACAACATCTTTGTATCATTTGGTTTTAGATGCTTATTCTCTCTACTCACCTGCAATGATTGCAAGCTCTGATGCAATTGTTCAGCTGAAGTGGCTCCGAGTAGTAAGCATTGAACGGCTTCATGTTTTAGCGACCAGGCAATAGACAACTGAGCTGGTGTGCATCCCAGCTTGTCGGCCAAGGCTGCCAAATCGCGTAATCGATCCGAGTGACGACGTCCTTCTTCTAAGCGCTCTTTACTCCAACTACTCTGAGGCGACAAGGCCATCTGAAAAGTTTTTCTTTGAAATGTGTTTCTCCTCGACTTCCTCAAACATTTACTTACATTTTTGTTGACTTCATCTTCAGTCCAGGAGTAACTTTTTGTTTTGAATGAACTTTTGGGTAAAAATATTTTTTCTCCGTTTTGAGCATCACTAAGGGCCATTGAGAGTGGACCCCAAGCCATTAGACCTACACCGATCTTATTGTACATTTCGGGCAAGTACAGTTCACACTTTTCACGACAAAACATATGATATTCGGATTGCTCAACAATCGGTGTAATACAATTAAATTGACGGCAGTTTGTATAAGCTTCCATAATCTCTACCTGAGACCATCTAGCCGTACCCCAGTACATGGCCCAGCCTTGTTGAATAACATAATTCATGGCACGTACAATCTCTGCGATATCATCCATTGACGCGAGAAAACAAGAAGTGAAATGACTTTAATCTCAATTATTTTTGGTAATTACCTTCCATGGGACACATAGCATCCGCCTTATGTATGATAACAATATCAATGTAGTGCAATTGTAAACGTTGTAAGCTGGCTTTAACGCATTCAATAATGTGCTTACGTGAAAGACCACGTTCTTCAGACCTGAATTCGATATATCAGAACAATCAAATCAAACAAATACTGTATTAGAAATTTTCTTGATATTCTTACTTGGTGCTCCAATAAACTTTTGTAGTTATAACGTAAGCGGTTCGTCTCCAACCAGTTCTCTGCAATATTTTGCCAATTTCCGTTTCAGAATGGGCCTCGGAAATGTCAAACAAATTAATTCCACTCTCGATGGCCAGTTTTAGTATAGCCTCAGCCTGTTCATCGCTAACGCCGGGCGAGAATACCGGCCATGTGCCTAACCCCACATTGCTAACGCGCAAACCACTTTTGCCCAGATTCTTGTAGCGCAAACCTGGTGTTGGTGTGGAACCTGGGCGCAGTGGTAACGTCGGATTGGACCCCAAACTTATAGAGCGGCCTAACGTACAAAATTTTATGTATAAATATATGAAGCGTGCTTTCTCACAAAACACTCTAATGTTCATAACTCAAAAACAACAACTGTAACGTGGAAAACTAATTAAAGAATTTAAAAAAATCAAAATTGTTAAAAAAAAAGTGTATAAAGTTGCTTATACCTGGTACCATGGATCCGTCCTTTTTGGTCTTGGAGCTACTGACACTTAATTTATAAACTTACCACTCATTGTATACCTACTTGCACCTACTTTTAGTCTTAATGCAGTGGCGGTTACTAACTTTATATTTAAGAGAGGATTTCAAAAAACTTACAAGGGTATTTATTAGGCGTTTGTTACAATTGCAACTAACGAAAATTTTAACCAACACTCAAATAATACATAAATAAAACAACAACAAATAATATGTATTACACAACATTAAATGAACTCATATAGAAAAAAGTGTTTTGATACCGAAATCGAGGTGACCTCCCGTACCACTGAATTCTTCCATGCAATCAAGTGATGCTATTGGGGCCCGGCACCTTTAATTAGAATTGAAAATTACACAAAAAGAATTACATTACAAATTGATATGGATTGAATAAGTAAACATGTCTCCTACTTGGATTGCACGCTCGAGTGATTACTTTTGAAAATGAAACAAACCTTTCAAAGGGTTTGGTAGCAAATCCCTTGTCTAGCATATTCTTACATGGCATTTAATCAGTTGTGCCCAATTTAAGTAGAAACTACAAAAATTTTTTACAAAATATGAGCAAAATTTTAGGGACCGTGAAAGTGATAAAAACAGATAGACGCGCGGTCGGAGGTATCTAAATCCTCTAACATTGGGGGGCTGGTCAAGAATTTATATAATTTGCAGCTTTTGACGCCTCCTTCTGGGCGTTGCAAATTCAATATTTGCATCAGTATAACATCCACCTCAGGGAATAAAAAATTTCTTAAAATTTATCAATTTTATATACTAATAAGACAAATGATGGAAGAGACATGAATACTTAAGTTTGGCTCAAACTTTTAAATATTTTTTGTTCTGTGAAAAGCAAAAAAAGAGTTAGTTAATAGAGACTGCGCAAGCAGAGAGTGATACCCTGAACAGATTGGTTTCAGCTTCATGTTAATCAAAATGAAATTTTTTGAAGCGGCTTGGCCGATTTGGCACCTTGCCAAGTACAGAATCGATGTATAGCCTTGTACTTAATGGGCAAAACAACTTCTTAAGCTGTATCAAATTGTTTAGTCCAATAATTCTTGCAGTTCCACTGCCTGGTATAATCGTTTCCATTAAAAGCAAAATTTGAAAAATGAAATCCTTTTTCCCGCAGTTACAAGTGTAAATTCTTTATTAACATTCTCTCTTCTGTAGGTAAAAATAATCTTCCTAAAAAGAACGTATTGCACGAACAATGATTGGCTTCAATTCTATACTAAAAATAATTTCAAAATATTTACTACCGATCTCTCAGGAATATTTCTGGTTTCAACACTATTTATTATGATAGGGGACGTTTGTGAGAAGTACGAAGTTCCAGAAAACCTACTTTTCACTTTTGTGGAACTACTTGCAATAAAGACCGTTAAGCTCGTACTAAAGAAAATGAGCTTGCTAATGAATATTCTTGACGGGAAGGTTAACGAAACAGCGATGAATACAAAGCAAAAGTAAGATCCAAGTCCGAACGTGTCATATCCCAATATAATTAGAAATGCTTTCTAAATATGATTGATAATGAATACAATGGTCAATACCCATCTTTGCGGATCTCTAGACTTTAGATCATTTAATTTTCAACTGCAGAAAGTATAAAAATTTAAGATGCACTTTTGACATCTGCAAGGACTCAGCTTTTTTGGCCCGAATTTGAGTTGTAACTATGAATTTTTTGTATACATACAATGAAAGAGTGACATGCACATATTCAGGCATTTTTTTCTCAGAAGCTTCTATTACTTTATAAGATCTACTTAAGTATATAATATATAATTAAGTACCTTAAACTGAGCGTAAGCAAGTACAGAACAAAATACCAGTTAATGCGAACGTATTTGTGCAGTTAATGTAATTATTACTAATTTATTTATCTAAGGGTGACTGCTTTTGGAATGCCAACCTACATACAATTTGCCATTTGGATATGTACCACAAACCCGCACTCGTGGCTTCGTACTCTAATTACAGACATATAATGTAATGATTACAATTGTGGTTCATTGTCATTTTATTGAAACCGCAGCAACAGATATTAAACTCATGCCCCAGTAAAATAAAAATGCATAGATTACTAATTTTACTAATCGGACATATACATACATAGTATAATTAGTTATTTGTTAGTGCGTTTTCCTAATATTTAAGTGGCTTTATATCCTGTACCATGTTTATTTATTTGTTTATTGTGTGATCTAGCATTTAATTTATTTCAGAAAACACTACATTTTCACACTGTAACAGCGAAGATTATTATTACGTACTTCCTATGATTTCTTTAAGCAGTCTTCTTATATATCGGGTCCTTCAATAAGGACGCTCCATTTTTATATGTAAATTAAGTATGTGTTGACTCATTTTTTTTTATTTCAAGGCAATATGTAAGGAATGTAATGCCGCTCAAACATACACGGCGAGTTTGCTTGGTGGCAGGTTTTAGGAGGTTCAATTGTGCCGTAAAATCTGGCTGGATTTTCTGAATCAATTGTGTACGGATTTGTAGAGGTGCTCGGGAGAGATTAAGAAGTAACGATCACACCTATGAATCTGGTCTGAACTTTACACAAACAATAATGATTCTATAATCAAAATTGCTACTTTTGTGAAATTAGACAACTATCGTCAAACACTCCATCCACTGCTAAATTTCATTTCTTGTTTTCTCGCAATATAGGCTTTTCGAAAAAAGTACTCCATCTGAATGACTATGGGTCACGGTAAGGAAAATGTTTTATTGAAATTTTACTAAACAGAATTCTAAAAAATGGCCGATTGGAAAATTTGTTTTAGAATTCCTATTTTTTGTGCTTCTTATAAATTCCTTCCATTATCCAATGATCAGAAATCCTAATGTTCCTTAATCTGAAGATATGTATGGAATTATCTTTTTTTTAAAAAAAATTACTTAAACTATTGACAAATTCTTAATCAAAAGATAGTTGCAAGAATTCGACGACGCTTACTCAATTAGCTTTAAGCGTTTCTCATACCAAAAAAAAAAAGCATAATTTTTTATTGTTTCTACCATTTCGCTCTTTTCGTCTTTTTCATTTCTTCTTTACCTGTAAATAGTCACGGCATTGGATTCTTCACTGCTATTATCCATATTGTTGTTGTTATCGTTTTGATTGTTGTTGGTCTTAATGTCATTAAATGTTGGTGCTGCATTGGAATTTACATTGTTGCTGCCTATGCCAATGCCACTGGCAAAGCCCAAAAGGTTTGAAGTCAAGGTTGCTGGTGGCCCAATACCTGCCATATTCTGGCTGTTGGTGGTACTACCACCACCACCACCACCACCATCGTCTCCATTATTGCCAGTAGCCGCAGTCAATACATTACCATTACTCATGGTGATTGATGCAGTAGCTGGAGTAGGTATTATACACGCAATATTACACGTTGCTGTCGTTGTTGTTGATGAGTGTCCGTCTTGATTGGCGAATGTTAATGGCGGTGTATTGTTGCTAAGTGTGGATACGGTGTTTGGTGTTGTTAAAGCCATGGGCATTACAAAAGCTGTTGTGCGTGGAGTCACTGTCACTGACTGTGTGGTTGTTGTCGCAGATGTCGCAGTGGCACCATTACCGTAATTCGCTAAATTATTCATAGCCATTGGCAGGTAATATTTTTTTTTTTACTTCGTTGCTTTTGTGTGTCAATTGCCACAAGAACAAATTCTTGTGCTTTTTATAGGCGAGAATTTCGGTTTTTACATATTCACACACCCGGCATAATGGATGGTTGCTGTGTTGATATGGAGTGCAGTACCTTGTACTGTATAGGTTAAGGTTCACACGTAACTGTGTGGTAGGCTAGGTAAAGTGCTGTTGTTTTTTTATTTTAATTTGCTTTTCTTTTGATGAAAATTGTATATAGCTTGCTTGATTATTTATTAAAATTGGTCATAAATGTGCAACATGCACAATTATTGGTTCGAGTTCGTAGAAAATAAAGCTATCCTTATGTACACACAATTTTTTTTTTTATATTATTTTTCATTTGTTTCATTGCTTGTGTTATTGTGCTTGTATTAGTTTTTTATATGTATAATATGTTAATAATAGCGCAGTTGCAGTTTAAACTTTTTAAGGCATTTTCCGTTTTGGAGAAAACTAAAGTTCATAGTTTATCTTAAGCTTTACTGATAAATTGCACAAAATAGAAAAACACTTTTTGATTTATTCAACTTTCTTGTGCCCTCTCCACAAGGCAAACGGTATCCTAAGTTTGTTTTTCCGATTGCAACATCCTACTGATGAAGTACTGATGCCCCACCGCATGAAATTTTGCACAAATATGTCTAGTTTTTGTCAGAAACGTCACTCCCAATTGACAAAAATCTCTCACAGTCTAAAAATAAATCTACAAAGTTGAGACATGTCCACAATTTGCAAAGAAATTTACTTAGTTTAGTAAGCAATCCTCGAGTTAACATTTATCAAATACATTAAATAAGTTGTACTTTGTTTTTTCAATGAAGTATTGATTTCGCATCAAACCTTTTTGATGTTTTGAATTTTTACAAATATTTTTTTTCTTCAACAAATTTTCACCGAAAATGCAAGGTTCTAAAGAAGGAGTACCCAATTGGAAATAAAAGAATACGAGCAATTATATGTATGTGCAAGACACCTTCTTCGAGATCATTTTTGAAAAATTTAGAAATTTTTTTTAAAAAATTTTCTGTAGAAAAGAACATTCAAACCATAAAATACTACTTAGAGGAGTAATGAAAAGTTTAAGTTTGTACATGTGTTGTACTAAATTTGGCTTAGGTCACTTATGAACACACAAGCACTCTAGATATACTCAGATTTTGATGATCATCAAGAATTTTGTAGGCTCTTGTCTGACGCCTCCTTCTGGGTGTTGAAAATCTAATAATAAACTTGGTGTATCTTCATCTTATACGGAGGGTATAAAAAAACAATTGCTATAGAGGCCGCTTAACAAAAAAAAAATTCATTCCATTTTACTAAAATTTATACTTGAAGTAAAGTGAAAAAAATTCTGTAAAACGCTACATAACAAATCATTTAAAAACCCTATATTTGACTGAGGCCATACCATTAATACCCAACATCGATGCACCACAGCTTTAAGTGGATTTTTTGTGTTAATACATCTTCGGTACTTTATAAGTAATACGGAAAATTTACTTTAAAAATGTCCCTGTTAGGTTTTGTGACATTGTGGGCGTGCCGCTTGACCGATTTTCACCCAATTTCTAAATATTTTAGAGAAAAGGGTTTTTCAGGATGAATCATAATATGTCAGAACTTTACAAAAAGTGTAACGCTTGTTGGGTTATGTTCGTCGTATGAAACCGAAACACGGAAGGTGGGATCAGTGTTTAATGCCCTGGTGTACAAAACTGGAGAAGACGAACAAAAACGTTATCTTTTGCAGAAGAATAAAGACCTAAATAAGTTGTAATCACCTAGTAATGATGAATGATGAATACGGTAAATGGTGGATATCCTATTTTTGGCCTTTGCTTGTACGGCTTTTTCTCGTCATAGGGATCGTCCCCACACCTGTACACAACTCATAAACTTATGAAGAATTCGATCCGTTCGATAAGATATTACACATACTGTCACAGTAGTTAGAAGGGGCTTAGTTTCATTGCCCACAATCCACATGCAACTTTATATCGTATGCGAGGTTTGGCCTAGGCCAGCTTTTTTAATTGTTGATAGTATGTATTTACAATTAATTATGAAAGAGATCCATACACTAAATGGATAATACTTTAATATTGATTGAAACAAAACATACGAATTTAAGCGCTTATACTAGCGGTAGTAAAATGCCATTACGAGTCCCATTGGTGTACAAATATTTCAAAACTTTTCTACAAAAAGATAAAAATCGATGAATTTTTATGATCTGTTTCTAGTCTAAGGAAATAGGATTTCGTCTGTGTTGCTTTCATGGTTGCTGCATTGTTAATAAATGCGATTGATTTGGCCAAAATTGAGTCGGTTGCTAATGCATATGGTTGTGTTTTTGATGGAATTAATTGTAGCGTATTTTTGTAAGGACCCTCTAGCTGGTTAACATTCCAGAAAATGCAAGTGAACCTTAAAACTAAGTAGATCCAACTCGTTCTATGAGTTCTGATATCGCTATGCTTATATAAGAAGTGCTTTATTTTCCCCTTTTGTGCGTAATGGTGCATATGTTTGTAGAGGTTTACTATTGAGTGATGATCGTTAAAGACATCATTTAAACATAAGTTTACAACGTTCTAAAGTACAAGGTTTTTATAAAATTCACCAATTATTGCGTTGTTCTCCATCATGTCTCACTCTTCTTCTCATAATTTCTGTGCCAGCGTAGTATTGTGTTAATGGTTAGATGAACATGAACAGGCAGCAATTAAAAACAGATAAAAAATTCTACGCAAAGGTAACGTATGTTATACCACTTGAACAATATTTAGAGATGCACACTCTTAACCCCTTATGCGTTTTTCATCATGCATTTTAATAAAACGAGGACGCTTTCTTTTTGTTAGTTGTTTATTTTTGTTTTTATGCGAGTGTTATGGAAGCTTATAAGCTCATGCACTCTTTACATAACTACATGTGTCATCAAATGAACAGAGACGCCTGTGTAATTTTAATTTAAACAAGCAAGCAAATATCGCAAATGCACATACACAGTTGCGGTGCTCAACACATGTACCATTACCATTATTAAACGAAACATGATTAAAGAAAATGCGAATAAGATATTTTGGATCCAAATTAGGGGCTCCTTGTCCACTTTACTGAAATTTTTTACCGTTACATAATCCAATTACAAGCATAACTAGCGTATTGTTTCGGTCGCTTATGTCTACGTTGCTACAAGGAAGGGCTTCGAATTGCATCACAGTCTATAAACACAATTAATCACAATCGATATTTCTACAAAATATTTTGAAATTTTTTTTTATATACTTATAAAAGTGGAACAACGAGCCCTATATTCAATCTCTTTGGCAACTTTATGCAAAACTTTGGCAAATTATGTTCTAACAAATTAACGAAAAGAACACAATTGAGTCTTTCACAGAAAAGAAATTATTTTGATTAATGTTATTAATTTTAGAGTCTTTAACTAAATTTCTTAAACTCGAGTTGGTGCAAACAATAAAAAGGAGAGCGTAATACCAAAGATTCTAAAAGGAAACAAGTGTAAATGAACTGAGATCAAGTAAACAAAACTATATTTGGTTTAGACCAAATATTGAATATCCACCATCGATGCACCAAAGCTTTCCGCGGATGTTAAGCTTTGTCGCTTGACCGATTTTGTTCAATTTCAACACCAAACTGCGTATAAAAACTACCAAGACTTGGAGTCGATATCTCAAATATTGCTACTAGGTGTGATTACCACATATAGTCACGACTAGGTTAGTTTAGGTTGACTTCTGTAGAAGCTGGTGAAGAAGGGGTGAAAACTGTGGAGCACCTGCTGTGTAAATGCCCGGCCCTACAAGGAAAACGACACAAAACAATTGCATTTAGATTTCCAGAGGGTCTAGGGTCACTATCAGATTCTAACATTTTCGATCTCAATCGATTTATACCCGCCTCCGGGTGACTAAACTGAAACTCTGTTTTATGTTTCGGCGGGTATCACAAAGGGTTAACTTACTGGCCTAAGTGAAGCGTTTTTATAAGTGCGCACTCGACCAACCTAACCTAGTCACGACTAAATCAACTCAAAGTTCGATGAAATATATATATTGATATTTTGGGTCTCTGAAGCTTCCTTTTGGGCATTTTGACAAGGTGATTTATAACCTCATATATATATAGGATGATGTGCCTAATAAAACGTGAAAACAAAACTTGAACAGAAGCAAAACTATGGTACCGGTTTTTTTTTGGTCTCCTAAGGATGAAAGGAGCGGATATAAGTTTCTCTTGTAAAAGAGATTCACTATCCTTTGCGCTTGCACGATTAGAGGTGAAAAGCTTTTCAATTTTCTTACCAATTCATGTGTTTGTATGTGTGCGTATCAGACGGTTTGTTTTCTTGTTTTGTTGTCTTTGTTTTGTTCTTTTTTTTTCAGATATACACATTTATATATGTTTTCCAGCATTTTCAAAATAAGTGGCACAACACATATAATGTATGTTTTTATCCTTGTGCGAGCCATACACAATACAGGTTATGTATAATTTATATATATTGCATGTTAATACATATTGTTTGTTTGTGTATAAGTGTGGTCTTGCAAACCACGCTTCACGCATTTCCATTTTATGGCATATGTCTCTGAAAAACATTTGCTGTAGTTGTATACCGCATGCATATCCTTTTTAGTAGGATATATTTTTAATTTTTTTTTTTTTTTCTGAGCTATTTTTATATGCGCTTCAGTTAATATTTTTTTCTTTTAATACTTTGAAAGGCTCTTTGCATGATGTTAAAAACTAAGTAAAGAAAAAGTAGCTATAAACTGTTGTACATAATTTGGCGTTATTGTTGCAGACAAAACTATTATTCGGAGTCATTTTATTATCATCAGGGTTTGTTAACTAAAGGATTAGTTATGCAAGAAATTTGAAATTAAAATTAACGGCATCAACGGATAATACATTAAATGTTTACACAAAGAATTTGAAAACTGTATATATTTGAATATTTGAGTCGCTAAATCACTACCCGCTACGGCCCTTCATGAATTAGATTTCGGGGCGATATGTCACTTTTTTATTATCAAAAATGATAAGGAATGAAAAAGGCCCGCTTTTATAATCAAGACAAAAATTTTAATTCTCACAGATATACTTCTTTTTCTGTTTTTAGTTATTAAAATATGTTACTTTATTTAACTTTACCAAAAGTTCTCAGGATCACCTACTGATTTTTATTAAAAATAATGCTTTACTTATCAAAATACTCATAGGCAAACCCATTACCATTTTCAGCATCATGCCTTTAGGCTAAAGAGCCCTTCGATAAAGTTGCGAAAGCTACTTAGCGCCTCAATTCCGTCATGAAACAAAAAATGCCCACACTTCCTCAGAGTTCAATTCCATAAGTTCAAATAAGTTTAATAATGGTCTTGTTCAACAGAACTTTAGGGTCTAAACTTAGCCAATATAATTCGTTCGTCTACAATCTAATTTGTACAAATTTTTATTGTGTATAGTGCACCCATGTCTCATATCCATGTGCAAAGTGCGCATGTTTCTTGTGGGATGGGCATATTAAGAATTGTTAGAGGGTAATACTTCCTTAAGTTAAAAGTCACATGGACACATTTAGTTGAACCTTTTAACCCATTCTTCTAGAATATGTATGTTGTTCAGTAGATGTTTAGAAGCTAAGTGTACACGTCGAACTTTTTAAAGTTGTGGGTCAGTCCGTGAATCGATTTTATCCATTTTCAATACAATGTTACCGACATTGATGAGCAATATGTAAACCAACTTTCAGGTTTATAACTAAAAATTTGCGACCGTCAGAGTGCTGAAAACCACAGGTGCCAGGTTTAGAATGCCATTATAGGTATCTCCTTGGTCCGAAGCGTTTACAATTAAACAATATACCCTCAAATAATTTGGATAGTTTCGCAGAGGAGTATTGGTATACCTCCCCACCTCCTAGAAGGAGGCGTCAGAGGCCCTATAAACTATATATATTCTTGATCAGTATTAAAAAACTGAGAAAAAAGTGTTGTTGTTTTTTTTTTTGGTGATTTTTTCTTATTATAGAAATAGTTTTTCTTTTATTTCCGGCCGTAGTTTTATATCTTTTACTTAGTTATTTACTCGTATGATTAACTTACTATTCCAGCGCAAACCAATTCGACTAAAAAGTATTGCACCAACCTTTAGCCAAAGTTAATGTTTTCCAATGAAAGTCATTGCAAGTATATTTATTTGTATACATTTCCTTGGTTTTTATACCCTCCTCATGACATGTTGGTATACTAAGTTTGTCATTCCGCGTTTTCAACACCCAGAAGGAGGTGTTAGAGATCCTACAAAAAAAATATATATATTCTTCAACAGGGTAAAGCACATGTCCTTTTGGCTAAATATTGTTGGCACTCTCGTAGTCGCAAATTTGATATATTAACTCGAAATTTTGTACAGACACTTGAAGTTTCGCTATTTAAAAAGGTAAAATTGATTGAAAACTAAGCCCACAATCGACGAAAGTCTCTCTATTAACCACAACAATTCAGCTATGAAGTTGAAGTTGCCAAAAATGGTTGAACAGGCACCCCCACAAGTTACCAAAAACTTTTTTTATATAGAATGCGACGAATGCCTTGCCCCCACTTTGTATATAGATGTAGAGGGCACAACTACGATTTGGCCCAAGTCGAATTTGTGCTGTTGCTTCTTTTCCATATATATTCATTGTAGGTGTTTACGTAACAATATTCACCTAACGGAAAAAATATGAATAACACGTGAGAGGAAGCGAAACCTCATAAAATATTGATTTTTAAATTAACACAAATACGAATTTTTTTTTATGTAAAAACAAATGAATTTTTTATGTAAATGAAAATAGCGATTTTTTGCACATTCATGTAAAATAAATTAATTTTTTATTGAAACAATGAAGCCGAAGCTGCATAGAAAAGAAATTCAAATTATTAAGTGCAATGTCCTTCAAAAAGAGTTTTGAAGGCCGGAGGCTTAAAAACTAAACAGTATACCAATCCATGCCATCAAGTATAGCGTACATGTGTAAGTGGATGGATAAAATGAATCAATTATTCATTTTGGCTTGCAAAAATTATACATACTTTCACATTGTAAAAGCAATTTTATTAACATTTATCTAAATGAAGCCTTAATACTTTGGTAGATGTCACTAAAGTGAAATGTGGGCGGATTCTTCTTCAAGTTAAAAAAAAAATAATTGACAACATACTTGATTAATTGGAGTTAACAGACGGGATTGGTTCATGACATTGGCGTCAAACCTATTAACTTAAAAAGGGCGACAAGATTTAAAAAAAAAGCATCTCCCGAATCCATCCGGTCCAATAGAATGCTTGAAAAAGAACTAATTTTTAATACAAATTTACTTGACTGGAGGCGAAATCAACGGATTTTTATTAAACTTTATATTATCCTTATCATCTTCTTTACCTGTCTTTTCACACTTTCATTACAATATAATATATCTGGGCCACACTTTAGACTTTAATGAATATTGGGTTTATTGAATTTCAGAATTGTGGGCATACCTTTGAATCAATTTTATCCAATACTAATCTGTAGATGATGATGAAGATTATGTGTACCAAATTTTACAATGTTTGCGGTCATTTGAATAGTAAAAAGAAAAATCTATAGATACACGAACGGGTGGAAGGGTTAAATCAACTTAGAATCCAATACTGATTAAAAATATATATACTTTGGGGGCTGTGGCTTGCACCCTTTTGGAACTTACAAGCGTCTCATCAAAAGATGGACTTTTACCTTTGAATGGAATGCTCATTCAGCAAAATTTTATATTTATATATAAAAAATTAATGCTTTTGGTTGTTTCTTTTGAACCCCCTTTTCCATATCCTCCACCTCTGATAAAAGTTTGCAATAGATTATGCCACATCAGATACCCTACAAAACTCATATATTGTCATGAAAATCTGAATCGCTATAGACGTGTTCGTCCATGTCCATTTGTCGGCCTGTTGGCGGCACTTTTACCGTCGAAAATTTTGATATATCTAGTTAAAGTTTTGTACAACTATTACTGGTATGTGCCCATACTACATACCTACTAATTAAATAAGGTAAATAAGTTATACAAAATCAGAATAATACGCTGCTAGGGTAATCGATACTTGTTATACCCATCATCATAATAATAGGTGGGTATATTAGTATTGTTCAAACATTTATATAAACTCAAAAAGATCGCATATCCTTAAATATTGTGTAAAATTGGGCACAAGGTCAAACAATCTTTTTTTTTTCTTATAATTTTATTTATAAAAATAGAACTTTGTACAATAGTAAACCTAATTAGTAGAAGCTTGGCCTAAGAATTTTCACTTTTTATTCTGAGTACTTAATACTTCTTTCAAAACAATTATGTTTTTTCTCTTCTATGATTTATCCACTTCTTGAGCTATCAAAACAATAGATATTTTATTAGCTTTGAGTGGCAATAACAAGACAATTTAAGTGCTTATGTAAGCTTTCACAACCACCCTCAAAGAGATAAGAAATTGTATAAGAGTCACGTGAAAAAAAATGAACCGTAAACACAAATCTACAAAAGAATTGATGGCCAATTGAAATAGATTAACTGAAGTTGATAATATTTGAAGAAAAAAGAGCAACAACAATAATAATATTATTCCTTAAAACTAGGCGATGCACTTAGTACACTATGGTTCATTTGTTTTAGCTTTGCTGTCACGGCGTTCAGTTCAGTTTGGTATTATAAATGGGTAAAATAGGTCTGAGGGCACGTCCACAATGACTCAAAATGTTTTAATAAAATCCGTTTTTGCACCCTCATGATCGTAAATATTGAGACATCGAGCTGAAATTTGGTACATATATCAATGTCAAAAGTATTCTACTTAAAATAGACAACACGGGTTCATCGACTGGTGTACAACTTTAAAAAATTCAACCCGCTGAATTAGGCTATATATTTCGATACAGGTATAGTAAAATCCGATTTCAAATAAAAACGAAACTAGCACTTTATTTGTACATTCTGATGGTATATGAATGATAGAAATTGGACCAGATATCATTTAGAATAATCTCACATGGCTTGATTAATAAAACAATGCATGCATGTAGTTTGCTTTTATTTATTTATTTAGTTTTTAGAGTTTTTTCGTTTATAAAAAATTCAACAGCATGAAAACAATCAGCGTAATAGATTTTTTATAATCTCTATTTAAATATTGATTCGTTTATAGAAAACTTCCAATTTGTAATAAATCTTTTAAACTAAATACATTTTGCTATTAGAGCAATTCCAGTGCACGCGTGCCTATGCCAGCTATTAGAACATGAAAATATTATAGGCGGTCAAACCCGACCGCTTAATATTCTACATCACTGAGCTCTTTAAATTAAATTAAAATTATGCATCAATTAGTTTAGTTGTATCTGAATCTATGGGACACTGCCATATAAGTTAATTCGTGATGTATCATTGTATGGAAAGGGGTTCTAAAAATGATTCAATCGGATCCAGCACAGACCAATTAACTATTTTTTATCTATTTTTGCCACATAAAGATTTCTATTATTATAAGACCCTCTCCATACAAGGAGAGATTCTAAAATTAGTCCGATTCGATCCATTTTCGATAGGGTATCTCTTTAAGCCAATATTCATATATCCTTGTATCCTAATTTCATCCAAAAAATGCCACCTATAGTATAAATCGATTCAGATTTTGGTTCTAATTTCAAAAAAAAAAAACCGAAAATTTTTGGCAAGATTAACTAAAAAGAAATAAACGGGGCAAAAGTGACCAACACTTTTAAAGAGACAAAAATAGAAAACAAAACAATTAGGGAACTTTTAATAATATTTTGATAATAATATTTTGGGTGAGCCTTTAATGAAATGGACCAATTTTTAGCTGCCCAAATATAATATATAATAAAATTCAAAGAGAGAATTTCATTGACAAAATTAACCGCTTGAATAACCTCTAATTCAGTTGATTGTGTTGTCAAAAGTAGGCAAAATGGTGCCACTTTGGTGTATCATTATCATTATCATGGCTGGTCGATAACAACCTATGTAGGTGTTTGGCCTGTTGCAGAAGAGAACGCCACGCGCTTCGATCAATAGCGCGCCTTCACCAGTTTTGTACACCCAATGTTCGCAAGGCATCAAACACTTGGTCCCACCACCGGAGTTTCAGCCTGCCTCTTGCGCTACGTCCTTCCGGTTTCCTTTCGAAAACCAACCATAATAAAAACTCACTAAGAGGCTTTACTTAACTTTTACACAATTGGTCAAAATAAGCGCTATTAAGGCTTTTGTAAATCCAGTCAAGCAAACTTCGTTCAAAACAACCGAAGAAGATATAATTAATGCGACCAATGCACACATTTAACATAAGTGCGCGACCACAACGTGTTTATTGTTTTCGTCTAACTTAACATAATAAATTCACTCAAATAAACTTGAGAAAGTTTTTGCTTTTTTCTTTGAAGGAGTTAAGTGGTGGTAGTTATGGTGGGTCCACTACATTTGCCATAAATTTTATACTCGTTTTCTTTTTATAAAAATATATTTTTATAACTTTCAACTTAGCTTAAACGAGAATTGACCCGAAAATCAGATACCCAACCCGCTCAGTTACCAAAGTTTAAATTATTTTGATTTAATGGATTTTTCTATTTCACATTGGGCATAATTTAATAATAATTATTTATTTATTTTTCTCGCTTAAATGATTAGTTTGTTGACTAAATATATTTTTACTCAATGGTTCTGTTGTTGCATGTGTTCCATTTTATTAGATAAATCAATAATAATGTTGTTTTATTTTCCCAACTTATTGGTTTATTTCTAATTGCACATGAATTTGATTTACTTCCGTGTACAACACTTACATGGAGATTTATTTTAATTCTATTTTATTTTATTTTATTATTTATACGTTTATTTTTTATTTTATATGTGTATTACAACACACAAACGCAGTATATGTAAATAATATTATTTTACTTTAATAACAACAGACACCGCCACCTCGTCTGTCACGCGTAAGTGCTACTACCGCAATGCGAAGTAAAATTTTTTTATTACCGGAACACATGAAAATGAAAAGAGATGAAATATTTACCCTCCAGAAGTCATAAGGGTAGCGAATAAATTATATAAAAAAAAAAAAAATAACAGTAACCACTCACATCAACTCAAATAGGCTTTCACTAAAGATTGCTTCCAAAATACAAGGCTCGATATAGCACGGTTTAAAAGTGTGGCACGTGTTATATTGTTCTCTTGATGTCTCTTCTAGTTAAAAGAGATTAAGCTCAATTTCTTGCTTAATTTAAATTTTGAAAAGCTTTCCGTGGTGGGTTTTCCATAACCAGCCATATATAGTAAAAGTGGTAAAAACAAGTTTCAGTTCTGCGATTCTCTTATTATTATTGAGAACGTCTAACTTAGTGGCAATTACAACATCAGGAGGATCTTTATGCCGAAACGCTCAAAAGTTATTTGCAACGAACATTTTTTAATGAAAATTTTTTAAATCGACAAAAACTGGTTGAAGTACTGAGTTTATAGACTAGCCGAAGACAATTCCGAGGATTCGAAGAATATTAAAATCTAATTAATAACAAGTTTTTCTAATGAAATTCAAATGGACATGCTGCAGAGAAATCCATGAAAAGAATATTTATCGTTCAGTACCTATTATAGCAAGTACAAGAAGCTATATTAGACGAATTAAGGGACCCCTATTATTGTGATATTTTCTATTAAAAATATACACATATTGTTTTAATATATATTGAACGACAGATCCTACTTCCTTTATTCTTTTTAATCAAAATATACATATAATCAAGCCTAACGCATTGAACTTTATCGAACAGTGGGAGCATTCGAAAACCGATTTTTCTTATATTCATATGCACTAAAGTTTTGTAACTGAACTTTTTCGACCGTAAGAGTGTTAAAATTTTAGTCTTTACGGCGCGTCCGTGGGTATATGTCTTCCATTTTCAGTGGCAAAGTATAAACAGACACGAAAGTTATGCGCATCTCAATTTCTACGGAGAGGTAGAAAGACTAAATCGTCCCTTAAGATTATAAATACTTTGGCTTGCTATGTCTGGGACTTATAAATGTTTAAACGAAACCAATAAACCCCCATATCATTATGATGATGTAGGTATAAAAATTAAAATTAAAAAAGCTTTCTTTTCAAATGCTTGCAGAAACTTTTTCTTGACTTCATCACTTCCTTTAAAATCATAATATTTCATAAAGCTTTATATAGAGGTTTTATGCTAAGCTTTTAAATGTTATGCTTAATACAGTGCGAATATAAGTAA
Organism: Ornithomya fringillina; assembly: GCA_963978525.1. NCBI lineage: Eukaryota > Metazoa > Arthropoda > Insecta > Diptera > Hippoboscidae > Ornithomya > Ornithomya fringillina. The sequence goes on from OZ021693.1 coordinate 18,891,893, forward strand.
ATTACAAATTGCACAATGGAAAAATCTTAGATTAGCAAATACTTGGAAAAGCTGTAGGAACTACAGTGACCGGCACATTATAGTCGCCACTCAGTATGACATATAAAAATGTCTTTAAAATTTGCTCTTAAATGAAAATTCAATCTTAGGATTTTTTTTTTGTGTTTCGCCCACAGCCACACATGAAATCGTTAAGAACGAGTTCTGCAGATGCACGAAAGGAAGTCGATTCTCGCCCGAACTTAAACAGACCAAGGGTTTCGTGCATTCTTCACTAGCACATGATTTGATGATTCAACCAAAAACCTCATATTTGGACCACGCATGCTTCCATTGACCAATCAGTTCAAATTTTATTTAGAAACTGAATCTTCAATTTATTTAAAAATCTTTCCATCCCTATAGTTTCGCACATGCTATGAGCGGTAGACAATTCTTTAGTAACTTTAAAGTCCGTAACCATCAGTAGGTATTTTGTAAACTCGGTAGACTCACGTAAATTTAATTCTTTTAGATATATGTCCTGTGAAAATTGCATTTTGTAATTATAAGATGGGAGAATAATCCAGAAAGTGTCAGAGAAGTTCATATATATTTGATGATCAGCATCAAAAACTGAGCCGATCTAGACATGTCCGTCCATATATCCGTATTGAACCGATATTTTGTACAGACACTTTTTGTTAATTAAAATTATTCGTTTCAGCGATTTACCAAAAATAGGCGTGATCGGGTAAAACACACGCGCACAATTTACAAGAAATCGCAATCAATGAAAAACTCCCTGACTCGTAATACATCCACTGTTAGAGAGCGAAATCATGTACCTGCCACATTCATCGATTGTAAATAGATGTGGAGGAAATTTAAGATTTGGTCTAATCCAGATTTAGCTTTTTTTACTTAAATTTACTTTAGTTATATTACTTGTGGTTTTCAAAATTTGAATAAGTAAAACGACATATATCGATCTCATGATAATTTCATTTAGAACTTCAGCAACATAATAAAATATTTTTTATGACTTCAATGTGCAACAAACAATTCTATGTAATGATATTGTGCATACTCACATAATGCGGTGGTAGGCATCTGACTGAGGCTGTGAACAGGTCACGGATGGTTCGGATTCGGTGGAGTCATCACGTAACGTGGCAACACCTAATGGTAGAATTGGTATTATAGCAGCTGTAGCAGCTGCTGCCGTTGCCTGAGGGCCCGCCACCACCGAAAGTACAGAAGGCGCGGGTCCACTTATAGCCTGCGGTGATGGTGTCGTGCTTAGTGGCTTCTGCAACAAAAACCAATTAAAACCAATCAAAACACTTCGTCTTAAAATATAAACTATGTGAGAAATACGCCAATGATACTGATTGATTTCTTAACCTCACCTCAATACTTAGTAATTAGTTAATATTAACTATTTGTTATTATTTTGTATTGTCAAGTAAATTAAGAAGTCTTGCGGGTACCATTCAAATAAGACCAGACAACGTTTTACTCTATTTCTGCTAAAGTAATGAAAATTTTATTAAATCGTAAAATTTGTAGCCATTTCGCATTCTGTGTTTTGAGAATTTTGTGAAACATTTTCAATTGTTTTTGAATGAAATGTTGATGAGTTGTAGAAACGCGACAACACTCACATATAGTGGAAATTCAAAAAAGGTCCCTCTCTTCTTCTTATAAAAAATGTTCTTACAGAACAAGCTTTTCTATACTTTTCACCAATGTTTGTGAACTTGAGAACTTTTAATATTTTTTAAGAATATCAACACTTAACAAAATCATTAGCAATGTTGTTAAGTTAATGTGTATTTAAAAATATGCCCGTTTATAATATATTTAACTTTCAAAGAGATGCAGAGAATGATCTTACAAGTCTAGCATATAATTGTAGCCTCTGTCCTTAATTAATAATTGTAGCAAATTAGGTTTTTTGTGTGAATTATTGGCGAATGTGCCATGATTTTATATTTAAGTCAACTTAAACACGTGAAAATGTTATAGTCGGTCAAGCCCTACCCACTTAGTTCCACAAACAATTAGTTTAGCTAGATATGTGTCATTCGGAAAATGGTTATAGTTCGGTCGGATTCAAATTTGTCGTAGCCAAATATTAGGCCAATTAACTATTCTTGACCCATTTTTGTCAAAAAAAAAAAAAAATTAATTGCGAGAGTCCGATCGATTCACTCCATATTCAACAAGGTTCCCCTCTGGGCCAATTTATCTGTCACAAGTTATCCTAGTTATCCCCTTCATCGATGTGCTAAAAATATGCGTGGTCTAATAACAGACACGCCCACAATTTACAAAAAACCGTATTCACCATAAAACTAGACTTGCAAGCTGATCTTACAGGGCGTAATAATATACCTGCCACGCCCAATATTATAGATGTGCAGGGTGTTCAAGATTTGGCCCAAGCCAAATGTAGTTTTCTTACTTGTTATCAATAAACTAGGCTTACAGCTTGAATAATAATTTCAAGATTAGGTTAAAAATTATACGTAAAGGTCCTGCATGACATAAAGCATGTTTAATTGAATAGTTTCGATTCTATATTCTGTTTGGTTTTTGACTTTAATTTTGTAATTTGATTTAATTAATCTTACTTTGCGTTCGCGTCCTTCCCCTATAGGGTAACGTTTGCGTTCGTATAGAATTTCACGCTCTATGGAACGACTGCGAAAAGCTGGCGGTAAACCCCGTTCGGGTGGTGTTTGTAAGATGGGTGTGGGCGCACTACTGCTGGTGCAAGTCAATTGTTGCGATTGCGTCTGTTGTTGCTGTTGCTTTTGTTGGACTTGTCCCGAAGTTGTTGGCGGACTTTTTTCACTTGTCGTTTGCTGTTGCTGATGCAATATTTTTTGCTCTTCTTTCTTCTTTTCACGTTCTTGTTGTCGACGTATTTCCAAATCCAGTAAACGCGCCTCTCGCGCCTCTTTCTCTCTCTGTTGTTGAATTGTGTAAAACAAGAAATATTTTTAAAAAAAGATTTCTATTTAGCACGATTGTGATTTTCTTTGTACACATAAATACTTTATTACTTTATAGTTAAGAGCGTCTTGTTCTTCTTTTTTAGCTTCACGTTCACTACGCAATCGTTCACGCTGTTTCTCTTCGTCGGTTTGCGCTGTTTTGCTGTCTGCAATAATTTTCATTTTATTTGAAAACAAAGAACAACAAAAGACACAATTACTTAAGCTTGTTTAAAAATCAAATCAAATCAAATCAAATTTATTTAAAAAAATATAAATATTTCCCTCTTCAACTGTAACGTATTAGAGAAGACAAAAGGAGCGCTAAATAGTTAAATAAACATACAAACCAAGCAATCAACGAAACGCAAGCAAAGGAACTGATATGTTTAGCAAGAAAATATTTGTTTTAAAAAGTGTCCGTTTGCTCTGGTGACGTGGTTAAGTTAACCAATCGCTTAATTATCTAATAGCCTGTTTCTCGAAAACGAGCGATTGAATTAACGATTCCATCTGCTACAGAAGAAACCTATCAAAATTTGAGGGGTGTTTGGGGGGTAAGTGGTAGTCGTCAAACGGTACTGTTTTCAGTTCTTTTTTTTTTGTAAAGACATAAACTTTAAGTTTTTTCTCTCAAGTCAGGTGTGTTTTCTAAATATTCCTGATTTTTACTAATAAATAAAATACAAATGAAATAATTACTTGTTATTGCCATATTTTTGGCAGAAATATTCTAAATTTTTTTTCGTCATAACCAAGGTGACTTCTGTTTTACAATTGTTCTCGCTTTTGCAAAGAATTTATTGATGCACACACACATTTTTATAGCGTCCATATAAGATAGGGAGCATATTAAGTTTATCGTTCCATTTGCAAAATCCAGAAGGAAGTGTCAGGGACCCTACAAAGTATATATTTCCGATCACCATCATCCGTCCCTCTGTCCATCTGTTATTGACACTGTAACGGCCGTAAATTTTAGATATTGACATGAAATTTTGGACGGACATTTCTATTTTCTACACTGACGCTGACGATCTACGCCCACAATCGATTCAGCTATGACGTTGGAATTTTCCAATTATCCCATCCATCGATGTACCAAAAATGGGCGTGATTGGATAACAAACATGCACGCAATTTACGAAAAAAAACTTATTCAGTGTAAAATTCGACTTGCAAGATGATATGCAATACAAGCAATAATAGAGATTAGATTAATTAGATTAATCAAGCGTAATTTAAGGCACTCAGAAAAGGTGGGGTTAAGCCAAGAACAATGAACTTTAATTATAAAGGGTACTGATATGAACAGTTCTGCCAAATTTCAAAACATCCAGCTTGGGAGTTCAGGATTAATGCGAGACTTTCAAGAGGGGATGAAAATTCAGATAAAAAATCATGCAGGTAAACGTGGGTATTATCAGAGAGCTCTAAATTCTTCTAGAATATGAATGTGGCTTTATAGATGCCTAGATGTAAATGCAAGATTGGTACGTGTAATAATTATAGCTTTTTAGCAGATGATACTGATTGGCAAAGTCTTAAAAAAGCGTCATGTCCTTTAATAAATTTCTACGTACGTAGTATTTCCATTTTAAAGAAAATGAAGCTTTCTATTTAATGACATTTTACCGTTATTCGAACAATAAATATGTAATAAAAGCTCAATATATTAAAAAGGCAATCGTTAAATGACGATTTACTAAGAATAGTAAAATGAAAAATAACGGTCTTTGGCGTCTGAGCCTATCTAATGAAAATTAAAAATTCAGCAATTCCTACAATGTGGTCGCCAGCACATGTAACAGCCAAGAAATGTTATTATTCGTGTGTTCGTCTATTGTTGACATTCTCACGGTTGAGCTGAAATTTTTATTTAAATTGGCCAAGACCCATATCACGCCCACAATTGACAAAGATTTATATATCTAAGCTACCAAGTTGAAGCTTAATTTTTATTAATTTGAAGTCAAGTACGCATATTTACAAATTAACTTATCCACCGATATACCAAAAATTAGCATAGTCGGTTATCAGACGCGCCCACAATCAATAAAAATCCATATATCTGCCAGAAAAGGTGACCTGTGACTTTAAATTTGATGCACTTATTTAAGATTATCCCATTCATCGTGTGCCAAAAGTGGGCATAGCATCAATATTCACCATAGAACTCCACTTGCTAGCTGACACGTAATATATACACTATTAGAGGAAGCAATTTATATATTTACCACGCGTTGTTTAAAAGTTGTTTAAAATTTATTTAAAAATTTCCTTTAGTTCAAATCTCATTTCGCTTTTGATAGTCCTGGCAGAACTGCCAGTGATAAAACGCAATGTATTTCAGTAAGAAAACATATTTGATTTGCAAGAATATTTTTTATATTTTAAAATGGAGCAAGATCATTTCTAGAGGTGTATTTTATCCTAAAATACATTCAAAATTATTAAAAAGAGGTTTATGAAAAATATTACAATATATCAATGCAAGTCACTGTGTTTATATATAAAAAGAAAAACTCTAAAGACTAGAAAACTCTAAAGACTATGCTGTACGCCTTGGAAAATTATAAGAAGGTCAATGGATCAATTTAATCCATTTTGAATACGGCGGTATCTGGATATAAAAAAATGATTTGTACCAAATTTTAGGTCTATAGTTCTATTATACAAATTTGTATAAAAACAAATATTCACGGAATCTTGAATAGCATTTTTTATTGCTGGTTCAATTTTCTTAGTTTATGTACCGTTAGATTACCTTAAATTAGGACTAATTTCGATACAAATCAACATTTCCTTGGCTAAAGTTTAATAAACAGATTTAATTGAATAATAAAACTTTTGGACAAAACCAATTTACCCCCATATGATTACGGTGATACGGTGGGTATAAATATTCAATAAAAAGTGTCCATGTGACTTTTATTCTAAGAAAGAATAAGTGTTTTCCTCTAACCAAATTCCAGACAATAAAGTTCTGTTATCTAGAATTCTGGACTTGTAGTATTGAACTGTAGGGTATCACACTTGCGCTTCCAAAGTGGTTAAAATGGAACAAAGGCAGTCAAAAATTTCCCATATAATAACGGGTGCTTCATGTATGTTTAAGTTGTACTCGCAGTCAAATACCTTCCATCTCAGGATCGTCACAGCAGACTAAAATGTTAAGGGGCCCTGGGCATGATGTAGATAGATAAATTCCACCGATATATAAATAGCGAGCATTATTTAAATAAATATTTAAAAAAAAACATAATAGTGGGATAATAGAGATTCCGTTTGCTCTCACAGAATGAAACGTGAGAGGCCATATTAAGTATATTTATGTATTATTGATAATGAAGAAATCTGAAACGATATAGACATGCCCGTCCGTGTGCCGTAGAAAAACTAAACGCGACTTGGACCGAATCTTAAATACCCGCCAACGTAGAATTTAGAAATTCGGAAACCAAACATTCGAACATCTCCAAACATAGTTATAAAATGTTAAGTTTAATAAATATTCCAAGAAAAATGTTTGTTTTTGTAGTTGATTTCAACATCAACATTTGAATGGTGCTGTATTTAAGTCTGTAAATATCGGAAACTCTGAAACTCTCCACCAACCAACTGTCAAGCCTACAATGTAGGAGCGGATGTTGGAATTTTAAGATTTTCTTTTAAATTAAAAAAATCGAAAATGCACTCGAAGTATTAGAAGATATTTCACAGCATTTTGTATTGAAGTTCAACAAGCCAAATATATAACTTTACCATAGACATTATAATACACTAATCAACAACAAAAACATGTTCCCTCGAATTTTAAGCTTAATAAATATTTTGTGATTATGTTTGAATACGTATTTGTCTCCGAATTTTCTAATTGATACTTGTTCTTGTTCAGAGAAATTGAAACTTTTGTCCATCCATCCGTCTTTTTTTTTTTTTTTGTTTTTTTGAAATGTAAGATTGCTTTAGACCCATATCGAAGCTTATATATCCAAATTCTTGATAAATTATATTATCAAGGTTCTCCTCTAAATATCTGCATTCAGGTTTATTATTACAAGTAAAAAGATGACAACTTCTCGACAATTTTTAGCAAATAAATATTTCTCAAATAATAATTCATGCACAGGATCACATGTCCAGTATTTAAAAAAAAACAATATCCGAGGATATTATCAGTTATTTAATAAAGTGAATTTATCTATTAACAATTAAAATTTCGATTTTAATTAAATATGTATCGTTAACATAAAATAAACGACTGCGCGCAGTTCTGTCATACGTCCGCGCACTGATCCATTCGTCTTAAACTTAGCAATTGCTAGCAAATGTATTTTGTTGTAGAGGACTATGTAGCTCTTAGAGGTTTATGTATATGATAGAGTCGTAGGATTTGTAAATCTTTGGGCTATATAAAAAATCTCTTTTTAAGGTAATATAATGAAACATGCCGCATGCACTAATCGCGAAACTTATCAAATATGTATATCAACTCAAAGTCTATAAATAAATTGCCAAGTGTCAACTATACAAATTACAAATTACAAAATATAACAATTGAAACCGCTAGCTAGTGAGAAAATTTCAAGCCTTACCTCTAAATGTTACAAATTTGTAATATATTGTAATTACAAGAATCGTTTCAAGATCAACGTGTGTCTTTCATTAATAATTAATAATTTTATCGTACATTAAGCGAATTGATTTGTGTAGATACCATACAATGGTAACTACAACGCATAACTCCAAATCTAATGCACAATGAACTGTTGTTAAACACACCCACACATACAGCATGCGTCTCTATATTAATGAGTTACAAATATATAATTCGTTACATTACATTACGTTCTGTTATGTTAATATCGTATGCGAATGTTAATTATACACGATGTACGTGTTATTTTTGTTGTTGTTATATTATCACACTAGCACTCTAGTCCTATTGGTAATAATTTTTATATGCGCACGTAATTAACAATCAGCCTTATTATGTAGGTCGTCCCTGTCATCGTTGTCGTCGTCGTCGTCGTCGTCGTCGTCCTTAATGTCTAGTCACATTCTTGTACCATATATTGTCGCCGTCCTTTTGTCTAAAATTCAGTATCAACAATGTATAATGTGGTATTATAGAATACCGAACGGACGGGTAGCCAAGGAGACGACCACTTGCATGATAAGGCTGAAGTACTGATAATGAAGTTTAAGAGTTCAAATCCCCCTAAAAATGAATGTGATCGAAATACATTTATTACAGGTAAATGTTTGACAACATGATTTTTATACAAGAAGAAGATAAGAGGGAGAGAAAGAGAAGAAATATACATGAATTGTTTTTGTATCATTACTTTCAAGATTATTCTAAAATGTATAGTTATTGTATTAAATGTAAATCAATAAACTTTTCGAGCAAAACATAGCACAAAGGGAATCACTGCTGACAAGAAGAAGCATTAAAGCAAAACTTTCTTTCATTTTAATATTTTTACGACAGTTTTTTTATCGAACATTCTTGTGAGCGGGTACAAAATTAGCTTCATTAGCTTTATTATTATTGTTATTGTTGTTGTTAATATTATTATAAAAAAATTTCACTTTATTTTCTGTTTTTATTTAAAGATGTGGAATACGTTCCGATGTTAGGGTACATAAAAATATTTTATATTTATATTTATAGAGATAGATGTAGGAAAACTCACACAATCGTAATAGTGTACAACCATAAATCAAACCACATAACACAACATTGAAGTAGTGAGGAAAATGTCAATAAGAGTACAAAGCTAATATAGAAAAAGATACAGAGACAGTAGTAGTAGTAGTAGTAGGAGAAAAAAGAATTTTACAATTAAAATATCGATTACTTACTGGAAGATCCCCCGCCAGCGCCTGGTGGCGGATATGAAAACCAAAATTGGTGTGCCAGTTTGGTAGGCCCTGAAGGGCTTTCTGTGGAATAAAAAAGAATGGAAAAGTTTTTTTTTTATTTTAAACCAAATATTTAAAATCCAATTATTGTTAATGATAATGAACGGGGACTTGATACGATTTTTGAGTGAAAGCCAGTTTCCAATTTTTCGTTTTCCAAGATTGTAATGGTGTGGAAAAGGTGCAAATAGATGAAATAAATAAGACATCAAAAAATAATTAAAATCCGTTCACATTTTTTATTCATACAAGAGCGTTAAAGTTGGAAAAGTGAAATTTTTGAAACAAAAAAAAAAAAATTTATATATTACACAAGGTGGAGTCAGTTAGATACTACCAAAAGGTGTCATTGAAGACAATAAAAAGTTCATTTTCTTAATCAGTATCAAAATTAAGTCAATTGAATGATATATTCTATTTTCCCGTCTGTACGTCCACATTTCTTATTTTGAAGTGCTCACGACCACAATAATTGAGATATTGATCTAATATTTGACTCTAATTTGTATACCCTTTACGTAAGATACTAAGATCCAAAAGGAGGCGTCAGATAAAGTTACAAAGTTTACATTATTTCACATATTTATAAGTTCTATGTGCATTGATGTGCTAGAAATGGGCGCGGTCTACTAATATGAAAGTAGTAGTAAGTACCTCTTTTTTAACCTCTTTTATATATGTCAAATACCTGCCGCCCCAATCGTTATATGTGTACATATATGTGGGGGATACTTAAGATTTGGCCCCAAGTTAAATTGTACCCTACACCACATGATAGATATAATAAGTTTGTGCGGATGTTTGTGACCCACCTTCAATTGTACCGATCGACTATGAATTTTTAATTTAACTATGTCCGTCTGTCCGTATGCGTCCCTTCTGTGCGTGTAAATATGTGTTCAAGGTTTTGGGCACAATTTTTAAGATTTTTTGATTAAAATTTGGAACAAGTACATGTTTTAATGCAAGGACATACTTTATTGAAAATGGTTTAAATTGGACACTTTTTAGGATCCATCCCCATATAACAACATTCTTATATAAAATAGGTCTCTATATATATGAGGATGCAATACCTTTTGGCGAAGCATAGTCAATTGGTTTAATAATTGACTGTGCCAAATTTGGACTCAATTTTTTGATCCCCAGAACATCATTCACAAAACTGAATGATTGAAATTCCATCTAGCATCATGCCGTTTGAAGCTCCCATCATATGATCTTAAATATAGTTAATTGGTTTTACCTTTATAATCACCCGATTAAAATCGCATCCAACTTTTGTGAAACAGTAAATACGTTAATAGAAAGGGCGGTTTTTACAAAAAGAAACAAAAGAGAGTTTAACTGATGATGAAGCATTATTTAAAAATCCTTAATACTTTCATAAATACTACACTTTATACTAGACTAAATTTCTTATTCTTTTTGCAACAACCCAAGAGGAGGTGTCCGAGACTCCACAAAATATATATTTTTTAATCTGCATCAAAAATGTTCGTGCGACTGTTACCAAAGATTTGCATCAAGCCAAATTTAACTTATTCCGTATTTTCCATTTAATTCAATTCTTGCCTTAACTGCCACATATTTTTATTTTTTTTTTTTGCCTGATAAAAATAAACACTCATGAGCAATTGAATGTTGTGCTTTTCATTTTGTTTTTCTTTTCTCCTCACATAGAATAGAAAATAATAAAAATGTTTGGCTTTCAGCCAAACTGGATACATTTATAAGCATATTTTAAATAAAACTTGTCCAATAGTTGCAAAATATAAAAAAAGTCATTCTATAAAAATGCAACGAAATGGCTCAAGTGTTGTAATTGATTTAGAAAATCCAATTAATTACAGGGAAGGCGGGTTATAATTGAATCATATGCAATAAAAATGTATACAGAATATAATATCCGTGAGGCTTTTGTCATTTCACACTTGTCACATTTCTTAGGATCACTGAGGGTCTTTTTAAACAAAAAGAAGCACGACAAGAAAATGCATAAAAAACATATTATATAATTTCTGAAGTTTCTTTATTCTTAAAAGTATTTTTATACCCACAATCATAAAGATATGGGGGTATATTGGTTTTACTCAAAGGTTTGTGACAGAAGAGAGCGAGCCACACCCCCAAAATTATATATATCCTTGGTCAGCTTCAAAAACTGAGTCTATCTAGACATGCATATATATCCGTGTCTGTCTGTTTTTAGCATTAAATTGTTAAATTTTGAGATATTGATCTGAAAATTTGTTTTTTAGTTTTTTCGCATAGATAGTTTTTTAAAATGGGTCAAAATCGATCAAAAGCCACGCCCATAATCAACAAAAATCTATTTATCTGCCATAAAAATTGATCTATGAAGTTGTTTTTTAGTTAACTTTTCAACCCATATACCAAAAATGGACGTGGTTGAGCCTACAATCGACAAAAAACTTTATATGTGACTATAACAGGTTGACTTTTTAAAAACCATGTATTCTATGCATGTGATAAAACAACATATCTGCTATCAGTCCTATCTGAAAGAATGCTTCCAATCATAGTGAGACTCAAACCAGCAAAAAGGATGCTGCTAGTGAAAGTCGTTAGCTCAGGGTTACTGTACATATTTTTAGGGACCCACCCTGAAACAAGACACCGGAATAGGTGTCTTCGTCCAAGGAACCCGGGGCAATATTAATAGTACAAGCAATCTTGGAGATAATTTGTATATTACTTCAAAAATCATAATATTGTTTAGAAACAAAAAATTAGCCAATTGGTAAACTAAATGGTTGATCGTCCCACCAAAGACAATAGAGTTTAGCATAGCTGGAGACCCAAGAACTAATATTCTTGCCAGTCTATGGGATGGTCTCCTTGTGGGAGCATTGCGGGGGTTGTGGAATAGCTAGAAGTAGATTTGTAAAACCCTTAACCAAAGGAAAAGTATTACAGCCTATTGTTTTATTTTATAGTTGGAACCTCCATAAGGGGGGGGGGGGGGGGGGGTTCGCTCGGAACGCTTAAAAAACCCGAAATCAATGTTCAAAATAAACAAAAACGGAAGGTGTTGACGTTAAAAATTACAAGTTGTACGTATTTTCAATTCTAGAAACGTAGTGAGTTTGAGGGATTTATTTTTACGTCTCCCAATTCCTAACTGGGCATGATGTACACAAAACGAAGAAAACTGCCATGGAAGAGTTAAGGACATGCGAGGCTAGGAACCTAGAGGAGATTTCTGCTAATAAAATCTAACCCTGTAAAGTATTTCCTAACGGCAATCCATGGTAGACGCTGTGTTTGTACGTAGACAGATACAAGGGTGAAGCGAAGTGCAGCCTTATGTATATAAGTCGTACATCCATGAGATTTCACACAACCCGGTCATGTTTAGTTGTACTAGAAAGCACGAGGTTACCGTTAAAGGACAGATAAATACATGCAAGGCAAACACCTTATGATTAGTTCCTTCCCACATGAGGTACATGTAGTATAAATTTTATAATTAATTTCAGTCTGTTTTCATAATATGTGAGGAATTTTTCTACCCTGCTCTAGTTGTGCATAAAAGCACAAACATGGGTAATACATTAAAAATGCAGGAGACAACAAAACCAAAAATAAGTCAAGGTGCTGAATACATATTTATAATGCAGGCATACGAACACTCTTCGTTAATAAACAAGGATTGGTTGATTGGTTTGTGTACCTTTGTTGTTGCTTTTATTGTTGTTATTGTAAATTTATGTATGCATGTGTGCATATGCATGTTAAAGTGATTTTTTTTTGTGGACTTTCGTTTTACTGCTTAATTTGTTCATTTTTTGCTTTTGTAAGGAATGTTAACTTATTTTTAACACTGGATTACCAGCAAGGACACCATTCATATGGGTCCTTCTTAACGCCCAAGTAGAGTGGTGAAGCCACAGATAAGTCAGACTGTGTAAAAATCATCGATTTAACGGAGATCTTCACACTTGGTAGGATCACTTGAGAAGAGAGACAACTAGTATCGGTTTTGAAAGAATCTGTGCACATAATCTTTTGTTGGATCCGTTTAGTATAGTCTATTGCCATTGTCAGCTTTGGATATTTCTTTAAAAATTCAAAGTATTTTTTCTCAATTAAAAACAAGTGAAAATTTAAAAGTCGATCAATCCCAACCACTTAATACCAAAGTATTCTACAGGGTGTCCGCCGGGAAGGTATACTACTCACAGTAATTCCATTATAATCCTGGCTGTATGTGATGTGGCACCGTCTTATTGAAACCACATGTTAATCAAGCCCAAAGCATGCAGTTGTGGCATTAAAAAGTTTTCAATTATATCACGATATCGCTCCCCATTCGCAGTTACCGTTACGCCGTTTTCATTTGCAAAGAAGTAAGGTCCAATGATTCCTCCTGACCAAATTGCACACCAGACTGTCACTTTTGATGGATGCAAAGGTGACTCATGAATAATTTGAGAGTTTCTTATTCCCCATAATCGACTATTCTGTTTATTCAGATATCCATTCAAATGTCAACTGAATCTTATATGGAAACAAATGCAAATCCTTGTACAAAATTGTGGCCAAAGTTGTTCAAAGCTCCTGAGCACGGCGTCGAATTGAGGTTGATGGATTTCTTGAGCAGCAGTAATGTTTTCAGCCGATCTTGCAGTACGTTGTGGTCCATGCTTGGGCCTATCACCTACAGACCCTCCTTCTTCGAAATCATTCACTACACGATACATAGTGCGTTTTGTTGGCACATTGTTTCTCCCAAAAATTTCACGTAACTTTCTCATTGTCACATCAATCAACGATTTGATTTTGATAAAATGTTTTAACAATTAAAACACGTTGGTTTATCGAATATTTTTTCATAATAAACTTGCCACGTGTCTACTTCACGACTGCCATATATGAACTGTCAAGACTAATGTTTACCAAAATGGCGCCAAAACAAAGTAGTATACCTTCCCGGTGGACACCCTGTACAATTAGTTTAATATATACTGCATCGGTAAACGCAAAGGCAATGCTTTATAAGTTACTTCGTGAAGTATCATTATATGGAAATGGATTCTAAAATAGACAAATTTGGCATTAAGCCAATTAACTACATATTCTTTATCCATCTTTGGCAAAAGTTTACTTTATTAATGAAAGTTATGTTTCACTCTGCTCACTTCGCGATAGCAAGCGCACACATCCCTAAGTAACACTTATATATTTAACAATTCTTAGGACTTTATTCAATTGAAAATATTGAACAGAAAATTCAAAAAATGTAGATTTAAATATAAAGTATAAATAAACTAAACAAGTAAGAAAACTAAATTTGGCTTAAGTTAAATCTTAAATACCCTCCACATTGGCAACGGTGGGCGTGTAAAATATATATATATATATTACTTCCTCTAATAAGGTATGTATTCCGTATTAGCTTGCAAGTCCACTTTTATGGTGAAAATGATTTTATGAAAATTTTGGGCGTGTATGTTATTCGACCGCGCCCATTTTTGATACACAGATGCATGGCATAACTATAGATATGCATACTAAATTTCAAGTTTATAGGTCAATTTTTGTGGCAGATATATAGATTTTTGTTGTTTGTAGGCGTGTCTGTTATCCGACCACGCTCATTTTTGACATTTTTGTATATGGGATAACTATAAATATGCATACCAAATTTCAAATCTAAAGATGAATTTTTGTGGATGATATACACACTTGTTGACTGTGGGCGTGGCTCTTGACCGATTTTGCCCATTTAAAAAAGCGAATTGCGTGCAAAAATTAAATGCATCTGTAGAAAAATTCAGCTTAATACCTCAAATGCTCGAGAGAATGCCATCAAAAGACGGAGACAAGGGCATACATGTCTAAATCGAGTCAGTTTTTGATGCCGATTAAGAATATATATACTTTGTAGGGTCTTTGACGCCTCCTTCTGGGTGTTGCAAACGGAACAACAAACTTTGTATATCCTCATCACTAAGATGGAGGGTATGAAAATACGAAAAAAAAAGATTAGAAAGTACTTTTTGTTTATTTATTATTATTAGCAAAATAGCAAACAAATCAAATATTTATAATAAATGTTTAATAATAAAATTCGTTAAGTATGATTAATTAAAAAAAAAAATAGGCCGATTAAACTGTATTGTTTATGATTTTGTTGTTGTCACATAAGCAAACGATATGATCACGTATCACTGAGAACAACGTATCACTCTGATGCTCACCAAATGAAGCCTTAACAGCGTTTGCCCAACACACTTTCAATCCATTAACAAAGTATTACATTTTTGCAAATAAGCACATTACAAATATTTCAGGGGTTGGCAATATTAAATTGCTAATAAAAAGTTTTTTATGTATCAGTTTTAAAAGCCAATTTATTAACGATGTTATAAATTACAAAAAAAAAAAAAAAAAGACTTTTAAGGCTTTTTCATAAATATAAAACGGAAATGAAAGGAGAACGGAAGACTCCTATATGGGACAAATAATCTTTACTACTCAAAACATGGGAAAATTATTGCAAATTCAAGTGACATTATAAAATGACGCCTAAATGAGCGTGAGGTGAAATATTTAGCAAACAAAAAAAATTTATATAATTTTTTGGCATCTTTTCAGTTTTTTCACATTTAAATTCAGTTTAGTTGGTTAAGCTGACCTTTAATCACATAAAAGTCAAGTTACAAAAAAGCGTTATTAATAAAGGGTTTCAAAAATTTGATCAAAAAATTAAAAAAATTAATTAGAATTTATTCACTGAATAGATTTATTTTAAAATAATGCACTATACAGAAAGGATTGCTAAAGATGGACCAATCAGATCCATTTTCAATAGTAATCGTCCTGGGCCTAAAATAAATCCGTGATAAATTTCATTAAAAATATGCAATAATGCGACCGGCAAAACAGATACGTTTAAATCGATTCAAATTTTTATTCTGATGCAATCGGTTCAAGTAAAGGTGCATTAAGATAACACTTAAAATGCACTCAACATTAAAATTTGGGCGACTGTGAGTGTTCGAACAACCTACATTTCCTTTACAGCCACTGTCACTATGTAGTTGTAAATTACAAAGTGTAGCATGTAGTTATGCCCCCACATCCACTTTCATAATATGAGTTCAAAAGGATTATAATTAGAATATAGAATAGATTAATTTATCAACTAAACCACAAATATGTAGATAAAGAAAGAATTGATTAATTAAATTAAGTATGCAAAACGACAGATAAAGCCTAAAGGCAAATAGGATAGATTATAGAACATTTCCTTTTTTTTGAAATCTTACCCTATTTAAGTTATTAAGCTGGTTTTCTTGTTTATATATCGAAATGTATTTCACAAACTTTCCAATCAAAACATTTAAAACTAAACAGATAATTTGCTTAAAGATTTTTCGTATGTGCTTTATGCATTAAAACATGTGAAAAATAAATAAACGTGTGTGTTAGTGTTTTTGCAATTAGTTACAACTAGATAGGAAGGCGTTGTATCGAGTATTATTAATTTTTTTGTGGTAGTGGCATATTTTTTATGAAGACTCATTTAATTGATGAGAATTTTATGTTTAGAAGCGCAATTTAATAAAAATTATAGCCATTTAAGCACTGTAGATTATGTTCGATAACACTTTTATCAGCACCTTTTATACAATATTTAATGGCACCCTTGATGGTTTAGAGGTTAAATGGGTTTTCACACGCCAATTCAACACAAGTTTATAACAGCTTTCTTTATGTATTGTACACATATAATGTGTGTGCACGTATAAAGACCCATTAGCCAACCTAGTTAGAGCACTTGTTTCTTACTTTAACGTCAGTAAGAATAAACAAAATTAAATTGTTTTAGTATTACTTTTACATTAATCGCTTTAATCGGAGGTTTCTTGGCCTGCTGTTTTTTTTTTTTTTTTATTTTTATTTTTTTATTTTAAATTTTGTTTGCTTAATTCTGGTGCACAAAGCGCTTGCCTTGTATGGAGAACCGAACTCGTTTGTGGTGTAAAGTACTCTGATACCAAAAGCTTAATATCTATGAGCAACGTAGCATCTCCGTCATACACAATGTATGCTTAAGCGTTAGTATGTGTGCTTAAGTTGTATTGGATATATTACAGAATCGATTGCACAAGTACTCATCGGTCAATATTTCAACGTTTCACTTTTTCGCGTAATTTATTGCAACCCCTTTTTATTTTTGGCCAAATGATTACCAGTACGAATATATAATAATTATATAATAAATAATTGTGCCACCACACCACTTTTTAATTAAAACAAATAATACTTGCACGTTTTTTTTCCCGATTAAACAATTTTATAAGTTTTCTTATCGACACGTGATTGTCCTTTAGTGTCAATTGCCTGAACGTGTATGTGTATGAATATGCTTAACGGAATTTTTGGTTATACTTACTCTCAATTTTTCTTTTTTTTATTTGCGTCTCAATGCATGTCAGTCGTCGCACCGGTATCACTGACCTTCGTCAAAGCTTTTTGTTTATGCCCAACTTCTCAATGTGGGTGAATTTTTCGCTCTCTTCGATTGCATTCTTATCGCTCTTACTCTTTTACAAATACGTAGTGCTACTGTAAATTATTATTATTGTACTTATGAAAGTTTATGAATGTTTGGCAAAGTAAGCCTTGCTCAGCGTTGAATTTTGAATTCATCCTATATGGTCGCGTGTGATACTCTCACGGTCGCCTATATTACGATATGGAATTGAAATTTGGTATGAGTATTTTGTAGGGATATTGAATATAATCAAATCAGTCCAAAAACATACATTAAGAACTTATCTTGCCCCATCAGTTTTTTGACAACGCTTACCAAGAATGAACGTATTGTGGACGTTAATTCAATGTCGTATTCTTCTTGCAACATATATAAAATTAAAAATAAAGAAATTATGGGTATAAGATGTTCTTAACGAGTTTTAACTGAAATTTTTCACAGAGGTACTGGATTGATATTTCTTCCCCAAAGGATGAACTTAGGCTATATAAATTTAAGCATAGAATGACGCGGAAAGATATCACTATGTTTACCAAAAATATTTTTCCCTTAGCCACGCCCACAATCGACAAAAATATATCTATCAGCCATTAGCTACGTAATCAAAATTGTTATTATATGTAAAACTGTAGAAAGGTAAGAAGGAAATACTTGTTGATTTAGTTCATGCTACGCTAGGAATAGAGTAAATGCCACCATTTATGCTCAAATGTTAATTATTCTTCATATGACGCTGCATGGCTAAGGGTCTCTTGGTATTCGTAGATTTTTGTTTTCTTATATGTAATTATATATACGGCTCTACAAGGGTAGATGTGTTAATATTTTTTGCTTTTATTCTGTGCAACACTACATGAGTAGGTGCTTCCAATGTTCATTTGATTGATCTTTAAGGTACGTCTGTTTTTAAAATGTGTTAATAATTTTAACCAGATGCTGTTTTAAGCGAATTTCTTTCATTTATTCGCATTTGTTGTAATATTTGTTTGCATAAATATTTGTAATATTTAAATCCTCTTCAGAAATAAAGATATATTAAAACTGGATGATCTATATGTTTTGTAAGTATTTACAGTTGGTGTGTTCCTGATTTTTCTTGATTATATCAACCATCACAATAAATTAATTTGTTCAAACGTTTATAAATACCCGAAATAGGCAAGCACACTCCCAAAAGCAGATATATACTGAATCGTTTTCTCATTAAACATTATAACATTACAAATAGACTAAATCGGACCAAGGGCACGATAGCTTTTAAACAATACTATATTATACTAACCTTTGCTACCAAATTCAAAACGTTGTGACATGTTTTCAAAATCTCCATTATTAGTCGCCGCAACAATGGAAGACCTTCGTCTGTTGAAGTAGTCTTTGACTGGGCACATGGTTGTTCGAACTTTTTAGCTTTGCTTTTATATTTTTAATGATATCGACACAACCACTATCCTGAACAATATCTGGTTTCCATTTTTCTCACAATTTTCTATTTTACAACACTATATTTCTTATGTAAATTCCAATATGTGATTTAATTAGATTTCTAACCTTTTTTTAGAGGTTAACTCTGTCCGTTTTCGCGAATTTCAAAAAAAAAAGTAAACTTTAGACTTAAATTCGCTGAGGCATCTGTTTTTCATAGTTGCCATATATAATTCATAAAGAGTGGCAATGAATATTTTATATGTTACACTACACCTAGTTCTCTTTTTACACAAATTGTTTTGTTTTAACACGATTTCAATTTTTTTTTTTTAGATTTTAAACCAATCTACTTTTTTTCCATTTAATCAATATCTCTTTTTAAACGAATTTTTTTGCACGAATTTTTTGGGAACGTATATATCGTGTAATTAGGTGTATATGTGGAAAAGTATATAAAAATGTAAATTCGGAGCCTGGAAAGTCAAAATTTGCAGGCCAAATAAATGTATAGGTCATCACAATCCACCCTCTTATTGGAGGTCTCTGTTGTTTCCTTTATTTTGCAGTTTAATATTTCGTTTTGTTCGAGTTTTATAACTTCACACATTAGTTGTACATATACATCAGCTGATATTTGTTTACTTAACTAATTGAACGAAGTGTATGGATTAAGAAGATTACTAAATTTTTGTAAATATTCTGTTTAACTTTCTCTTAATATTTAAATTTAAATATTTCTTAATTAATATAAAAACTTAATAAATTTTGTATAAGGTTTGTATATATTTAGAATTGCATGTATTTAAAAATCAAGAGAGAATGCCAGAATATGTGAGCCGAAATAATGTACGATTATGACTCTCGTTTGTATAGCTCTGGTAGTCAGCTGATTGTAATCGTCTCCGATGTTTAATCGTTTTGACAAATCGGTTTTTTATTTGTACGTTTTTTTTTTTTACGATATTTATGTGAACAATTCTACTTGTGTTTTTCGTAATTGCGTGCATTGTTTTAAGAATATATTTAGTTATTATAAAATTGTAATAATGCGGAGCATACGATTTTTAAGCATTATTTAATATATTTGTAATAAATGTCAACCATTTGACAGTAGCATATAAAGGAAGTGAACAAAAAATTAAAGCATTCCAAACAATTTACTGCCAGTAATTGAATAAAAAATTAAAAGTGTTTGTCTTGCATCAGATAATTGAATAATGGATTATGGTTTTTTAAGGAAATTCTTTGTATTGCTGCATTTGTGTTTGTTCTAAAATTGTGGACTCCATTGTGCCAAATTAATGAATTGTATAATATTAATTCCAAAAGCCAACTTTCTCACAAAAGGCCTTTGTCTTAGAGTGTATGGTGTTAATGATGATATAATTGAAAAAGTTACTTATTTTGGCAGCTCCTAAATTTCAATTCCACTTTTTGCCACAAGACACCAAATCACACGTTTTGGTGTAATTATAATTTATGTAATTTATGATTTCCTGAGCCTTCGCATTAAAACTGTGTATACGCATTTAGTGATGTATGCTGTAATAAAGTTGGCGTAGTTGGGTCGATGCTGCTAAAAGTGAAAGGAGACAAATAAACCGTCACTGTTATAATCAATTACTCCAAATATAAGTGAAATGTGAACGTGGTGGTGTGTAAACGTATGTGTGCGCATCTGTATAATATCAATATTAAGTGGCGCTTGGCTAAATTTCAATTTTATTTACTAAACAAGGAACTTTTTTGGTGTGCTTTATGCTTCAATATGGGTTTGTTGATATCAAAATTATGGAGTATGTTCGGCAATGAAGGTAAATGAGAAAAGATATCGTGCATATGTAATGCTTTGCCACATCACGTTGTTGTGTTGATAACGAGACTCATAATAAAAAAATTAAAACGTAAACAAACTTATGTACCTAGTTAGTAAGTGTGTGTGTACGAGTTGAGTTAATGACATAGAAGACGATTTCAAGTTAAAACTCTTGTTTTCACGTAAATAATGTTGACAAGTGAAAATATTATAATCGGTCAAACCCGACTATTAAATACCCTACACCACTTGAAGTATTATTTAATTTAATTTTTTCTTTGAAAAAAGAAAAAAAACTATTTGTAAAATCGAAAATTTAATTTTTTTTTTTTAATATTAACTGTTTTTCACCAAATTTTGGCAAAAAAAATGCATAGAATTGCACATATTTCTTATTCTTCTTTCGCTTTTGTTATAAAGTGTTATATGAGGAGGGGTTCTAAAAATAGTCTGATAGTGTCCAAATTGGGCACAGCCATTTATTATTAATTATTAACTATTCTTTACCAAATATTGTGAAAATATATTAAGAATTGTGATTTTTTACCGAATAAAGACCATTATAAGAGGACATTATATGGAGAGAGGTTCTAAGAATGGTCCGAACCTATCCATTTTCAATAGAGTTTCTCTTTGGGCCAATCTATATTCCTGTACCAAAATTTCATCGAAATATATCAAAACATAATAGGACCTCATATGGCGAGGGGTTCTAAAAATGGTCCAATCTGGTCCATCTGGTCACATTGGGTTCCCCTTTGGGCCAATACATGTTTTTTTTTAATTTCAAATTTCATTAAAATATCTCAAAAAATACTTGCGCACAAATTTACGTGTACAGAAAGGCGGGCATGGTTAAATCGATTCAGATTTTAACGTTTAGGCGTTACAAACATTCGCACAAACTTAAACTACCCTTTGCCACAAGTGGTGCAGGGTATAAATAGTAATTTTATTAAGAAAATTCGTTTCAGTCTCTATCAATAATCTGCGCACATTTTGTTTGAAAAGTCTTACTTTACTTATACCTGGAAAGTTTTATTAATAAAATTATATATAAAATTTTGGAACTTATACAACAGAACTTGATTTATTAAAACTATTTAGTTTGCTGTATATGATTAAATTACTGTTATTTGATCCAACGCGTATGTCTGTTTATTGGCGTTTAACTGTTTATGAGCACAAAAAGAGAGCTTTACAGTTAAACTTTAGTTACTCATTGATGTGATGAGCAAGACCGACCACAATTAAGCATTGTTTGGTTAATAATTAATTAATTATTAATAGCGATTAAAATTATGTATATCCAAGTCACACAGTTCACAGCTTTATATGTGGTGGTTATGAAAGATTTGCTCTTCCCCTACCAAATAAAGCATTTTTACTAATTGTTTACATTTCATGAGTTTTTTAGACATTTGTCTTTTAAATGGACACCAAACAGGTTATTTTTCACAACATAAAACTTGATTAATCGCAAAGCTATTTCAACTTTCTATGTTTGCTCTCACAAAATTATAAGATATCTGAAAAAAAAGAGTTATTAGTTGTAGCCAACACTGCTATTTTGGCTTCACCACACACCAGTAGGTATTATAAAAAAAAATATCTACATATTACCACCAGAAGGAATCAAGTACCTGACAATTTGTTTATTCTCGAAATCTACTTAGAACACAAGTTGGTGATGGTTGGCTTAGATAATGCCGGCAAAACAACTATATTGTATCAGTTTCTGATGAATGAAGTGGTTCATACTAGTCCTACTATTGGATCAAATGTTGAAGAAGTAGTCTGGCGCAATATACATTTTTTGGTATGGGATTTAGGCGGTCAACAAAGTTTGCGAGCTGCTTGGAGCACATACTATACAAATACAGAGGTACTCTAAACGATTTCAAGTGTCTTGTAAAAGTATTTAATATATAATGAAAATTACAAATGTTTCAGTTTATTATAATGGTAATCGATTCAACAGATCGTGAACGCTTGGCGATGACGCGCGAGGAACTGTACCGCATGCTACAACATGAAGATTTAAGTAAAGCCAGTCTGTTAGTTTATGCCAATAAACAAGTGGGTTAAATACACTTATTTTCAATTAATTATAAACTAAAACAATATTTTATTTACAAAAAAATAAAAAAGGACCTAAAGGGCTCAATGTCGGCAGCTGAAATATCACGACAATTAGATTTGACCTCAATTAAAAAACATCAATGGCATATACAAGCCTGCTGTGCTCTAACTGGAGAAGGGTGAATTATAGAATTCAATTTTTTACATACAATCAATCAATCATAAATTTTTTATGCTTATTATGCAGTCTATATCAAGGTCTGGAATGGATTGTACAGCGCATTAAAAAAAAATGACAACATCCCAACATTGACTCGAATAGTTAATAGTCAAATTTTTGGTTATCGTTAACATATATTTTGATTGATGGGAATTAAGTAGCATTGAAAGGCGAATATATAAAAAAGTATGTTAATTTAAATATAGTTGCTAAGTGAAAATAAATAAATAAAAATTATACAAGTTTAAAAATAGCCATTAAGTAAATTTGTATAACGTTCGTATCTAATAAATATATGAAGAAAATGTAACACTCTAAAGGATCACACCTACATCTAGAACAAACAAATTCATAAGAAACTCAACAATAACTACTACTTAATTATAAACGTATATTTTAAAGTTTTTATATTTTTATGTCTTAAGTTATGTGTGCTAACATTTTAAAATTTTCTTCCTTAACAATATAGTTCTAATGCAAATACAAAATTTTCGAGTTTAATAATAAAAATTATATAATAAAATATACTTGAATTGATTCAATATCTTTTTCCAATTGTAAATTTTGAATGCGTGTATTATTCGAGCACTCGTATTTGTGTCAAATTGATGCATGAACTAATTATAAATAGATGTGCTTCCATGATAAATCTCTGTGATTGTGGGAGATTTTTGTGAATTATGAGCGTGTCTCTAAACCTATGAGCTCAATAGCTCAGAATTTATAATCGTGGATGGAAAATGCTTCTCAGAATCACTTTCGAATCGATTAAACCATGTCCGTCCGTGTGTCCAAACTGCACGACCGCATTTTTTTTTTATTTCTTCCAAGCTAGCTAATAGCTAAGTTTTCTCAAAAAAAAAGCGTTAGTAATAATAATGATACTTTTTTAAAAACTATTTAAAAATGAACTGTAGTGTGAAATTTAGAAAAAAAAAAATAACAACTGCGTTTTTTTAGTGCGAAAATTTGCATCGCTAATGCAATTATGAATTAATGTCAGATGATGCCGTATTGTTGTACTTATGCATAATACTTTATAACAACTTCGAGTAGCCATATTGAAGAAAAAAATACTTTTACACGTCAGTCACAGTTTATACCCGTGGTTGACAATGCATATTTGATAGTTCCGACTCCATAGAAAACTTTTTATTTTAAAAGTTATATTAATTCATTTAATTGTAAATGAATCAAATTTGTAATTTTTAGTAAAAGGCAATCCAAGTTTGTTCTTATTTTACATAAAGCCTTCCAAAATAGTACATTCTACTGACGCCATCTATTCGAGACCGCTTGCGTTTGTATGGTGCATACGGCTCTGAAATAGTATTTTAATATTATAAAAATATGCACCTGGAAAAAAGGTTGCCGATCGCTGAGCTATACTGTATGTCACATATTAAAATATTTTACGTCAGTTTATTAACAAGTGCAAAAGATTTAATTTCTTTTATTCCTTTGGCAGCGAAAATAGAATATAGCAGTACCGAGAAAAGAAAAAGCTATTTCATATAAATTAACGCCATAATGGTGTACATAGACCGGAGTAAGTAGAAAGTTCTTTAAGTTTTTGATACCATGTAATGAATTATAACGTAGATGGTCGTGTGTGCGAGAGGCGACCTTGGGATTTGAACCGTGTAATAGAAATATTTACCGGCCTCTGGTTTATAGTGGTTCACTTGTAGGTGACAGTAGTGTTGTAAAATTTTCTTCGTTTTTATAATAGTTTTCTATCGTAGCTTTCAAACTCTTTTAAAGCCTTTCATGAGCAATGACCAACCCAGGGGTAGTAGACGGAGTGGGGGCGGAAGTGGTTCGGGTGGTCCCGGTGGCGGAGGTGGTGGAGGGTTGAGACCAAATCGCCGCATTGGTCGCATTACAAATACAATGGATTGTAATATACCTGGTGGTGGATGATCCCGGTAATATGTTCCAGTTTTTCAAGCAATGTTTGAAAATAATGTTGCTTAATTGGAACACTACTAACTTATAATGCATAAGGAACTTTCAATTGGTACTTTAGTTACCCTTATGACGAAGTACTCGTAAACTCCTACGTGAGGGGAGTACATCTGAAATTATTATGGCAGATTCCTTATGGCCTTAGAATTTCGTATATATATTAAAACATAAGTTACGAAATTGTAAATTGATTTTATTTAAACGAAATACAATTTATTACATTGTTGTATTCATTCTTTCTTTAACTTCTCTTTTACATTTGGGTGCTGTGGGTACAGTTCGCTTGATTTTATTATCTTCCGGTGTTTGGCTTTTATTTAAAGTTCGCTCTGCCTTTGATGCTTCATATTCCTTAAGTTCGGCTAATTTTATAGAGATACTATGTAAATTCCTTTTGCGCATTGTATAGATATTTGTTAATTTTTCAGACCGTAAGTTTTTTTGTGTTACACACGACTGTGAAGTTATCAAGATGCTTTCGGGTAATGATAATAAAAAGAATTTTTTAATGTATGAGAGCATAGTATAAACGAAATGTACATACAGAGCATATTTTTGTTATATAGTAAAATTAATTACGTATGACGTTGTCGTTAAAAAATGTTTTAAAGATGGTAATTTATGTAAATATTTATTTATTTATTTCACAACAATTTGAAATAATTAAGTGAATAATTTAGATAAAAACCGTATATAAAACTTGTATTTTGATTTATTTATCCATTACTTATATGATAATAAGAATTATTAGAAAACCAATACAGATCTTATACAATAGGAATAAGTGATAAGTTTAATGTATAAATAAAATAATTAATATAAATAAAAAAAAGGAAAAAATCGCAGCAGCAAAAACAATTAAAAAAATACCAAAAAAAAAAATAAAAAGAGGGAAAATATTATAATCAATCAAGCCCGACCATCAAATACTTTACACCACTTGATATATTATTTAATGTAATTTTTGTCTTTGATAAATGAAAAATTTTATTTTTTATACTCGTATTATCAAAAATTTCAAAAAAAATTTATTCTACCCTGCACCACCCTGTGAAAAAGGATATATTAGGTTTGTAACTGCTAACGCACAAATTTACATAAACAGACAGACGGACAGACGAACATGGTTAAATCGTTTCAAACTTTGATTTTGAATCGATCAGTATAAATAAAGGTGGGTGTGGCATTTGCGGTTTAGAATATTTAGGGCAAACATACGCAGAAAATTTTTACAAAAAAAGGTATAAGGAACACCTGTGGTGTAGGGTGTAACAAACGAAATTTGACTTAGACAAAATCTTAAAGACTCTCCACCTATACTTACAATCGGGGGACGTGCTAGGTACATGCTTACATCCTCTAAAGATCCATGTATTAGTTATCAGCTTTATTTTATTGAATGTGGATCTCAATGGTAACTCTCTTATTAACGAGAGCCGAGCGGTAAAAATCCCTTATTTATGTTCCACAAAAATTCCTCTAATGCTAAAATAAGTTTTAATAAAAATCTGAGAAAAATTATTTATTTGCTCCATATGTTATAAACCCAATAAATAATTTCTTAAATAGCACAATTTTCATATATTTCAATTTCGAGTTAAGGAATAAAATATATGCAGTGTAAGAATCTTTCCGAGTTACTTAGTAAGTAAAGAAGGAACACGTATGCAATCATTTACAAAACATCTACTTAATAAATCTTAATTTTTATACCCTCCACATAATATCGGGCGTGTACTAAATATTTCATTCCATTTGCAATACCTAGAAGGAAGCATCAGCGTTCCTATTTATCTATAATCTATTTATACCACAAAAATTCGGAATATACTCGTATATTAATAATTGCCCCATTCATTGGTGTGCACATGATGAGTGTTTGCGGATAACAGATGCCCTATATATCTGGCACAAAATTTGACCCATGAACATGAAATTCTGTACACATTTTATTGTAATTACTTCTATCGTAGATATTCCAAAAATGGACGCAGTCGAATAACAATTTACAATTAACAGTTTACAATTTATAAAAGACCGCATTCGGCGTAAAGTTCGACTTGCAAGCTGATACATAATATATACACTATTAGAGAGAATTGTATACCTGCCACGCCTAATATTTAAAAATAGATGTCAAGAGTATTTAAGATTTGAACTTATCCATAAAAACAACATTATTAATCTTTAAATTGCACAAGGTGTACCAGCATTTTAAGCATTGGCATCAAACCGCACTATTTTTAATCAATTTTATACTGATCACCGTTTGATTTTTTGTCCATTCTAAAGTAGCGTTATATAAAAAAGTTTTCATTTTCATAAAAATATTGCTTTTGTCGTTCCGTACTTAATTCTTAATAGGCTTCAGAGACACCACAAAGTGTACATATTCTTGATCAGTATCTGAGCTGAGTTGTGTTTAATGAGATTCACGTGTTACTAAACCATTCACGGCTGCAAATACTCCCCTGTCTCATTTGCTATAAAGATTCTTGGTTTATGCAACCAGTTTCCCATTTAAAATGGATAAAAAGAGGTGAAGGCCATAATTAACAAAAAACAATCACGGCTACAAAATTTCAGATATAAAGTTAAAATTTGATATTTTTGAATCATCTTTCCATAGACACCAAAAACGTTATGTGGCAAATTTGAATACCACAAACTATAAAGGACGGTAACCAAGTACCTGTCGCGCCCACTGTTTGTATAGAGATGTGGAAGGTTGTTTAATTTGGCCTAAGCCAAATTTATCTTTGTTTACTCGTATTTTTAGATGTGTATACTTAATAATCTTTACCATGACAAAGATTTGCTCTCTGTGTAGGGTTAAATTTTGTTAATACTACGAACTAATAGCTGCTTCAATAGAGTTCCTCGCTTCTCTCTTAATATCATTATTATTATTATTATTTATTATAATTAACTTTGTTGTTCTTCCTGCTGCCGTTGTTGTTGTTGTTGTTGTTGTTCTTGTCGTTGTGACTCTTGTTGTTGTCCAAATTTATTAGAAATTTTATGAGATGCTGTTACAATGGCTGTATCGTTTTTAGAATCAAAATCACAATCATATAAACCGCTCAGAGAGTCTAAGCTTAGTAAACGTGAACTAGCACGACTTGAGAATGAAGTATCATCTACATCCCCATCAACGGGCACATTGTAAAGAGAATTGACATCAGACAAAGCCGCTTCAGCGTCTGTTAGGCCGGCTTCATTCAGTAAAGAGATATTTTCCAAGCCCGGATCATCGGTTATATAGCCTGTGGATTCGGCTTCTCCTATTTCATAAAAATTTTTTAAAAAAATTTATAGTTTTATTTCATTATAACAATTCCTTTACCTGTAGCCTCCTCACGAAAATCTTCATCTGACCACTCTGACTGACTTTCGACCGGATTTGAATCTAATGAATGTAAACGATTGGCTCCATATTTTAATTCAACATTTATTACATTCTCCTCTATGTTGTTACAACCATTCATTAATATTCTTGTCTCCGTACGATCCAATCGAACATCATTAAATTCATCTTCACTATTATAATGAAATGTTTGCGGTTCCTTGTCAAATTGATGTGTTTCTTTCGTACTTGAGGAGTTTGCTTGATTGGTTGTGTGTTGGGAGGATGGTGGAGGTAGTAAACGTTTGTTACGCACATCTTGTCCTACTTCATCATCTTCAAATTCTCCATCTGCTAAATTATCTTCAGTGTCATCGCGTTCCTCTTCCACACCCTGGCCCTGACCCTGATGTTGATTCGTTTGCCGTTGACGGGCATGATGATTATTATTGTGATGGTTATGATGATTATGGCGATGATTGTGACGATGATGCCTTGCTGTGGGATTTGCTTTAACCTCCATACCATTATCATCTAATTGGTCAAGACTTTCGTGACTTAGTTCGAGATCGAAATCTTTAGAACGTGGCCTTAAACGGTGACGATTATTAGTTGTTGAAGCTGACGTTGAAACAACGATAGGAGGAACTTGTGAGAGTTGTTGTTGTTGTTGTTGCTGCGTAGAATGATTATTAAAATTTTTACCATTAGCAGAGCTGGTCAATTTGTTAGCATCCAACGTGGCTAGATTTAAATGACTACGCGTCTCATGTAAGATTTCACAAGATTCCGTATCCGACGTTTGCCTGTAAATGTGTACATTTCATATAAAATTAAACTTAACTTTTATCCCAAATACATACATTTGACTCGATTCAGAGGGATGTTTTTGGCGTGTTATCTCCTTTATGGCTTCCAGTCCAACTGGATGTTTAGCTATCATAAAACTTGTGCTCACGGGTATTCTGCTGACTGGCTGTTGGCGTCCTGTGGCAATTGCTGTTGTGGGAGAACTAATGTCATTGTATATCAAAGCAGTCATTACGGTGTGCGTTGAGTTTTTAACGTTACTATTACCACTTAACGGTGTGCTGGTGCTTAGGTTACCATTGCTACTCAAGCTACTGCCACCACCACAACCAGTCGGCATCATACCTGCGGCCATTATATTAAAATCATTGGAACTTATTTTACTATTGCTGCCTGGCAAAGCGATATTTTTGTAGCTTCTGCTATTGTTCGTAGTATAGTCACTATGCTCAGCACTATCAATGTTAGACCCTAGGAACCTGTCTTCTGTGGCGGCCGTAGGAATTGCATTTGATGTCTCTAATCCTCGAACTTTGGACGATTCGTTTAAAAGTCTTTGCAATTCCTTCTCAAATGGCGACTTGGTATTCAATGCATGCTGCTGCCCCGAATTCGGAGTGGGATGTTCAGCCCTCGCTACGCGATCTTCGTATTCGAAACTGTTGCAAGAGTCGCCCTTATTCTGTGTAGTAGTGGTGTACTGACCTTGACTTTCTGTGGTGGAGCTGACCTCAAAATCTCTAAGATTGCTTATATCGATAACCGGTGAGGTAGGATCCACTTGTATTTCACAGGGGTACAGCCATTGCAAATGATTGCCACGATTAGCAGGATGAATAATTAAATGATTTGCGGCTGTTAAGCGAGCGGGAGAATCCTCTTCGCCCTCTGTAGTTTTCGAGTAACTCTCATCTGACGAGCTTATCGAGGGTGAATGTGGTCGGGAGCTTAAATCATCGGTGGAAGACATATCACGATTCTCCTCCATCTCTGAAGGCAGTTTCGGCAGCGGCTTCAGATACGTTCGTAATAGTTTTGTGCTTTGTTTTAGATTTGAGGTTAATGATGCTGGTTTGGGGGGTAAGGTCGGTAGTGATGGTTGTTGTGCTTGCTGGGTATATATGGAATACGTTTGTATTTGTTGTTGTTGCAATTGTAAAGATGGTTGTTTTTGTTGTTGATGCTTTTGCGGATGGTCCGCGTGATGATATTGTGCCTGATAGGATTGATAACTCTGTTGTTGCTGTTGGGGTATTAGAAGATTATTGGGAGACATATAACATGGCGGTTCATATTTATATGTATGATGGGGCAACATATGTAAATGGTGTTGCATGGATATCTACGTTTCGTATCGTTTTTTGTCGTGGAACACATATGGAATTAGCACACACACATACACGTACAATGGCGGAATATAATAAAGCAACATTAATTATTATTATAAATATGAATTATTAATATGAAAATTCACAAACAAGTAAATACAGCAGACATATGAAGGTAGAAAAACGTAGGAGGGGGAAGAGATAATAAATTTTTAGTCAAGTACATACACATATGTTAGCATACATTGAACACTTAATAATTAATTAATATAACCTAAGGAGTATTTGTGTTTAATGATACGGAAACATTCCTTAAATATTGCTCCTGTACCACTCTGGATATGTATTTGGAACTACTTTGACAAATTTTCAACCAGCGCACAAAAACTACAAACACTTAAGACATCTGCCTACTTCGGAGTCGATATATTTATGTTTGGGATAGGAGAATAATTTTTATACCCTCCACCTTAGGGAAGAGGGTATATTCATTTTGATCATCCGTTTACAACACATCGAAGGAAGCACAAACCATATATATTCTTAATCAGCATGAAAAGAGAAATCGTTTGAGACATGTCCGTACGTGTGTCCGTCTGTTGTTGGCACTCTAACGGTCGTAATTTTTGAGATATCAAATTGAAACTTTGCATACTTATTCTTAGTGTAATTTTGCTGTTCCGTATTGAAATTGGGCAAAATCAGTTAAGAGACACGCCCACAATAAACAAAAATCTCAATATACCTCGAAAAAATTGTTTCTATAAAAAATTATATATCGCACAATACTATGCCTATCAAGGTGAAATTTGGTATATATATATAAGTAGTACCGTTAACTAACACTATGCGAAAAATTGACGTGATTAAAAAACGCAAATGCCTATAATTAAAAATGAACACTATTTGTTGTTTAAAAATGACCTGAAAGGTGGAGGGTATTTAAACTTCGGTCTTAACCGAACTTTTCTATCTTGTTTCATTTAACACAAACTTGGAAAGGGGTTCTAAAAATGGTCCAATCAGATCCAAATTTTGCACAGTCAACTATTAAGTGAATTAACTGTACTATCCCATTTTTTTTTTTTTTTGTCAAGAAATATTAAGAAGATTTTCATTATAATAGGACTATATAAAAGATCCGATAACTAAAAAAAGATCAGATACGGCCGTTTACATGTCCTTGTATGAAATTTTCATCGAAATATTTCCAAAAATCCGACCTGTAGTTTGTACACAAATTTACATGGACAGACAGACGGACAAATTCGATTCAAATTATCAATCTTAATGGATCGGTATTGAAGATGAGTTAATATATCCTTTTACCACATGTGGTGTAGGGTACAAGCAATACCATGCAAAAAACTAAATGGAGTACAAATGTTATTTAGATTTCCAAATTATTAAACAGATCCAATTGGATACATAGCATAGTTTAACAAATCATTTTTGTTATTAAAACGAGGGTAAGTTTTCCATTAACATATTTCAATAGAGACAATGCTGATAAAAATAATTGATACATAATGCGCATCTCATATCTAATATGGTTACAGCTAACAGTTCCAAAGTGCTAAGCAACCTTTCCCTTGTGACAACCCACTTAATGCAAACCGATGATTCCATTAATACTGCGAGATATTGTTGTCTGATCTATGGTTGAACAAATAATTTAGTTTGAACGGCATTCTTGAAAACCCCTGAAAACTATGTTCTTTCAAAGTCACTTTTCTTTGAAATACAGGACATTTCTAAAACGTTCCATTTTTTTTATTTATTAAATGGGTCAATGTAACCTACATTATGAACTTATAATAAATAATGTTTTTTATATTTGTACTTTATTTTAAAATAAAATGAGAAAAAATTGCATAAATTTAACAGCGACTTGTATTTTATTTTTATAAAAAAAAAAAAAAGAAATTCTATTAATGACATAGCGTAACATAAAAGTATATATAATGTTTATGTTAGTACAAACAAGTGAAGCAACTAAATTTGGCTTAGACCAAATCTGAAATATCCTCCACATGTATTTACAAACAGTGGGAGTGGCAGGTACATGATGATGGTGTATGCATTACGTATCAAATTCCAACTGTAGTGTAGTTCAACTATGCCCGTTTTAGACACTTTTTGACGGATTGGGCAATCATAAATAGGCGAATTTGAACTTCATTGCTTAATTTTTATGGTAGGTGGCTCTTGACCGATTTGGTCAACAACAGACAGACACACGGACACACATGTCTAGATCGACTCGACTTTGCAGGGTCTCTGACGCCTCCTTCCGTGTAATGAAAATGGATTGACAAACTCAGTATGCCACTATTTTATGCGGAGAGTGTATAAATATAAAGCCGGCGTTTAAAATTTTTGGGCCTACATACAATAACTTTTCATTTCTTACATTCATATTGAATTCATTGAAATGCATTTGAGAAATTACAATGAAAAATGTACATAAACCACGTTCAAAGGTATAGGTACATATATTGGTACTGCATTTTGCAAAAGGGTGGGGGTTGCTCCCAAAGATTTGGCAAATGCCTAATAAAGCTCTTATACATGTCTTAAGTACTTTTGCGCCAATTTCTTTCGTTTTGAAACCGTATTATAACCTATTAATTATGTTTATATTTAAATGTTTATTAAAAAAAAAAAACTTTAATGAGATCATTTTAAAATCGCAAGAGAGAAAAAATACAACTAATAAACGAGTTATAATATTTAAAAGGGCTACAATTCCACTGTCTTCTACAACGAAATTCTTTCACTTATTTGTAAAGAAATCGTGCTCTACATATTTAATGTGAAATTGATAATAAAGTGAGAGGGTATAAATATCTCAGTAACTCTAATTATCTGCAGCTCAACTTGTGTTTCAAAAGTGAAATCACAAACCTTTCAAATAAAAAAGAAAGGCTCAAATTACAACAACCAAGCTATTTAACTCAACAATTATTTAGATCGACTTGATCTAATTCATTTTTGGCCGCATCAATATATTCCAATTTACTTTCTAGCTCATTTATTGCAAAGCGTCCTACATCAGCTTTTATAACATTATTAATGACACTCACCTTGGCCGGCGCCTGGGTTGCATGCAATAATGGCTCACTCTCGCGGCAATTATTATAATTATTAAAATGATTATTGGAATTTTTGTGAGATAATAACGGCGACGACGGTAACGGTGATGCGGATACTCTAGGATTATGATGCGATTGATGCCGTTGATGATATTGATGATTCATATTTACATGATGATTTTGATGGTTAGTTGGATGGTGGAAATGATCTATAAAATGGTGTGATTGTTGTTGGGTTTGTTGTTGATGATGTTTATTGTAGTTGGTATGATTGCTATTACTGAGTGGATTGGTGTTCGTTTCAGCAACGGTACCATGCAACTGATCCTGATGCTTATTGTGGTCAGCGTCATGTAAATGATTATTAGAATTCTCCAGATTGGCATACGGATCGTTTTGTGAATTGTGCAGCTGCTGCTGCTGCTGATTTGTATTTTTATAGCAATCATAACAGTTACTGTTACTGCTGGGATTTTCTATAATATTGAATTGTTCGCGTAAGATTTCCGAGGGTGCTGCGATTGAAGCTGCACTTGGTATATTACTGTTGATGTTGCCATTTCTAAAGATTGAAGATGAGTTTGTTTGGTGTCGCCCAGTTGCAGAGTTAATTGGCAATAGTTGACTTGTAATTTGAAAACCCATACTGTTTACAGAACTATTCGAATTATGTCGCTGATGTTGTTTTACATAATTGCCAAAACCTCCATAACTCTTCAGTTCATTGCCATTGCTTTCGCTATCTTGCGCAGTTTCACAAATATTTGGCAACCCTCCATTGATTAAGTGGAATGGTGGCTTTTGCGTTTTCATATTTAATTTTTGCATTTGTTGATGCTGCAAATGGTGTTGTTGCTGTTGAGTTTGCATTTGTTGCAACAGATGTTGTTGCTCGTCATTCATATTACTTGGCAAACGTGTCGGCAACATGTTGCTGACATCATTTTTAATATTAAAAGTCTCCAGATTTATAGGATTGCATGATGACTGTTTACCAAAATTATTTATTTGGGTGGTGGGTTGATTTGGGACAATTACGTTTGCACACATCGCGTTACTACCAATTAAAGCATTGCGCACCTCACCATTTAAGCTATTTATAGAGCTATCATTTAAAAAGTACGTAATCATATCACCTTTCCCTTTAACCTTAATTGTGCCGCGACATCTGTAATTTAAAATTTTCTAAATATTCCAAATTAGTTAAATTGTCAGAACGCACCTGAATTCAAAATGTGAGCCCTGTAAACTGTCCACTACTTCTTGGGTAACTTGCGTATAGCCTGGTATACCTGTCGAGTCCATGCGACTCGCTACATTTACTGTATTACCCCATATGTCATATTGAGGTTTTCGAGCACCAATCACACCTGCCACTACAGGTCCAATATTTATACCTAAAACGTATGACATAATAAAGTGAACACGGATTTCTTTTCCATATAATTATACTACTCACCCACTCTTAGCATGAAATTGTTATAAGAATGACTATTTATTTCTTGTAAGGACAAACGCATCGCTTTAACATACTCCACCAAAGCAGTCATATGACGTCTTATAGAATTCGAATCACTTGCATTGATTTTGTACTCTGCATAGGGATAGATTTAAAGTTAACTGGTTCTTTCCCAAACGATTGATTTTTCTTACCAGGTATCAAGCCGACTACGGCCATATACGTGCTACCCACTGTTTTAATTTTATCTATGCCATTAAAGCGGTCCTCTTTTAGCAGCTATTATTAACAGTATTGGAAAAAGTTTTAAATGTCATAAATAATGTTAAAGTTAATCAACAGACCTCATCGAAATCAGCTATAATTTCGTTAAGTAATCGTAAACACTCCAGCCCCTGATCAGAACCATCCATTTCTGTATAAAATTCATGAAAATTGGGGACACTGGCAAATATCACACCCACTTTGGCATAACTTTGATGATATAGTTCCTTTAAATATATTTTATTTTAAATACGTAAAAAGCTATATATTTCGTTTAAAGCAATTATTGAATTATTTTTAAACACAACGGAGGTGGCATGGAACGCATACTGGTGCGGCCTATTTTAACGAATGTTTCAAATATATGTGAATTGATTTTATTTCTTCTCCCAATAGAGATTTTGAAATCTTTTTAAGACAATTATATAAAGATGTGGATTAAATTTTTAACTTTGTAGACCTACTGAGCGATTTTTGTCAATTATGTGGGTAAGACCAATTTTGCCCATTTTGTACAGTTTAAATACTTAATTTTTAAACGTATCAAAAATAACTTCAGAAACAAAGACGCACAGTTTTAGATTTTGATATTGATCAAGGACATACTCTACAGGTCTCCGCTTAGAAGTTTCTTTTAATAGTTGCAAACGGAATGACAAAATTATTATATTCCCATCACTGAGATGAAGGGTACAAAACGACATCCTTCGCGATGAAATACTTACCATGTTGCTGCGAAATTGGTTATCCAGAAAATGGGCCGCAACATGAGCGGGCAATAAATTATGTAAAATTCTTTTATTGGATTCTTGTAAAACATCCATTTCTTTTTTCTCTTGAGATGCCTGCAACTGCCATAAGAAATCCAAACGTGCTGTCCACTCTACCAAACGACCATGCACCAATATAGCAATCATAAAGATAATTATACGCGCCAGTGATATCAAATGAAGTGGAATCAAGGCACTGTTCGAAAAAAAAAAATTATATAAAGTGAAGGTAAATGGCGTTTAGACAATTTCCAGTCCATACTTACTTGACACGACTATCGTAACAATCAAAAATGTTTGTATGCGATAATTCTATAAATAAACTATAAATGACCCCCATCATAACGATAAGTAATGCTTTCAAGATAATAGGCAACCTGCAAGGACATCATCATCATTTACAAAATCAATAAAGTGAAGGTTGAAATTGTTAAATTTTATATATTTATACCTCAAAAACACTGAAACAGTAAGGAAAGCAAATGCTGCTGCCAAAGAGACATACTGAGGCAAAGAACATTTGCGATGAGATTCGTTTTGATCCATCAACAGTAGAAGATCTTCTTCCAAACTTGCAGAAGTTGTGGTAATATTGCTGGCACATATTTGTACATGATCGGAAACACAAGTAAACTAAAGTATTAGGTTATTAAACATTATCCAGTGCAATATCTAAACAATGAAGCAAAATACATACCACATTCACTTGACCCACAGAGTATATTAGAACAATTGTAAATATGGTGATGGCCATGCGCAAAGAAAAACTTTGCGACAGATCCCAGGCGATCCATTTTAAACGTACCGCCAGTAGTAACATTAAAATTGCACAAATCCAAACGAATGCGGTTAAGAAGAGCAATAACAAAATCAATGTGCGAGGCAAAGCGGTTACTTGCAAGGCTGCTCCTAATATCAATAGAAGCAGTGAACAACCCATAGCAGTGGTGAATCCCAAATCGAAATCTTTGCGATATTCACGCTCCTTGTCACTCTCGCGAAATCTTAATGTTATGCGATCGACATGTTCAGATTTATCACAATCCACTGAACGAGCGTTTATTGCTTGTGACAGAAAGCGATTAACACGATTTGTGGGTTGGTGGTGAATCGTTGAATGACGTTTGCGGAACGGTCGCTTCAATTTATCGGCAACTTTAGACTAAGCACAATACGATAATAATACCAATAGAAAATAAACGCTTGCATAATTTAAATGAATTTAAGTTTCGTGTTCTTTATGTATAACAAAGTTTAGCCTATTTTTTAAGATGAAGTAGTTTAAGCAAAACAGATAATCATGCACTTACTGTTAAAGGGAAAAGAAAGGTAAATCTTAGGGGAAATGTTATTAGAACTATGTAGAGCACTACAGTTTTTTGGTTAACATTCATGCATTTATGTTACTGCATAACCCCAAATGAATAAATGAAACAAAATAGAAAAGCATTAAATATCTATATAGGCGCATGAATAAAACCTAAACGGTAGGCGTGAAATTAGAACGCATCTCTCAAAATAAATGCTAAAAACTTTAATAATAAAAAGAGTACATAAAAATAAAGCAATAAACTTAATATTCGGGCAAATATTAAAGAACTATTTAATAATGTGTCACAATTGATGAAAGTAAACTATTTGTTTTTGTTTTTTTTAATTCTATGTTTAAAAAAGCGATTAAATATTGAACAATTCTCACTTTATTAGATTGATTACTAGTATTATGTCTATGTATGCGACTAATCGTGTTTGCAGTTGAGTGAGGATCTGTTCCTACTGAAATGGTAATACCACCGCCGCTGCCAAAGGGAGGTGTAGGTGCATGTAAAATTTTTTGTAGACGTATTACCTAAAGATTTACAAATTCATATACACGGTAGGCAATGGTTGTCGATATATTCAAATAGAACAAATAAAACGGTTTTATTTGGCTTGGGCCAAACCTTGAATACCCTCCACCTTAGATTATTAAAATAAAATCATAAAAAAAAAAAACAATTATGGGCGTGGTCTTTAAGGATTTTTTATATGTAAAATGAAAGTTTTGTCATCCTTTTTTTTTTTTGCTTCAAAATAAACAAATAGTTTCAGTTTTCTTGAATATATTTTGGTTAGCGGGACCAATCCACTTCTACTTTTTAGAGGGACGTTGAAGAGACGTTTAGATTTGTGCCAATTTTCAGTCCATTATCTTTTACAGTTTTTGAGTATTTTTCGAAAATTAAACGCTTAAAAAATCCGCTTAAAGACTGAATTTAATTGTAGTTAATTTGATTTAATAGATAATATTATGTAGATATATATACATTTTAAAGGCTCCGATTCTTCCTACATGTCTCCTTGTAGGTAACGTAAACAGAATAATAAACTAAGCATACTTCCCATTTTATGTGGTGGGTATAAAAATTATAAGCGCACATTCAGAATATTTACCAAGTCCTACAGAAACTCACTTGGTTCCCCTATATACACAATTCATATTTTTTTACATTTACCCATTGGAACATGACTAAGTATCTATAAATGTTAATTACAATTCACTAAGTATTAATTATACCCTACACCACTTGTGGGCAAAGCGTTTATGAAATTTGTTCGGATGTTTGTAACTCCTAAACGGCCAATTAGAGACCCATTTTCTATTATACCAAACGATTCAGAATCAAAATCTGATTCGATTTAACTATGCTTGCCCGTTTATTGTGTGTCCATTGAAAATGGGTCAATTTGGGCCATTTTAAATCCCTTTTCCATATAAGGCCTTTATTTTAAATAAATTTTTATTTGGCAAAATTCGCAGTTTTTTATATTTTTTGACAAAGTTTTATTGAGGAATAGTTATGCAGCCAAATAAGTGTTAATAACTATGTGGTGTAGGGCATTAAATCGTCGGATTTGACCGACTACAACATTTTTGCTTGTTCTTTTTTTACTATGATTATACAAAAATTATACTAGGTACAAAAAAAGTATGATTAAGAGCAGTTTTCAATATATAAATAAATATAAAAAATTGATTTTTCTAATTGACACTCTTAACGACAACGTCATACAAATAATACAAACAAGGACAAGTAAAAAAAAACTATATTTGACTGAGGCTATATCTTAACGGAAATTTACTTAAAAATTGCCCCGTCTTTAATTCCTTATTGTATTGTCGGCGTGTTGTTTGAGCGATTTTGCACATTTTTAAAGCAACATATGAACTCTACCAACATTTGAAATCGATATCTCAATTTTTGCTACTAGAACTTTCACCCGGACAGACAGACATGGTTAGATCGATTCAGTATTCGATTGTGATTCAAAATATATATACTTTGTTGGATCTATACGCCTCATTTTGGTTGTTTCAAACGTTTTGGTAAAGTGATGTATACTTCCACAAAAATGTGATGGTGGGTATAAAAAGAAAGCGTTTAAAAATGAATTTTAATAAAATTTTGTAAATATCGTAGATTAGCGAAAACATTATTTAAATAAGTTGAAATAATTCCCCAAGCTTTATATAACGGATACTTTCTTCTTTCTTTTGCATTTAACTGAATATGGTGCAAAGGAATTTTAAATAAATGGCAGAGACAATGTCCCTTAATTTTACTGAAAAC
Source organism: Ornithomya fringillina (assembly GCA_963978525.1). NCBI lineage: Eukaryota > Metazoa > Arthropoda > Insecta > Diptera > Hippoboscidae > Ornithomya > Ornithomya fringillina. Next base: position 18,931,535 of record OZ021693.1, read on the forward strand.
CGCTCTAAGAATATACTAAATACCAAATATATTATAGTCGTTTCTACTCGACTGTTTACACACTCTACACCACTAAATTTCACAACTTACGCTATATCTAAGTTATATCAGTAATTACGAGTCATTGTCACTGGGAAAAATAATTACATGAGAAAGGTTTAGTACGACTCGTTCAAAATTTAGTCATTGGCAGTCAATTACAATATAAAGCTAACTAACTATTATTCACAAAGATTTGTCAAAAGATATTAATTAAAAATGCGAATTTTCATCATATGAAGACTTATTTTAAATGATATCTTAATTATAGTTCGATACAATTTGTTTTCAATAGTTAACATCCTTGTAACAAATTTTATCAAAAAATATCCAAAATTGTGTGCAAGTTGATCACATCGAAATAAATATATGGACAGACGGACATGATTAAATCGTTTGAAATTTCGATTCTGATCCATTTTATAGTGTAGGGTATAATTATACAACAACTGAGTTACACAACTTACCGCATCCTGAAAATAAATAAATAAAAACCAGAAAGTACAATATAAGAAAAAGTACGGTAATAAATAATAACAAGTACAACAGTTATATTTGGATAAGACCAAATTTTGAATACCCACCACCACTACCAGTCTACCAAAAAGTATGTGATCCAATTTCAACTTTTCATCGTTCATATTTTATAAAGAACTAGTCGATTCATTTGCGACTTTGTGCGGAGATCAAGACTAACTCAAAATGAATTCTATTGGAGGAGAATTCCACCAAAATTGGTCACACAATATAGAGAACAATATTTTTCCTAAAAGGATTGGTATTTTCCCATGCAATTATTGAACAAAACTTTTATAAGATTAAGTTTGCCTTCTAGGTAAGATATTTCCGTGATAGGTCAAGAAATGTGGGATGATTCCCATACGTTATCTTTCTTCTCGTATATTACTAAATACTGTCACGCCAATAGTTTTCTGTGCAAAAGTTCAGTTCAATTGATTAAAATATATAGAAGGCAGGAAAAATCTCTGACCAACGTTTTTTTATTATCTTTTTAAAAAATGGCTCCTTTTCAGTTTTTATTGTACTATGGGTGCATTGTTGGACCGATTTTATACAATTTTAATATCAAGCATCATGCAGACACTAACAAAACTTTCGATCAGTAGAATGATTCCTCACACGAATGAACAAACGGACAGATTTATAATACATACACTATGTGGAATACCCGACGCCTTTTTCTGGGTGTTGCACAAATACCTCCACATACTATGATGGTGAGTATAAAACACTTTTATATTAAAATACAATATAAGAAGACAAATACTAAAAAAAAATATTTAAACAAGTACAAAAGGCATATTTAGAATAATAGAAAACATGCTCAATTGAATAACTAAAGTAATATTTGGCTATGGTCACCTTGGCATGAGAGTTTCTGAACATTTGTTATTGTAGGATTCGTCCGAAATGGAATAAAAACTTTTATTTTCGTGTCGAATCCGTATCCGAATTCAAATTATTAAATAAAAACAATATTAATGTGTATAATTCAACATACAACTGTAATAACTGTAGCGTCTCACTTATGGTTTAAATAAAAAATGTCAGATAACAAGTCTTTCATAAACTTGCCGTCCAATCGCATTTTAGTACAATTGAAGTAGATGCAAATCTCTGCTTCTGCTTGGTGACGTTAACTTTTAATTTTTGCTAAGTCAATGAATACTTTCCAATCTTTTCGAGTTGAAGAACTTTACACAATTATGTGATGCTTTTATTAAAGTTTCTTTGAATCCCAATAACGAGTACGCCCGAATGCGAATAATATGTTCAGAAACCCTATTTTGATACATTTCACTTTTTAATACATTGATTGATTGTGGGCGTGACGTTTCATTGATTTTGTCAATTTTTAATACAAACCAGAACACTGAGACTATTAACAATTTTTAACAAGATTAAAACCAGGGATATGTTTACCATAGATTGACGGAGAGACAGACATGAATAGATCGAATTTGATGCTGAATTTGATTAAGAATACATATGGTTTGTGGTGCTTAGGCATTCGCAACATTTCAACCAAGTGACCAAGTGAGTACACTCAACCTGAAGGTGACGGATGTAAAAAAAAAACCAAATTGAAATAAATAAACAATTAATAATGAATATAGTTTAAGGGAAATTGTTATTTTCGAATTGTACTAAAAATCATGCAAATTATGTAAAAGAAATGTACATTATTGCATTATGTAATGTTTCATCAAGTTTATGTTCAATACATTATGTTTGACAATCAAAGCGTATAATTGGAAAATAAACTGAGAATATTTATTAAAATAATATTTAATAAAAAAAGTCACCTTTCTAGAGTGCTTGTCCAAATGACTACCGTCAACATTACTACCGCGTGGTCCCGAACTGCCAGCCGATGAGGGAAATGAACCAGTGGCTATATTCGAGAAGGGTACTGGTTCTGAAAATTTGATGGTATGCAACAGTTGCATTACCACATTTGACACATTGCGGAATGAAAGTTTACGGCGCGAACCAATCGCAGAACGTACTCCCAAAGTATTTAGCATTAAGGGCTTTAATCATTAATAAAAAAATTTTTCAATTATTCATACATTCATATATCTTAGCCTTCAATTGAAAGTGCTACAAGTCCATTTTATCTCATATTGATATATTTAATATCTTGGATTTAAAATAATTTGAAAATTTCAATTTTTTGGTACAATAATAATTTATGCAATTTGTTAATAAAATATATGACTTTTAAGCTGCAAAGAATGTCTGCCACTTTCACTTTTCCGGAAATATTTTTAATTAAAAAATCTAACTTTGAACCACTGAATGTAACTTCCGTGATAACTTGAACTTTGAAAAAAATTATGAAGAAATCGGACTTCAATGTTTAAGAAATTAATGATATATGTAAAAAACAATACATCACAAAGTTCTTTTTTAAAAGTGGATTTGTACCTCTTTTCAATAAGAGGGCTTTTATGAACCTTTGCGCGAACTTACTTTACGTCTGTGAGGTGGTGGCACTATAAAATACGTATCAACTGCGTGATCACGTAAATAAGAGGAACGTTGATCTCCATGACCCGCTTCAACTTCATATTCTCCTGATAAAGCATCTAATGTATTGCGGGTAACATGTACACGACCTGGTTCACCTCCCGATTCCATGTGATTGGCCAATGTAACATCATTGGACCAAACATCAAATTGCCATTTACGCAAACCCAGCACACCACACAGTACCCGACCCGTATGTATACCCACACGCATATTCAACATAACATCGGTGGCCTCCACGACGGTTCTAAAGTTTGTATTCGACATAAGTTTCGACATAAGATTGCTGCAGTAAGTTGCTTAAGTACGATAAAAACTTACGCTATAGCATCTATCATATCTAAACCCATTTCTACGGTACATTTGGCATGATCTTTACGTGGTTCCGGCAGCCCCGATACACAGTAATAACAATCACCCAAAATTTTAATACGTAAACAATGGTTATCCTACATAAATATAAACAAAATTCAATTAATATGTACAACATGGTATTTCATAAGGCCTTACATGAGCCAATTGATCAAATCTACCAAAAAGTTCATTTAACAATCTTACTAGTTCCTGGGCACTGCATTGCGAAGACAACACTGTAAAGCCTACTATGTCGGCAAATAAGATACTGGAAATATCAAATAGTCAAGAATGACCCGTTCAATCAACATTTTTCGCTACAGTAAATATTTTTAACAAAACTCTTCTCTCATATAACGCGAAACATAAACTAAACAGGTAAAGGTAAAATGTAACATTTTAAGTTGAAACTTAGACAATATTTTTATCCGTTTTTTCATATATTTCTATTGTGCTTGCAGTGCTTAGTGTAATTTTGACAGTTGGAGAAAAAAATTATATAACTTAAGAAGTAAAAAAGATTAAATATTTGAAAATATTTGATAAAAAACACCAACTCTTAATTGAGGTGGCTGTCAATTGTTTCAGGCATTTCAATATTTATCCCAAAATTAAGCCGTTTATTATGTTTTCTCAACCCTCAACAATATTCAAATAAATAGTATGTATAGTATAAAAGATATTTTTACAAACTCATATCTAATAGAACTTTTTATAAATTTTTATTGACAGCCACATGTTATTAAAATTCTTTCATGTGGAACCTTTTAATTACAATATTTTATTTAAAATGTTTTGGCCACTTGAACTAAGTAAAAAAATTCCAGTATGCATTTTCAGCGATTTACGCCATAGCCTTCATTAAATTTCGCAATACTACATCACATTTATTGCATACAAAGTGATGAATTTAGTTGGTTAGTACCGCGTGAATATTTTTAATTAACCAAACGCAAGACAAAATGTTTTATGAAAAGAAGTGAAAATGTTATAGTCGGCTATACCCAACCTTTTAATACCCCACACCTCTTAGTTGCATAAATCATGTTGTGGTATAAACGCCAAATATATATTTAGTTCAAATAAGTTACTTCCTGAAAAATCTCTAAGAGGAAAATGGGTCTAAAAATGGTTTAATTTGGTACAGTCAATTATTATGCCAATTAACCATTCTTTGATTATTTTATTATTTTTACAAAAAATACCTAAATGGCCTTGTACCAAATTTCCTCTACTCGCGCATAAATTTGCAGACGGACCTGGTTAAATCGCTTCAGAATGTGATTCTAAATTGATCTGCATAATTAAAAATTGGTGGGTCATTTAGGATTCAACAAACATATTAGCTCAAACTTAATATACCGCTTGCCACAATTGGTGCAGGGTATAATTAGTAGATCCCATAAAGGAAGGATATATACCGTCTGAGTGCTTTTGACTTACCTGACATTTTCATGTTTTTGTATATAAATCCGATGAAATTGACCCGCCACCGGGGAAAGTATGTCATTTTTCATTTGCATGGCCACGTGCTGCGGTAGAACGGACAATAAAAGTCTTTCTAATTTCTCATTTTCATCCTGTATTTCTAAGCGCGCCGCTATACAGTTTCTCGTATCCAAGAATGCACGACGTTGTGCCCGTTCCATCATAATATTAACCACCAAACCAGCCACATTAACTCCAATAAACATCACGATATTGGCAATTAGCTAAAAGGGGCGGTATTAAAAATGTGCACATGATTTTATGCAAGAGTAATATAGACTTAAAGAATAAAATAAAACAAAACGAAGAAAGAAAACTAAATTTGGTTTAAACCAAATCTTAAATATCCTCCACATCCACAACGGTGGGCGTGGGAACGCCCTGTAATAGTGTATGTACTACGTAACAGCTTGCAAGTCTAGTTTTATGGTGAATATGATTTTTTGTACATTGTGAGCGGGCATCTTATCCGGCCACTCCCACTTTTCGCACATCGGTGGATGGGATAACTATGTAAACGCATACCACATTTCAAGTTCATCGGTCAACTTTGATTCAACATTTAACGGTATGTCAATATGTAAAAAAAAAAAATTTCATAAAAAAAAATTATTTTCTTTTTCAAAACAACCTTCAGCTTCATTTGCTTATTGTGTGGTTGCAACAAACATTTTGTTGTTTTTGTTACCAAATTTACAATTTAAAAAAACAGCCTGCGGGTACTCAGTATCTAACTGCAAGTGTTTCCTGAGGAAATGGAGGAAATGCCAGCGTTCAACCTGGCATGTATCACTTGCAACGAATCAATTTTTATACCCTCCAAGTAAGATACTAAGAGGTTTAATAAGTTTATCATTCCATTTGCAACACCCTAAAAAAAGCGTCAGAGAACCTACAAAGTATATATATTTTTAATCAGAATCAAAAACCGAGTCGATATAGACATGTCTATTGTTCTCACAAGCAACTCAACTTTAAAATATCGAGCTGAAATATTGTAAAAGCACTTTTAGTTTTTGCAAGCAGATCACTATTTAAAATGAAAAAAATCGCCCACAATCGTCAAAAATCTATTTATCTGCCACAATAATTGAGCTGAAATGGGCGTGATCGGATAACATACATGACCACAATAAAAAAAATTTGACTTTTTAGCTTGAAACGTGAAATGCTTATCTGTAATTATTCAACTATCGATGTGCCAAAAATGGGCGTGATCGAATTACAGACACGCTCACAATTTGGAAAAACCATAAAAAGACTAATACAGGGCGTAATCATATACCTGTGACGCCCACCAAGAGGAGAGACTTTAAGATTCGGCCCAAGCCAAATTTAGCTTTCTTACTTCTTTTATTATTATATAGAGTGATATCTTACATTTGCCTTCTACCTTTTTTATTCTGGTAAACCGTAAACCGAATTTAACCTTAAACGATCCACTTCTGTTAATAATGTTACATACCTGGTTATATTCCAAATAACGGAACGAATTGGTTAATATTTTGTAAACAGTTAAACCAATATGCAGCAAGGGTAGGAAGATGCCAAAACAGACTGCTTCCCATATTTGTACGGGCAACATTGCATAGGCCAAAAATATTACAAAAACTATTTGCCAGACGCCTTCGGCCATGACCTAAAATATTTAAAAAGTAAAAAACTTATACGAGGAGTGCTACATAACATATCTTTGACACGTCATAGCGACCATATTTTTTGCGATTGCAGTGACAGTTGTGTTCAGTATTGTTGTGCAAATCATTATAATTTTTATAATGTAATAGAAAATTTAAATATTTTTACAAAAACAAGCAGGTCAAATGAAACCTTTCCGCTAAGGCGAAACCATTTTTCTTGCAATGACAAACATCGAGTAAGATAGGAATATATTTAACAAATAACTTTCTTTAATATTAGAACTAAGACTAGATCCTCATAAAGGTTTTTGTTTTTTTTTTATTCACCACGGTGCACCTAGTAGCAGACAATAACCTGGTATTAAGGAACGTTGTTGGCTTCATGTGGGGAATGATATTGTGTAGAAGATATTCTTTTAAATAATTTTGCGCGTACCTCTACTTCACGACTGTGTAATTTCCCTAAGGATTCAGTCATTGATTAATAACTTATAAGACTTCGCAGACTATATGTAAACATATGCACGTTTTTCAAGTAGTTGGCAGAGGCTTCAGTTTTTTCGAAATGGTTTCTTGCCATTACGCTTAGCCACACCTAATGGGACACTCAATTCTAGTAGGAGGATTTAGATTTTTAATGAAATTTTTTTTGAACCATAATTATTTCAATTCAAGGTGTTTTCCTTTGTCTTTTAGTGATCTATGTATTATCGTGCTTCATATATAGTTCAGTAGAAAATATAAAAAAGGTATCTTGGAATTCATCAAAAGATGGTCGAAACAATTCGATGACCATTACATAACTAAAGGTCTGTTTACTGCTCTAGTTAGGCCCATTCTTGAATACACATTCAATACCTTGTTCAGAAACCCTATCTCGTTTTTGCTCTATGTGACCCTGGCTGAGACCTAGCCTCTTCCTCCTTTCATTAATCGCTTAAACCTTATAGAAGATCTCTCCTCGCTTCAAGAAGAGTAAAAATATAAAATAAAATATATAACCTATTGCTCCTGACTCTTTTTTAACACCATTAATTAATAGGGAGTTCGAGTATAAAAGGAGATTCATTACCTCTTTTGTATCCACTGGAAATATTGCTCCCATAGTTGGCATTGAGACAAAACAAACAGTGCCAGCAATTAACAAAATGACATAACACAAACAAGGCAAATGACGATCTCGTATCACGCGGCATTGTAATAGAATCAAAATGATGGCAAACAGTAGACAAATGCATGAATTGAAAATATTCTAAAACATATTGCAATGATTGAAAAATAAGCTATTAATTCAAATAAAATTATATTATCAACTTACATGAAAATTAGGAGAATTATTGTAAATAAAAGAGAGTATAGCCATAGCACCACATAATACCAAAAGTAAAGTTATCACGCCCAATACCGAGAAACGTTGCAATTTTAATGTGTATCGTTGATATAACGATTCCAATTCATCATTCTCAAAACGAAGGGTATTCCAAGGGCGACCTCGGGTCGCTTTTACCGCATGATCCATAGTAGTAGGTGATAGTTAGAATAAAAATAATTTCAGCAGAGAAGAACCACCGCACACCGCATTTTTAAGGCTGCCTCATTTTAATAATCTACGTATTTAAAATAAAACGTTTATGATGGTGATGAGCTAACTAAAACCTGTAAATAAATAAAATTTTTGGTAAAAAAATTGAATCACATTATATTATATATCGATCGATTATCAAAAAAAAATATTTGATTTAACAACTCGTTAACTTTAAGATGATTTTCAATAAAATTAACGGACACTTTAACAAAGAGAGGGTCAAATAAATAAATTGAAGGTACATTATCACTGCTGAAACTGATAAAACTCTACACTTTACTAATAATGATATTTTCGATCACAAAATCTTACACGTTAGATGTAAGAATGGTAAAAGTGTGTCCGATTCTGCATTCACTGTGTGTCCTAACTAAACTTTATCTGGTGTACCTCTCATCTTGCTGCTTATACCACCACTGGACTAATTTGTGACTATATTAAAGCTAGAATTTCCATTACTGATTCCAAGACCATAAATATTTATAAATTTACTCCTCCTCAACTGAGGAATATTTCATCGCTTAAGATACAGATACCTACTACATATATATGAACTTATTTCAAATAAAGAATTTTGATTTGAAGAGTTTTTCATTAAAGACTTTGTGTCACGCAGGAGGCCTAAGGTGGCAGTTAATTTGAATCCTGTTATTGATGTTCCGAAATACACAAAGTTGCGCTATTTCTTCTTTATCAAATCGGATATTTTGAATACAAATTTATCGACTTTTGATTACCACATTATTGTTCTTACAGAGACTTGGCTCAAGCCAAGTATTTATGATGTTGAGATTTTTTGCCCTAATTATCATTTATTTAGATAAGATGGAGTTAACAAAATTGGTGGTGTGTTTATTAGAGTTTCTATTTCCTTGTTTTCCCATTTGATTCCTCTTTCTAATCATTTGAAGGCGTTGAATTTGTGTCCAACTAACTTTTCGTAAGATATTTGTTGATACCACATTCTACTCAGATCTAATATCTAATTAGGTAATTAATCTATTTTTCCCTCATAAGTGAGTATTGCTATTGATTTAATCATTAAACGGAAAATTTCTTTTTTAAATTTTTAGAAATTATTAAAACCTAATATATTTAATATAGCTGATATATTAATCCAACAACATAAGTAGTGGAAAAAACCACTTTAATCTAGTTTCATATCACACTTATCTGTACTGCTGCTAAACTAAAAGAATTTAATTTTTGTTCTTGAGAGTTATAAAAATATATAATAAAAGAATAATTTATTATAAAGTAGTTATTATAAATGGAACAAGTAAGAAAACTAAACAGCGGCGGGCGTGGCAGATATTTATATTACGTCGTCTAATAGTTTTGTACGTATTGAAAGTCGAGTTCTATGATGAATATGGTTTTTTGTACATTGTGGGAATGTTTGTTAATCGACCACTCCCATTTTTGGTACATAGATAGATGGGATAACCATAAATATAGGTACCAAAGTTCAAGTTCATAGCGCAACTTTTAAGGCAGATATATAGATTTTTGTCAATTGTTGGCGTGGCACCAGACTGATTTTGTTCGTTTTGTCTGTACAAAATTTCAGCTGAATATCTAAAAATTTGCGACTTTGAGAATGCCAAAAAAAACGGACACACGGAAAAATAGTCTTAGTAAACCCCCTACCTTATGTGAAGGGTATAAAAAGTAATTTTCAACTACCCTTATGAGTTACTAGCAAGAAAAAAGGTTTCCAATCACTGCCTCACGGGGTACTTTTTCGACGTTTGTAATTGAATTGTCACTGCTCACACTTGTGTGTGAATTTATTGTAATCTTTACAAACGTTAATACAAAAAATGCAATCAGGTAATTACGAAGGCAATCAGGTCAAGTATAATACACTTGTATGTTGCTTGCGGTTTGCACTTTTGCATAAGTTCATCTACTTCTATAGCTCAGAAATAGGTGTCATATGTATTACAGTGAAAATGGATAAAAAATCTTGACAGAATAAAATGTAAAAATCATAAATAATAAAACGACGAAACAAGAACAACAACTAAATATTAGTAATTGAGTTTCAATTAATAGATTGATGTTACAAATCAATTACCATTTCAAGTTTCTGCTTTACACATTGTTATGTGTAAAGCAGAACTTTACGCTATTGTACTAAATTTCTAATTTAAAATTTTTCACTTCATTTTTCTTTTATTTCAAATAAAAGCCAAGAAATCATTATAAATAAAACGAAACACCCATGAACTACGTTTTGTTCGAGGAAGTGGTAAAAATCTTTAAAGACTTTGCAGCCACTTCTAAAAACTTATTTACAAATTTCTTCTCTGTGAGTTTTGTTGCATTGTGTCTATTGATGCAAAATCCATAGAGTGCAAAGTGTACCAATACAATTTTGAACATACCATGGGTTCTCAAACTCCCCCCCCCCCCCCCCCCCCTTAGACTCCCGGCAATTTATTCAGTTTTGACAAACCCCTGTAATCCTGCGTTTCAATAATTCAGAATGTAATGATAATCAAGAATAAATAAAAGTGTCCAGGTATGAACAATGCTTGGTTATATCTCCTACGTTTTGTAGAGGGTAGAAGAAGAGTACATAAAAAACTTATATTTGGCTTAGGCCAAACATCTATCTATAAATTGTGGGCGTGGCAGATCATTAGGCCCTTTAAGAGTGTTTGCATTATTAAACAAATTAAAAGTTGGATTCTGCATAACTATGGCTTTTGGTAAATTGTAGCCGTTTCTCTTAAGCAACCATGCCCATTTTCTGCAGATCGACGGATAGTATAACTATAAATATTTCAACTATATATTTTTGGGGTCTGTGAGAGACTTTTGTCGATTGATTTAAATAGAAACCTAAGTACAGATGCTAGAAAAGTTTTGCTGAATTTTAGGTCAACATATCAAAATTTACTAGTATGAGCATTAGAACACCAACAAACACGGACATGTATGTTATGTGTTTATCGTCCAATACCCATCGTTGAGACATAGGGAATTGAGCGTCCCTGGGCGCCCCCCCCGAAGGAGGTCCCAATTTTAGAACTTACATCATAGGCTATGTAGAGTTCACCCCTTGGTAACCAGGGTTTTCAACCATGCACTACCAGCGATTTTACAGCCCCCGCGATGCTCCCACAAGGGGGCCTACCCAAAAGTACGTACTGGCAAGAACCTTAGTTCTTGGGGCTCCAGTACCCCGCGGTACCAAACTTAGTCTTTGGTAGGACTGTCGACCCCTAGAGGTCTCCCAGATTCAGGTAGCCTATTACCCACGGGCTGGTGTCCCGTTTAATTTTATTTGCTACGATTTTTGTTTTGATACCTGGATCTTGTCCATGGTATCTATTTATAATTGGATCATTAGCATATTACTTTTGCCCCGTGATCCTTGGACGAAGCACCTATTCCGGTACTCCGTTTCAGGGCGGGGCCCACAACAAACACGGACAGACACATCTACATCGATTCAAATTTTTATGCTAATCCGAAATATATATATTATCCTTTGCATACTCTATCTCTCCATACTTTATAGCCTCTCTATTGCCACCTTCTGAGTATTTGCAAACGGAATAGCAAAGTTAGTATATATCTTACGTGGAAGGCATAAAATCTAAATATAACAATTACAAATTGTTGCGGTTCTTGTTGTTATTGTTTGTGTTTTTTTTTATTTATGACAGATTGACTAAGTGCATCTCTTAATTTATTCTCATGGTGCGGTTTTGTTTGTGCGTTTTTATATCTTCCGCCTTAGTAATGAGGGTATGGAAACTAACACATAATTAAGAAAAAACATTACTTAGCTCAGATTTTAACTTCATAATCTATACGTGGCACAAAAACTATATATCGGGTGCATAACACGCCCACTGTCTTGGCATTTGTGTTGTATTGACAGCGTATGGCATAAAGTAAAATCTTCTGTTTTTCACTTTAGAAAGTCTTCCTTCTACTTCGGCTTATACACAAACATACACACACACGCACTTCCAAATATAATTTATGAGTGTAACTGAGGCTTATTGTATTTACAGTGCATTCATGAAATGCTAGCCGGGCACTTCACGTGATTATTAACATAAATGACAAAAAGTCTGATAATAAAGATGAAATTGCGTTGCTACTGTTCTCGATACCATGCATTTTCATTTATTTACAATTGCACCATCACCATAATTGAAATGATAGCCATCAACGTGATTACGTGGTGTCATAGTTGCACGCATTTCACTTTGATTAGGCAAATCGAACCGCACCGCTTAAAAGTGTGTACATAATTTGCAGTAAGCAGCATTTTTTCTCTTAAAAAATATCTTCTAATTAACAATTAAAAAAAAGTACACTTGGCTGAGCTTTAATCTTGAATATACACCATCGGTGAATGAAAGCTTCCGGAGGAGTATGTATGTATGTCAATGTAACTTCTGTTCTTTGTATGTATTTTCAGTTTTTGTTGCATTGTGGGCGTGTCCCTCGACAGATGTTGCCCAATTTCAATACCAACCGGTGTCTGAAAAGTAATAGCATTACTACCAAGAAAGTTTCCATCGATATCTCAATTTTTGGTAACAGTAGAATGATTACCACAGGACGCGCATACGCAAACGGAAAGACAGATAAACAGACATACATATACTACTCAGAATATATATAGTTTGTGGAGTCTCCCCACGCAGGCGTCTCGTTATATATATTTTTTTATTGTTGTTTATTGTGTTTATTGTTGTGAAATCGCTAAAATGCCGCATTACCATGACAATACGCATTTTTGCATTTTTGTTAACCATGTTATGCTTTTTTAAGCACCATAGCGCCTTTGTTAACGATGGCTTTGAAATTGCTCTTCATTCCTTGTGAGTTTATTAAAAAAGAATGACACACACGGGTTATTAAGATTGTGGAAAAATCCAACAGAATAACATTTAAATAATAAGATAAAAGGACCTCTCGAGACAATTTTTATAACATTTGGTATCAGGTGTTGCCCTTACCACGATCCGTGGTTAAAAGCGGCAAGAAAATTATAACTGGAAATCGTATAAGTGAGTAAACAACCGCCACTACCCGGTGATATGATCCCGCGGACATCCACAAATCAGCCAATATTGCAAAGTCCACTGAAACTTCCCATGAATTAACCACCTGACAAAAAACAAAATGGAATAAGCTTTTACGGAAATGTGACAAATTAATATCTGACAAGACACCGTATCGACACAGTTTTTCCATTTAAAATATCACTCAAGCGCTTGCCTTTTGGTACGAGGGAATTGAAGGCAGACTTAGTACAAAATATGGTAAAGAGGGGAGTAGTTCAGGAATCTTCTAGCCCGTGGTCATCGCACGTTGTACTTGTTAATACAAAATATAAAAGGTCTAGGCGCTTTTGTGGGGACTACCGCCGAATGATAATGAAGTCACATGCAAAGTTTTGTAGACAGACAGACACACGGACGCTTTAACTCAGTTTTTGATGCTGATCAATATATACTTTGTTGGGTATATGATCGCTTCTTCTGGATATTGCAAACGGAAGTACAAACTTAGTATCATCATCACTATGGTGGAGGGTATACAAACGTTGATATATTATATTTTACTCTAACTAAGGTCAAGTTAGTATATTTAACTGATACCCTTGCCCTTTTAAACCATAATTCTCGAAAAATTAAAAAAAATTTTATGGAAATTTCCGAAAATTTCATAAAACATTTGGATTGTGTCTTTGCTGGTATATATTTTATTTACATTCGCCTTTAATTCGTATCCTATAACCGACACGGTCAAAAGATTAGAAATTACGCACTATTTGACTTGTGTGAATTATGATAAATATTCGTCAAAATAGGCAGCAATTGTATACATTCCAGGCCCACAGCCAGAGCCAGTCTAAGCCAAAAATAGCTTTTTTATTTGTTACATATGTATGTTATATTACTACTACTACATCTGGCAATTATGTGAAATGAAAGTTAATTTTTATAAATAATGTTATAAATGCACGAATGTGTTCTCTTGCAGTCACGTACTTAGAGTGATATAATTGAAAACAACAATAAAACAATAACTGTGCCTGCATATAGAGGGTGTTTCGTAACTCAACATTCAGCCGATACTACATGTTTAGTTACTGTGACTACAAGTTTTCAAATCTTGCAGTGATTGTACCCTATCCTACACCTGTGGAAGGGGTTATATTAAGTTTTATGGGTGTAACTCTTAAACGAATAAAAAAAAAGACCCAGCGATCGATTTAATCACGTCTGTTATATTTCAGGTTTTTAAAGTAATTTCGATCAAATTTGCTACAAGGTCATGTTTTGGCCCCAAAAAAAACCTAATGAAGATGAACCGAATTGATATATTTTTAGAATACCCCAACCAACCGCCTTATTGTAATGGAAGTTTCTAATTACATGCACTATTAGGCGGTGGAGGGTATTCAAAGTTTGGCCAAAACCATATATAATTTTTTTTACCTGTTAGAACTTAAAATGTTTATTGCCGTTGTGTACTATTGTTTTAATGAAAATTTAATGTATTTTAATAAATTCAATCATTATCATTTAAAAAAAAAAAAAACTCTACTAAGGACGCAACCAATGTCAACGCATAATTTTCTGTTAACTAAATACACAAGTAACTTCTGACATTCATAAAGATTAATTTTATTGTTAACCGAAAGTAAATCCATGTTGTTCGTTTTATCAGTACATATATACGTGGATCTCCAACAAATTTTTCCAATTGCCTCAAAAATGTTATGTTTTTTTTTTAGATTGATGTTAAATTTCCTTATGTTTGATGTTTGAATGGCTGTATTCATTTCTTCTATCCTTTGTTAAACTCTCTCTCTTTCCACTCACTCACTCACAGACTCACCTTTTGCGTCATTATCCACATAGTCAGAAATACTGTAAGGTATATGTATTCCTGATAATTATCAAAAACTTAGCCGATCTAGACATGTATGTCCGTATATCCGTCTGTTGTCATTCTAACGGTCGTAAGATTTGAAATATTATGCCTAAATTTTGTACAAATACTTCTAGTTTATGCAAGAGGATCGCTGTTTAAAATAGGCAAAATCTTTTGGTGAGAAGCCACGCCCACAATCACAAAATTGTCCTATGAAGTTGGCATTTCGTACACACATTTGCAATTACCTCATTCATGTGCCAAAAATGGGCGTTGTCACATAACAGACACGCCCTCAACTTATCAGAAGACACACTCAGTGTAAAAATCTGCATCCAAGTTTATACCTTGATATTCATGTGATGTTTATTAGCTTTGTAAAGAAGGGTTTTTATAGCGATGCTATTAAAGCATTAATATGGATACAGTTTCAAGTCTTAAAATTGAAAAGAATCGATCAAGCGGCCCACCCACAGTGCAAAAAACTAAAGAAAGGGAAATCCTTTTAAAAAAGTATGAGTAAGTTTCAGCCTCACCCAAAAATATATCTCTTTCACTTGACTTTCATAAAATTGGACCTTTTTTATCAAAATATCAGTCTGTAACCAATTTATCTTTATTTTGAAGCTTTAGATTTAGTTATAGAACTCGGAAAATTTTTAATAAACATATTTTAGAGGATTAATTATTTTAAAAGACAGATTTAAAAAACAAGGCGTAGCCAAACCTAGAATACCCATCATCATTAACCTCTTCCGAATAGTTAGAAAATAATATCTAAAAATTTCTTTCTGTACGTACGGATGTTGCGAAAGTAACTTTCAAGGATGTCAGAAGAGACGCGAGAGACCTACGTCCAATCCAAACAAGCAAACTTCAGAAAATTCGGTTGAGAAGTTCAGGATTAATACAAAATCTTAAAAAAGTATGCAAAATTGGACAAAAGCAAACATGCGGGTATATGTGAACATGTGGCTCATATTAATCACGCCATGTGAAAATATTCTAAATGATAGCATCTTCATCATTTCTATCATTCATATACCGTTACAATGTATAAGTAAAGTTTTAATTTCGCTTTTTTTTTTTTTTGCTTTTTACAAGGTCATTCTTCTGCCGAAGCAACATCGACTTTCATGGTAATATTCTTAACGGTCGGTGGGTTATCAATCCAACACGACACTTGAGTTTAAATTCCAGCCGAAAAAACTCTTTCAGTTTATTTCTCAGCTGATTTTGAACTTGTGTCCTGCAGCGGACAGAATTTACTAAGGCAAAGCCTTAGCCCACTCAGTTACTGAGAGAATAAATCAAAACATTATCATTCTAATGATGGGTATAAATATATAAAACAAGTAAAAAAGTTAGACACAAGTGTGGATACGAATATTCAGCTTTATGGTTTTGTGAGAGACACTGTCGTGGTTGTGCCGCATTTAAATACGGACTGGAAATGTTTGTGTGAAATTTCGACTATATATCATAATTTTTACAAGACGTTAAGATTTTCAAAACAAAGAGACGCAGACGCTGACAAGGCAAAAAACTATACTGCGTTGAAAACGCAGTTAAGGTGAATACATAAAGTTATGGTGCCTCCGTCCGAATGCCAATCAAGGTAGAGAAAGAGAAGTAGAAAGAGAGAGACTTGTAAACAAAATAACAGCAAATTGTGAGACTGTGACAAATTTTTATTTCATTCCTACTGCAACAATTCGAATTACGAAAAAATTCGAAACTTGTTGTTTAACAACATATTGCACATATTATAACTTACAATAACAACAAAACCAAACAAACACACTATTGCACGAATTAAACGAATGTTTTATGTACACAATACGAATCACTCGGCCAGACACAAAGTGCAAGTAAATTATGCATTGACATTCAATACAAATACACTTTGAACAATAATAACAACAACAAAGTAATCAGTGCAACTAAATTCAATACAAACAACGATTCATGTAAATACTCAACTCAAACTTGTTGAAGTAACTGAAACTCTCGCGGTTCTGCTGCTTTAATAGCGCAGGAAATTGCATTTAATATTAAGGAGAAGGATTATGACTGCATATGGGGCAGGTGAGACTACGGCTCAAAGTGTAAGATGCATGCAACTAAAGAAAACCTTCACAGTGAAATTGAAACTACAATCAGAACCGTACGAGGGCAATAATTGTAGCGAAAAATAACGAGAATGTGTTTTGGTGCGAATGATTGTTTAGTGTGTGAAAAGAGTTCAAGGCTGGTTGTATTTAAAAGTTATGTTACTTCGCAAAGCGGCATTTGGCACAATTTCTGATTCTTAAACTCATCAAGAAAGACGGATTTCATATTACAATCCGGCGGCCTAAGAATATATACAGAAGATGGACAAAATAATATGAACACCATGCAATATAATACATCTTGATACATTTAACACTATTTACAAATTTTTAAATGACCGTAGCGGAAAAGCAAGAGCTCATCAAGAAAGACAGATTTCATATTAAAAACCAGTATCTCAGTAATATATACTGGGGGTGGACAAAATAATACGAACATCATGCAATACAGTAAATCTTGTTGCATGTTGGCAACATTGCTTCCTTGTAAATAATGCGACACGTATGTATTGCACAGTTTACGTGCCAAGTCTTGTAGATTATATTTCAAAGTATTGAACGCATGGTTCTGCGATCGGCGAAATGTGTGATATCTCAGCCTTCGAAAGAGTGTTCCATTTTTCAATTGATGGACATTATTTTATAAATTGGTTTTAATATTTAAACGATTTATTTAATCGTTGTTCATGATTTTTATGTTAAACTTTATAAATCACAAATAACGATTTTGGAATTTTTGAAATTTACTTATATATGTATTTTTATAAATTATATTATAAATATATTTAAGCTTTGGGATACTGTGTTGAAGAATTTTGGAAAATATTATTAGATAAGGATACTGTCCCCGATTACATTGAAATTACGAGCTATCTCTGCAGGCGACTTCCTTTTGTGCTAGGATTTAGTTTCCAAGCAGCAAAGACACAAACCAAACATTTTAGCAGACCTATGTTAACTACTTAGCATGCTTTTGTTAAAATTTTGATTAGTCTTCATGTAGCGGAAACTCTACTGGATAATAACATAGAGCGCTACACTAGATTATTTGGACTCAGTAGACCATTAAACATTGATATTCTTTTACTCCAAGTAATTTTTCCCCTTTTAAGTTAATATATTTAACAACTTAAACTATTGTTCTTGAAAGATTTTTTTTATAAAAATTTTTTCATTTTTATGCAAATCTTTCAAAATTTCATTTAAAAGAATTTTAAATAATTAAAAGAAATTGACCAAAAATGTTTGGCTAATTTCTTTGCTGGATCAATTCCAATTCAGGAGATACATTAAAGCGAACATATGCGTATTTTTAGTGCATTGGACATGTGCATGCCCGAACTTTCCCTTTTTATAAATTTTATGTTTATTGTCGGCATGTTCATTCAAATAAAATGGATGTAATTTTTCATTAGTTGGAGAGACGATGGTGCTGTCCTAGATTTGGCATACACCTAATACAGCTTTTTTATTTGTTTATTCCTTTTAATGGAATTTTTCAATTATTCGTATTTAATATTTTCTGTCTCTATGAATTTGTAGTACTTTTGTAAATGTAAAAATAAGAAATTAAAAATGGTTCACTTACAAGCTTTCCATTATATATAAAACGAATCAAAAGACTATTTTGGACATACACTAAATTTATTATATCTACCAACATTGCGTTTGTAGGGCACAAGTAATGCTAATGAAGATTTTTAGTAGCCACTGTATGAGCTTAATTTAACCAATCATTGATTGGTTGGCGATTTCACAAATTAGTTTCCTACAAAAAGAAGGAATGCTTTTCCCAAATTTCAAATTTTAAATAAATCCCTCCAAGACATATTAACATTTATAATATAATATAATATGTTCGGGGTTGAATTGAATTTTTCAAATCTTTAATATACTGGAAGAATTTAATTCCAGTCCAGAAAAATTACAAATACTATATTGTATTTTTTGTAACATTGTAAATAAATCCTAGATCGGATTTAATCCTACCTATATCAAAATCATTTGCACTAAATTTCAGAACAATATCTCTTTTACTATTTTTATGGCAGTGACAGTGTCGGCAAGGGAAAAGTAGGCTAAAAAAGCATATTACTTTATGTTTTATCAGCATTGTGGGCGTGTTGTCCACACCAAATTTCAACTCAATATCTCAATATTGCGACCGTAAATGTGACTGAGATGTATAAAGACAGTCGAACGGCAAAAGAGATAAATCGACTGGGCGATTAATTCTGAACATACTAATGCTTTTTGGGGTGTGACACCTCTTCTTCTAGATGTGTTAATAGCTTGCACAAAATCGCCTTCTCGCCCCACAATCGATAAAAATCTATTTATCTGCCATCAAAGTTGAGCTATGACGATGAAATTCGGTAGACACATATTTATAAACGATCACAATCGGCATAAACCTTAAAACTCGACTTTCAAGTTCATATCTACCATGTCTATCTACTAACAAGATAACCGACGTAACCGAGTATATGCCACACCCACTAATTTTATGTAAATGTGGAGAGTATTCAAAATTTGGTTTAAGCCAAATTTAGTTTTCTTACTTGTTGTGACTGTCATTAGGGTAATTAGAAGTCAAAATAGGTCTAAAAAGGCAGCTTTCGCAACCTTGAGGAGAGGTTAGATTATAGGCAAAAAAATACGTTTAACATTTATTATTTTGCAGTATTTTTTATATCCTGAGTCAATTTAAACAAGTCCGTGCGATAGACTGTTGTTGAAACACTCTTGGTCACAAAGAGTAAGACGTTCTGTTGAAATCTGCAACATTTCATTTGGGCTTCATATATTTTAAATTAATTTCAATAGATCATGTTACCATTTGTTATCAAACACAAAACACATCCGTTGAGGGGAAAATTTAAAATTAAACACTTATTAGAGAGTGGCCACTTGTACACAAGTTTACATATAAAAATGTTAAGCCTAATTTTGGTTTATGCCAAATTTAGCCTTTTCGCTTGTTCGTAATAAAAAATATCTTTAAATATTTCAATTCGCGATAAAGTGGAATTGTACCACTTTCAAATGCAAGGGCTCATTTATATGTATGCATGCATATGGATGCTTTACACACTACTATCCAGTACGAATAACAAATTTGCACATTTTGCTGTGCAAGTGTTGCAAATGTCGTACATATACTAACAAGGTGACAGCTTCGATGAGACGGTTGGAAGATTTTCACGGCACAAACGATGGCCGTACATCGGCAATAAATGCTTTTGAAATTTATGAAAAGTTCAATTCTGCAAGAGTTTTACGAAATTCTAATATAAATAATATTTTCAAATGATTGAAAAGCATTTTGGATTTCGTTTGTATATAAAATGTGGTAATTTCTCTTTTCTACAACACAAACAACAACGGTCGAATCGATACAAATTTCACATTACCTTTTAATATCGTGTGGTTGACATTGTTGTTGTAATCACTTTTAGTTGCGTAAACTGTTAGACACAAACATAATATCGATTTTTTCAAATATCTTATTTATATCTTTTTATTTTTGCTATATCACAAGTCGAGAGATTTTAAAAATATTGGTTGCGCTTGTTGAACTTGAACACTTGTAAAAATATTAAATATTTAAACACTTGCTACATGCATATGTACAAAACATAGTGGCCTGTCGCGGTGGGGTATTTTCCGAAACATAAAATCCTCTCACCCGCTAATTTGTTCTAATCAACAAAACAATTAAGAAACTAAATGTGGCGGGACAGTTACCTCATCACACCTACTAAAGTTCATGTAAGGCGTATCAAGTAAGACGACTTTGCGCCAAATACGTTTTATGTACATTGTGGACCGACCCGCCCATTACTGGAGCACCATTTGCACATATCGTTCTGTTGTTGATTACAGTAGATTAAAGGGTGAGAAATAAACTTCGAAAGTTGAAAAATTAGGTATTTCCATGAAATGTGGCCAACACTTGCTCCAATATTTGCATACACTTATTTTACATTCATTTTTTTCACATTCTTTCAAACACACTTCTTTGTTATTTCATTCCGAACCAACGAAAGCATTCCGCATTAAAAAATTTATCAAATATTTATGAAAGATGTGCTTCATTTATTTCTTTAGTATCTCTATAATAGGAAAAATATCTTCCAACTTGGCGTACTGCACTTTATTACGCGCTTTTCATAACCATCCACCACAAATTCTTATTTAATACTAAAGAGAAATTCTCACAAATGTTCTCCAATAAGATACAACCAACTCTCGTTATTTACAAATTTAACATACTCACACTTTAACACTTAACACCTCTTACAGGTATCCCTCCTTTAACACGGTTACACTCTTGCCAGAATTCTAATGAAGCTTGGCAATAAGTTCATCTCAGTGACATTTTTGTTGTTACTTCATAAAGAATTTTATTTTATATTTTTTACTGAAACTTGAATTGACTGTGCCACATTTGGACCCGATCGAGCCATTTTAGATCCTCTTTTCATACAATAATGAGAAAGACTTGTATGTACCGATATAACTAAATTATTTATAGCATAAATCGTGAGATTAAATGGTGAGGGGGACTAAACAGTCGGGTAAAATCCACTATTTATTTACATTACTTTTGTTGCAACGAACGCTTAAAAAATTCATTTATTCTTGTTTTAAGCGTCATTCGGCTTGTTTTAAGCGTATATTGGTTATGTGTTTCTTCTCGTACAATCAGATTGCTAGTGTCGCTGTGCGGTGCGTGTGTCAGAACAACAATTCTTTACTTCTGATGATCAGCGCCGAGCGTGAGTAAATCTATACGATTCTACTTTTTTTGCAGGACACAGAGAACAACGCGTGACGACGCGCAACAATCTTTAATTTTCCATTAACATTTAGCATCTTAATAACACACACTTGTCTAGGACCATACCAACAGCGTTATAGGAGGGATTTCTGTAATTGTGTTCACAGTTCAATCGAGTACAAAACCGAAGATGTTGCACTTTAATAAATGAAAATACGCAACAACAAGATAAACAGAAAGAGAGCGATTTATTATTTTGTGAATATATTAAGTTAATAAATTATTACAGCCGCTAACGGTGACGCAATGTATTTTTCCTTTACATTTTTACTTTTACACTTAATTATATTTATTATTTCAGTATTAATTAGTCGTTACTATATTTTATTTTGCTTTTTACAATATATGCGAACAAAACATTACACACTTGTACATATTATATACACAAGTACTGTGGCCTGCTGCTGCACACTCCTCTCTCTTTGCGGTGAACTTTTGTCGTTTGGAACAGGTTTAATAAAATTACCATTGTATGCGTGAACATTCTCCATAGAGTTCTCTTTGTCTTTCTCAAATTTTCTATGCTGTCTCGATTGTTTAATTGGATTTCTTCGTATATATAACAGACATGTTGCAAATGTAGAAAAAGGTTTTTACCTTCGCTAAAAAGACATGCGTAATACGACAAATAAATGATAACGGTTAATGTTATAGCAAATATACTTAATATATATAAAAAGTCTTCATCAGCATTAAAATCTAAATCAATCCATTTATATCCGTTCGTGTTTAATTGTTGTTGGGACGTTTACGGCTGCAAACTTATGAAAGTTCCTTGCAAGCACAAAAATATCTTACAACTAAATAATAAAATGGAAAAGTTAACTTTGGTATGCGTATTTATATGACGCCATCCACTGATATGCTATAAAGCGGCAGGATCGGAGCGCAGGCCTACAATTTTCAAAAAAATTTATTTGATGAAGAAAATTTCCGTTGAGATAAAATGTCACACATACTTTAGTGGTCCTTAAAAAAGCTCGGACAGGCAGATATGATACGAAAGACTTAGATTTTCGATGCTAATCAAAAATATATAAATTTTATTGTACTTTTCACAAACTATAAAATGAGGCCGTAACTCCAGATTGCAACTGAATTTTACAGAAGCAGCCAAGTAACACGATTGTATCTCGGTAAAATGTTAGGATAACTAGGTAGTACCAGCTGGTAGTGTACAATTTTGATTCTACCACCAACGCGAATAAGATTGTTTTTGTCTAAATTGATAAGCGGTAAACGATAGCTAGAAATGAAATACTCATCATGTGATCAAGATCTTTTTGGAGATGGTTCTGCTCTATTTGTATCAGGAAAAGTCTGGTCTTTACGTACATTTAATTAAGTGACCTGTATATGGACTTCTTTTTTTAATTCTTGACATATTCATATATGGACTTTAATCGATTTTTACGAAATATATATTACCGTTAAAAAATACCTAAGTAATACTTCGAGGCCTTCTCCCTGCAAGGGCGCAACCCGCCTTCGAATTCTAAAAAAAGCGTATAAGTAATTTGGTACGGAAGTGGTGGGTATGTATATAAATAAACTATGGGCAGGACCGCCAATAAAATACCTTAAAACGCATAAGGCCCCAATATACTAAAAAAAAAATGTGTGTAATTTCAATATTCTTTATCAAAAGACACATGAAAAGTTAATCTTTCAATTTTTATACCCTTCACATGACATTTGTACAGACATTTTGTACAGACACGCAGATCGCTGTATAAATTGGGTAAAATTGGCCACGCCCACTATCAACAAAGCTCTATTTATCTGCCACAAATGAGATTAATATTTGGTATATGTATATATATAATTACGTCATCCATCGATCAATTAAAAAAATGGAAAAAGATGTACTTTCTAAATATATACAAAATATAGGTCACTCTTAGGGAAAAACGGCATTTTCATAAAAATCTAGCATTATTTTACGAAGTTTTCAAAAAGGTTTAATCGGACAACGTTTTTCAACTGTGTGGTCTCGAAGAATTTTTCAGATAATTGTATTTGTTTGTAACCCGAAAGTATTAAAGATGCAGTAATACAGGCGATGTGTACAGGCGATGTGAATTGTTTTTAAATAGCTTTCAATCGACGTAGGTTCCTTTTCGCGATAAAACTAAAACTTTGCGAGAGAGCAAGCCCGCGATTTTAATGATCAAGGATAGATTCTCCATCCAATGACATTTTCAAAATTACACTCCATGAATGTCCCATACAGTACTTATATGTATGCCTCATTTTTTACTAAAATAAAATGTTGAAATATTGTTAAAATATTTAATATTTTGTACATTGAATTGAACGATCGAGAAAAATAACTTTATTTAGAAAATACAAGAGTTCATATCAGCAGTATTTATAGAGGATTATCTTTTATCAACTGGGCTCAATAATTTATAACATAAATAAAAATTTTTGGTATTTAAAGGTGGATATTATTTACTTACGAAATTTGCCTCTTAGCAACCACGGTTGAGAATCTGAGAATAAGATTTGTTAATGGAACATGCCCACTTTGGAGGCCGAACTTCCGAATTTTCTTCTAAAACGCATCCAAAAAGTACAAACTCTAAATTAAAAATGATTTTACACTGGTGCGCATGTTCCCTAACCGACCACTCCCATTTTCACAAGTTTTTTCCCGTCACAGAGGAATAATAACTCTTTCCAAATTTCAAATCAATACAGCGAACATCTATAATACGTTCATTAAAAGTAGGCGAGGTTAAAATGATTCTTTCAAATATATATAAAAGTCTTCCTTCAAGTCCTAGCAAAATTTCATGTTAAAATCTCCTATGGTGGATCTATATTAATGGAATACGCCGAAAACTATTTTGTATTTTTTGTAGCATCGATTTCTTTCCGATTTAGAAGAATCGGAAGTTTTCGTACGCAGGTTGCTATTGAAAGTGAGTGAAATTGTTCAAGCGAAATGCCCGCAATGTAACAAAAGCTAAAAAGGAAGGAATTTTTTAATAAATTTTCCGTATTAACTCCTGAGGAAGCTTTGGTGCATCGATGTTAGCTAATCCAGATTTGACCCTATCCAAATATAAATTTTTTACTTGTTTTGCTGTATAATTTTTTTATTACATTTTTATTTTAATTGTTTTTTTTTTTTTAATATTTATAGCCACAAATTTTGTTTATATGAATATTATTTTATACATATTTATAGACATACGTTTAAAATAATTATTAGTTATTGTAGATCATAATTTAATATTGTAATAAATAATAGAAATGGTATTTTATTTTAATGAATTAACATATAAGTCTATATATACACATACGCAAGTTCATCATACTTTACATTCTTTTACATTGTAGTTTGGGGCAAGATGGTTTTTATGATCGTACTCTGTGGTAACAAGCACATCAAGTACATAAGTAACCAACCACAAGGGATCACAAGGAATGTTGTATTAAATAGCCACCATCTTATGGTCGACTCGGTCGCACTTTGTCAAAACATTTGTAACGCTGAGGAATAAACATTAGAACTCAACAAAATATACATGTTCTTGATCAGCATGAAATTTGGAATTGATCGAGATATGTCTGTGGTAAATATTATAACGGTCGCAAAAATTGATATGTCGACTCCAAACTTGACAAAAATATTAGTTCACAAAATTGTTTATATATGTCCTTAGTGCCACCGTAATCATTTCAAATGAATGGTAAAATATTGATTTATCAAAAAATGATGCAAGGCATCCAACTAATTTTTCCTTTATTTATTTTGTATAGCTAAATGGGTTTTACATTCAATTAAGGTAGATATATATAGAAATTTATTTGTAAATAGCAAATTTATTAACTCAATATTATTTAAAATTAAATATTATGTTAAGTATAATTAAGAACATTGGTACTGATTAACAGTCTTGTATATCAATTATGACAATGCAGTATATATTGAATTTAAAATATATTAAAAAGGAATATTTAATAAAAATTCATTAAATCAAATTAAAAACAAATAAATAAATAATACATTTTGTACAGTCTGCACCACTCGTGGCAAAGGGTATATTAACTTTTATAACTCGTAAGCGGCAAATGTCACACTCACCTTTATTTATACCAGTCAGTTTTCATATGGAGGTCATGTGCTAACCTTAGGAGAATACAACTTGATCTATATAACAATCATAATTGGATGATCATATCACAGATGCGTATCTACCGGTTGGCCGGACTAAAGCCGTACATATGTGTATCTTTTTTTATAACGAATGGGGCATCAAATCTTTTTGATATTTTGATAAATCCTAACCGTGACTTTGCTTTATTAACAAAGAGAACACCAATATCAGTAAAGCAAGAAGATCACTTAAGAAAAATATTATCTGTTTTAGTTAGAGAAATTGAACGAATTTATTGATATATATTACATTATAATAGTAAGCATCAAAACGCTGTAATGGATTATTTTCGATAAAAATTCACAAATAATATTTTATTTATATTTGTCTCTGATGCCTCCTTATGGAATAACAAAGTTAACATATTCCCACCTTATGTGAGGAGGTATAGATATACCATGGAATATTAAACTTTACTATACTTTAGTTCATTTAGTAGGAATAGCTTCATAACTGCAAAGTATCTGTTTTTAGAAAAAACAAGGAGACATCAGAGACCCTACGAACTATATATTTCCTTGATCAGCATCAAAAACTGAATAGATCTAGACATGTATATCCGGTGTTCAACTTTAAGATATTAAGCTGAAACTATTAAAAATGGGCAAAGTTGGTCAAGAGCCATGCTAGCAAGCAAAAAAAACTTATTCATCTGTTACAAAAATTTATCCATAAAATTCGAAATTAGCATCCATATTTATGTATTTTTTACTCTATCCATCGGTATGCCAAAATTATGAAAAATGATCGGATATCTGACACGTTCACAATTTACCAAAAACCCATACGCAGCGTAAAACTCGACTTATAAGCTGGTGCGTAATGCATACACTATTAGAGGGCGTAATTATGTAACTGCCACGCCCACCATTAGTATATAGATGTGCAATATATTTAAGATGTGGCCTAAACCAAGCACAGTTATTTTACTTGTTCTACATTCTTTAACAATTAGGAACTTAAAACTAGGGTGAATTAGCTTACACTGTTAAATCAGTGCAACAATGTTTTTTTGCTTTTAGTATTATCTATAGCGTTACAGCATGGCTTTTAGCCACGCCTAATTTTCATAAAACTTTTTAAGCGACTTTGTTGTTATAGCCTCCATCAAAATGATATGGCAGTATATTGGTTTTGTTCAAACGTTTGTAAATAAAAAGGAGGCAAAATCCGCACAATCTGCAATAATATATATTCGATGAAAGTTCTCGAAATGGTTATTAGACTATTCAAAATTAACGAAATATAATATAGATGAAGAAAAAAAGAACATCACTGTCAATATTTGGAATCGATCAACGTTACTCAATGTGGCAACTCTGTTGTTAAGTACACACATTAATTTTTTCTAATAAAAAAAAAATCTTCTAAAATAAAACAAATTAATTGAAATTTTGTAAGAGGCAAAATAGTGCAATTAAACAAAAACGCAGGCGATGCAACCTCTTTGTGGAGGAGAACTCGGTACATGATCTGTGTAGTGAATTAAATAAGAAGCATGAATTTTCACACTGCACAACCTAAATACCAGATCATCAACACTGCTAAAAATTTCATTCACAAGGTCCTTTACATCAGTGACGAGCAGTTCCACGACAGTAATATAGCAATGATTAAACATACATCACGGAAAAACAGCTTCCCAGAGATATTAACCAATAAACTAATCAACAACACTATAAACAACACACAGAGATCACAACGCATAACAGAACTCAAAAAAATATTTCAGCATGAAATATATTACCAGATTAACAGATAAAGATCACCTTAATGATCTTTTTAATAACAATAATAAAAACATAGTGTTTGCCTACAAAGCCAATCAGACCATCAACACTCTATTTACTAATAATAAAACAAAAACAATGTAGTTTACCAGATAGAGTGCAAAGGCAACAATAATGAAGGCTGCGGAAAGCTCTACATAGGGACGACAAAGAGACATCTGGAGACAAGGCTCAACGAGCATAAAGCTGACATTTAAAAACATAAACCAACTACAGCTCTCTCCCAACGCACGATAGAAAAGGGACATACAGTTGATTTCAATAACACAAAGATCATAGACAATGAAGATAAAAAGAGAAAAAGATATATATTAGAATGCTTACACATACAAAAAAATAGAAAAAACATATTGAACTATAAAGAAGATACAAGACAACACAAACAAAAACTACATATTAGCACTGGACTAAGAGCAGCTTAAAGCTCATGATCTTTGTTTCTATTGTCTCTATTGTACACTGGTTATGTATTCATTGTGAATTTGTGGTTTAAAAATAATATTTATTAAGTGTTTGAATTGTAATTGATTAAGTTTATAATCAAACAGTATATCACATTCAAGCCAAAATAACTGCAATAATGATGTATAACTGCAATTTTTAACAATAAAAAATTCGACAGAGCCCCTTAAGATGACGAAATATAATCGTCGAAACGTTGGGCTGACAAAAACTTTCTAGTTTTTTTATTAAATTGACCTAATAGCTGAAGGAAAAATTGAGCACTAAATAAGAAGCAATTTCTGGATGTAAAAAATAATGCAGAAGTTTGTGTAGAATGCAAAGTCACCACAGCGTCCTGACTAGATTTTGTCTATTCAATATTCCACAATACTGGCCGAATTGGCGCGTATAAGATCTATTGATTTCTTATCAAATAAATACAATGATCTTTTTGATACAGTGAACAAAGTGAGTAGTACAATGGAAAAAGTTCAAAAAGAAAATATTAATTTAAAAAAGAATTAACTGAAGTTAAAACTGAATTGAAGCGACTAAAAGACGATTAAGGAGTTGATCAACGCTAAAAAAAAAACCTTAAAGCAGACGAAATTTTCTTTTAAAAAAATTAATGTTAATGATTTTCTTACGCGAGAAACTCTTTCTTGTTTAGTAACGCTAAAACTTTGAAATCTTCTATGGATATAAATTTGTTTACACACGTGGGAATAGAGTGATTAGCAAGAAATCTGAAAATACTCGTCTAATTTTTATAACGTCAATGGATGACTACTTAAAGATCTGGCTGTAAGATCTCTACAGCCAGGGGGTGAGTATGAAGCAGACGACTTTCTTTCACCCCTAAAAAATTAAAACAACTATTTGAATTCTACCTAAACTAATTTTTTTCTGGTCTCAATAAACGCTCGAAGTATTGCTTCGCTAAGAAAATTTGCTTTATTTAAAGATACGTTAGCACAAATGTGCAAGAAATATGGTTTAACAATGGTCTACTAAATCTATATGATATTCCATGATATAACAAAGTGTGCTGTGTCAGGGTTAATAGTTATGGGGGTCTTGCGATAAACATAATAAATGGATTTACAAATTTACAATTGGTTCCATCGTTCAATAAAAAGCTTGTTTTAGATGGTTTTTCTCTAGTTTCTAGAAGTGCTAGATAATCATTTTGAAACTGTGGACTTTAACAGCCTATCAGCTGTGCCAAAAAAGCGGGCGTCAGCCAAGTTTAAGCGGAAGTTATCGAAGGAGGCGGTGAGTATCAGATCGATGGTACAAACGCGCTCCATGTCGATGTCGCCGCGCGATATGCAAATCATTGATGCTAATGACAAAGCCGATGTAGGTGGGTTAGTGGTTGAGTTTAACAAAGTTAGAAAGCTGAGTTTGTTGGTAAAATGTCTGGTAGACTTCTGTAAAAATAAGCACAACGTGCACCAGGAAATTAAGGCCATAGGACGTGAGATGCACATATTATGCATGGAAGTCCTAAACCAAGCTGAGGGGGGGCAGTGTTGCATGGCGGAGCTAGGGACTCAAACTTCCCCCAAGACTAAGAGTAGTGTAGATGTCCAAACCCATAGTAAGGGCGTAACCCAGATTAAAGCTAAGGCCAA
Source organism: Ornithomya fringillina (assembly GCA_963978525.1). NCBI lineage: Eukaryota > Metazoa > Arthropoda > Insecta > Diptera > Hippoboscidae > Ornithomya > Ornithomya fringillina. The sequence goes on from OZ021693.1 coordinate 18,961,610, forward strand.
CAGTACGGATACACCGAAAAGAAAGCGGGATGAAAGAATAATTACCGCAGATGGTAATATACCGAAAAAGCCTGCGCCTGGTTAACGTGAAGATACTTAATGAAGTAGTCCTAAAGAACAAGAAGACGATCCGTCTGGTACTAAAGCACAGCTCGTTGGTGGGTAGCGACGACTTCCTGGACCAAGGTTGCAGCCAAGGAAAAGGGAATTAAACTCAAGCAAACCAAGCATATGCCGGATGCTATGTTCCCCAAAATCGTTAATTACAGATATTACATTTATATAAGTTATGAAACAGTTTAACTAGCGCTGGTTGTGACATAGTTCAATCAGCGTTTAAGTAAAGTTTAATGACCGATATCGAATGTCTGTGTAAACTGCTGTTTCATGTGTTTCCCACAGTACTTGCGCGTGTCTGAAATGCAAGCTCGGCACTTTGACTGAGCTTTGTCCGTTGTTATAAATTAGGCAAAAAGAATGGTATGATAATTCTTTAGTAACACTAGCCGTAGTGAATATGGACAAAAATTATAATAATAATAATTAATAAATATTTTTTTAAAAACATAAAATAAAAATATTTTAATTGGCGTCCAACGTGGGGCGGTCGGTAATTGAATAACAATTTGTGCAATTAAGGATCAATATTTAAAAAAAAATTAATTAAACAATTTAAATTATATTAAAAAGACACAGGATCCAATAAAAACTATATTAAAACAAACTTAGTAGATCGTCCTGTTCCTAATGAACAGGCATTTTTTGCGAATTCTAAAGAAGGTGTGGTGGAAATAACGCATCATAAAAAAGCTTATCTGTTTAACATTGAAAATAAATAGGCTAAATTCTTCTTGTTACCAACACTCAAATCTTTTGATGCTATCTTGGGTATAAACAGTCTAAGGGACATGAATGCTGTTATCCATACTGAAAATGACTACATGACTATAGGAAAAAGAAAGAGAATTAAAATCAAACATTGGCAAGTACAATCAGTGAACGCTATTAATATCCGAGCAGACCATTTGACTGACGACCAAAGGAAAAGTGTCTATGAAATCGTGCAAAGATATCCGTCTCTTTTTTCTGAACCCAACGAAAAATTGACTTATACAACTGGGATTAAAGGGGAGATACTAACCTAATTATTCTAAAAGTCATCCTTACCCAATGTCCCTTAAGAACGAGGTAGACCAACAAATTAAAAAATTATTAGAGGCATAATAAGACCATCAAAGTCGCCTTACAATTCACCCATTTGGGTCGTTCCAAAGAAAGAGGACGCACCAGGGATAAAGAAAATTAAGGTCGTTATAGATTACAGAAAACTCAATTCGATCACCATTGCAGACAAGTAACCAATTCCGGAAATAGGAAACAATAGGTATTTTACTTTTGTTGACCTTAAAAGTGGTTTTCATCAAATACCACTCCGGCTTTATTTCAAAGAGCCGTGGATGATATACTTCGCGAACACATAGGGAGAAGATGTTATGTCTATGTTGACGACATAATAATATTCGGGAAGGATAAAAAGACACACTTAGAAAATATAAATGCAGTTTTTAAAATACTGCAGTCAGCAAATATAAAGGTTCAGCTCGATAAAACCGAATTTCTGAAAACAGATTTAGAATTATTACCAGTTTCTACAATCTTCAGCGTTTTGGTTTATGCTAGAAAATCAGTTTGGAATTCAGATTTATAACGTGCCACCTTATTCAAGTAATTCGAATAGCCAGGTTGAGAGATTTCACTCAAAATTAACCGAATTGATGAGGTATTTTGTGACTGAAAAAAGTCACTCTTCTTTCCATGACTTGCTTATAAGAGCTGTGAATGAGTACTATGATTAAGAAAAAGCCAGTCGGGATGTTTTTTCGTTTTGTTATGTATGTATAATTATTATACGATAGGTCCATTAACAAAAAAGAGGACTTGGACAATGCCAGTGGTTTATATCACCTATATCTTTTAAAATAAACTGAAAAATTTTCACTTCTCACTATAGTTTCAAATTAAATATTTTCGTTTTTTCCCAGTATAAATACTAATCTACCAATGTAACGTATATACCTACGTTTACATAAAGTGCCAAATAGATGAGATACCGCTAGGTGAAATACATAAGTAAATCGAAGAAAAACGGTTTTCATAGCAACAATTACTACGCATTAATAATAAACATATTACTAGCTCCTTAGTATAAAGAATTTTTATGATCATTGATCATTTAATTTAGTATTTGAGATTGAGAGGTGTTTAGTACGTTGCCGTCCGTCAGTATACAGAAGTTAACAAGGGTAATATAATAATAATAATAAATATTGTACATTTAATAGAACATTACATAAAGATGGTGAAAAACTTTTTACTAATTATTAACAAACGCATATATGTGATACGTGGTGTGGAAATATGAGAAATATAAGATTTATGCAGATGTATTAAGTAACATGTAAATTATTACTTTACGATACTATTTAGTTACTTGATATTACATTGTATTTTTGTATAGAAGAATTAAGTGGTCCCTAAGGATGTCACAAAAAAGGTGACGAAACGTTGGATGAAAGTTAATTATATATAAAATTGGTATTTAGTGCAAAAAAATGCAATACGCAACAAGTTATGTTATTAGTTTTAAGTAAAACTAGGCTATAAAGAAATGAACTAGTCTAGTGATATACCCGACAAGACACAACATGGTGTCAGAAGTGATTTTAAAAAAAAATTGTCAAATAAAGTCAAATCATTCTAAAAAATTATTCAAAAATTAAAAAGTCGTCATATATATATATATGTATATATATAAAAGAAAATAAAATGTCTCAACATGAACTAAGTGAAGCAATGAACGTCTCAATAATGCGATCGCACTTTTCAACAATGTCAGTAAATGCCATGGCGCCACTTAACCTAAAAAGTTCAAATTTGTGTAAAAAACCAAATTCTTTTATTCGAAAATGTAATAATGGTACATCACAAGTGATGGATTTATTTGACGCATTAAAAATAACGCCACGTTTCACAGAAGTACCCTCCACAACCGCAGAACCTTTAATGAGTGTTGAAGGCGATTGCGATTATGACCTTTACTTGGTAAATTTAAACGTTGACATATTAGACTATTTTCGTATTATGCTAAATTAATCTTGATGAATAGTTAATAGCTTTATTAAAGATCAAAACCTTGCAATATATTTTAAATAATTTCAATACAACTGTTGGACGAGGCCAGGTGAGAAGCACAAAACTGGCCATAAATTACTCCGATACAAGTGGAGATGAATATTAGCGATACCTCTCACCTAGAATCCGACTAAGAATCATCTGCGTTTTGCCGCCAAATCTATCAAAAACATCAAGTTAGATTAAATATGACAATGATGCCAATGAATAGAACAACAAAAAAGAGAAATTCTGAACGTCCCGCTCAATTTGCGAAGGAAATTAAGAAACCTTATCTTTCACTATTTATCAACACAACAGAATTCATCACTAAAGAAACGAACAACATTTACGTAAATCGATTGAAAATCAAAATCTTGTTAAAATTAAAGAAAAAAATGAATTTGATAAATCACAAAATGTTAATGAAAATATTAATAAAAATGTAAATGAAAATGTAAATGATAAAATTGTTGGTACCCAGAGATCAAATTTTGTACCCCGTAATAAAGTATGACATAGATCAGACCATTAGAATATTAAGAGAAATTCATCCTAATAAAAACAGAAATAGAAGATCAATAAATATTCTAGGAACTGCTTTCAAGTATTTGGCCGGTTCACCGGACCATGACGATTTAAAAATGATATAGAGTAACTTGCATAGTTTAAACGATTCCAATAACAGACAAGTTGTGATTAACGAAGCATTTACTACAAGATTACAAAAGGGCATATTCGAAAATAACTACGTAGAAAAGCACTATTGGAGAGTGGTTTTCAACAAAGAGGATCTCCTGACATTCATGGCATGTTTTGGTTGAAGGATTCACCCAAAATCGATTTAAATAATGATTCAAGTTTCCCAAATGTTATAAATTTTATTGACAACAGACGCAAATAATGAAGAAATAAGAGAATATATGCCATATCAAACGCATAATCGTAACTACACCATTTCCAGTTTAATTTCAGAAATTATCAAAATAATTCAGAAATGGTCATTTGAAATTCAGACATTCCATTTAAATTTTAGAAATATTCATTTGAAATTCAGATATTCCATTTGAAATTTAGAAATTATCATTTGTAATTTAGAATATTTATAAATAAGCATAAAGAACTTTAAGAACTATGTATGTATTAAGAACGTTAAAAGTATTACTTTAAGATATGCTAGGCCATGAATTCGATAGTACTCTTGCATTTATTTGTCAAAAATCTGTCATTTGTTTTCAATAAGCGAAAAAAATATTGCATTTAAGATTGAAAAATGAACGTTACAGATTTATGCGCGATATGTCAATTTAATATGACCATGTAACCATATGTTACATGAACATTGCTTTAATAATCTTTCTGATAGTGATGGTGATGGTGATCAAAGGTGTCCAATTTGTAGATTACAAATTACAGGTAAGACTCATATCGTACTTTATATTAAAAGGTATACATTTTTTAAATTTAGGTTCACCGTTGGTGATTCGGAAAAAATATAATAAAACAAACCCCGAAGATAGAAAAAGAATAATGGAGGCTTTTGAAAAAGGTGAAGACTGGTTAACATTATCAAATACGTTAAACATTATATATAAAACAGCTTATTCTTGGGTCACTTCTGGTCGCCATGAATATAAGAAAAGAGGAAGCAAAAAACCGAAATCACTTACTAATAGTGAATTAGAAATTATTTTATCTTGGATAGAGCAAAATCCATGCATGTCTTTAAAACAAATTAAAGAGAAGGTGGGTACCACGTTAAACAAGATTCTTGCTCTATCCACATTGGGTAATTATCTAAATGGAGCACTATATACAGTAAAACAACTACATTATGAACCCGTTACGGTTAATTCTATGGTGAACAAAAGCAAAAGAGCTGAATATGTGCAAAAGTTAAACGATTACATCCGGTAAGGTATTGTCCCAATACATTTAAAGAAATTTGTACGTATTTTCATAGACTTCATTTTTATAGGTAAACATATAATATGGATCGATGAAACTAATTTCAATCTTTTTTGCCGAAGAAGTAGGGGGAGATCCATGATAGGCCAAAGGGCTGTTGTTAAGGTCCCAACGAGTAGAGGGCCAAATGTCCATGTAATTGGTGCCATGTCGGTCCTAGATGTAATGTTAATGTCAAAGCGCAGGGGATCATTTAAGGCAGAATCAGCTAAAGATTGGATCAACACTTTATTTGATAAATGGCTAGAGATGGGCCACGCTTTAAGAGAATTGGTTATTGTGTGTGATAATGCACCTTGCCATTCCAATTTAGAAGTGGTTGCTGAGTCACGAGGTGCTACATTATTAAGGCTAAGTCCTTATAGCCCAATGTTGAATCCGATTGAGGCAATTTGGTCAAAATTGAAAGCAGCGGTCAAGGCCAAAATGGAAGTACCGGCAGTAACACCACCAAACCTGATTAATCAGAGATTGATATACTTAGAGAGAATAATCGAAGAGGCGAAGGAAGAAATTAGTAGTGGAGTTTGCGCCAGGTGTATTCAACATGTGGCAAGTTTATACAACAATGTATTGGAACTAAGTGATATGTCCATGGGAATTTAATACTTAATAATATTTTATTTATTTAAATAAAATCTCTTGTTGCAACCTATAATATTTTTTCTTTTTTTTATTCTGTGTATATTTCGGTTACATACAATATTATACAATATATAATATTTTTATTATCGTACAATTTCTAAATTTCAAATGGAATATCTAAATTTCAAGTGACAATTTCTAAAAATTAAATGGAATTACTAAATTTCAAATGGAATATCTGAATTTCAAATGACTGTTTCTAAATTTCATTTGGAATATCTGAAATTTAACTGACTATTTCTGAAAGAGCCGTGGATGATATACTTCGCGAACACATAGGGAGAAGATGTTATGTCTATGTTGACGACATAATAATATTCGGGAAGGATAAAAAGACACACTTAGAAAATATAAATGCAGTTTTTAAAATACTGCAGTCAGCAAATATAAAGGTTCAGCTCGATAAAACCGAATTTCTGAAAACAGATTTAGAATTATTACCAGTTTCTACAATCTTCAGCGTTTTGGTTTATGCTAGAAAATCAGTTTGGAATTCAGATTTATAACGTGCCACCTTATTCAAGTAATTCGAATAGCCAGGTTGAGAGATTTCACTCAAAATTAACCGAATTGATGAGGTATTTTGTGACTGAAAAAAGTCACTCTTCTTTCCATGACTTGCTTATAAGAGCTGTGAATGAGTACTATGATTAAAAAAAAGACTTGGACAATGCCAGTGGTTTATATCACCTATCTCTTTAAAAATAAACTGAAAAATTTTCACTTCTCACTATAGTTTCAAATTAAATATTTTCGTTTTTTCCCAGTATAAATACTAATCTACCAATGTAACGTATATACCTACGTTTACATAAAGTGCCAAATAGATGAGATACCGCTAGGTGAAATACATAAGTAAATCGAAGAAAAACGGTTTTCATAGCAACAATTACTACGCATTAATAATAAACATATTACTAGCTCCTTAGTATAAAGAATTTTTATGATCATTGATCATTTAATTTAGTATTTGAGATTGAGAGGTGTTTAGTACGTTGCCGTCCGTCAGTATACAGAAGTTAACAAGGGTAATATAATAATAATAATAAATATTGTACATTTAATAGAACATTACATAAAGATGGTGAAAAACTTTTTACTAATTATTAACAAACGCATATATGTGATACGTGGTGTGGAAATATGAGAAATATAAGATTTATGCAGATGTATTAAGTAACATGTAAATTATTACTTTACGATACTATTTAGTTACTTGATATTACATTGTATTTTTGTATAGAAGAATTAAGTGGTCCCTAAGGATGTCACAAAAAAGGTGACGAAACGTTGGATGAAAGTTAATTATATATAAAATTGGTATTTAGTGCAAAAAAATGCAATACGCAACAAGTTATGTTATTAGTTTTAAGTAAAACTAGGCTATAAAGAAATGAACTAGTCTAGTGATGATACCCGACAAGACACAACATGGTGTCAGAAGTGATTTTAAAAAAAAATTGTCAAATAAAGTCAAATCATTCTAAAAAATTATTCAAAAATTAAAAAGTCGTCATATATATATATGTATATATATAAAAGAAAATAAAATGTCTCAACATGAACTAAGTGAAGCAATGAACGTCTCAATAATGCGATCGCACTTTTCAACAATGTCAGTAAATGCCATGGCGCCACTTAACCTAAAAAGTTCAAATTTGTGTAAAAAACCAAATTCTTTTATTCGAAAATGTAATAATGGTACATCACAAGTGATGGATTTATTTGACGCATTAAAAATAACGCCACGTTTCACAGAAGTACCCTCCACAACCGCAGAACCTTTAATGAGTGTTGAAGGCGATTGCGATTATGACCTTTACTTGGTAAATTTAAAAAGTGAAATTTACGTTGACATATTAGACTATTTTCGTATTATGCTAAATTAATCTTGATGAATAGTTAATAGCTTTATTAAAGATCAAAACCTTGCAATATATTTTAAATAATTTCAATACAACTGTTGGACGAGGCCAGGTGAGAAGCACAAAACTGGCCATAAATTACTCCGATACAAGTGGAGATGAATATTAGCGATACCTCTCACCTAGAATCCGACTAAGAATCATCTGCGTTTTGCCGCCAAATCTATCAAAAACATCAAGTTAGATTAAATATGACAATGATGCCAATGAATAGAACAACAAAAAAGAGAAATTCTGAACGTCCCGCTCAATTTGCGAAGGAAATTAAGAAACCTTATCTTTCACTATTTATCAACACAACAGAATTCATCACTAAAGAAACGAACAACATTTACGTAAATCGATTGAAAATCAAAATCTTGTTAAAATTAAAGAAAAAAATGAATTTGATAAATCACAAAATGTTAATGAAAATATTAATAAAAATGTAAATGAAAATGTAAATGATAAAATTGTTGGTACCCAGAGATCAAATTTTGTACCCCGTAATAAAGTATGACATAGATCAGACCATTAGAATATTAAGAGAAATTCATCCTAATAAAAACAGAAATAGAAGATCAATAAATATTCTAGGAACTGCTTTCAAGTATTTGGCCGGTTCACCGGACCATGACGATTTAAAAATGATATAGAGTAACTTGCATAGTTTAAACGATTCCAATAACAGACAAGTTGTGATTAACGAAGCATTTACTAAAAGATTACAAAAGGGCATATTCGAAAATAACTACGTAGAAAAGCACTATTGGAGAGTGGTTTTCAACAAAGAGGATCTCCTGACATTCATGGCATGTTTTGGTTGAAGGATTCACCCAAAATCGATTTAAATAATGATTCAAGTTTCCCAAATGTTATAAATTTTATTGACAACAGACGCAAATAATGAAGAAATAAGAGAATATATGCCATGTCAAACGCATAATCATAACCAGTCATGTTTACGAGATTATAAAGATACGAAAGTCTGCCGCTATGGTATGCCTTATCCTCCTTTTCTACAAACAGAAATTCTCACGCCACTCCCAGAGAATTTTTAGGATAAAGCTCATTATAAGGGAAAATTTGAGCAAATCAAATCATTATTGAATGCAAATTTGTGTGAATTGGAAATAAATGTTTAATGGCCAAATGACACCAGAAGATATACAAATAATAACGTCTAGAGAATGCAATGAATTGAAAGTCCCAAGAGACGTTATTCATTTATTTTTAACTAATGAGGAGATGGATAGATTTAATAGACAGAAGTTGGGAGAAATTCGTCTGAGCAATTTATTTCCAATGCGACTGATTCGGTAAAATCAATGGGACAATTTCCAGTTCCAATTTGCAGAAGGTATAAGGATATATAAAAGCCCAAATGCCACATATCATTCCGTAGCTGTACATTTGAAACCGCGAATGAATAAGTCATCACTCTATGTCTACCCAAACGCATATAAGTAAAGGATCCGACAAGAATTTCTCTATTGTGAGTTCAGTTGACCAAGAGAAAACATTAAATTTTGAATAACATTTAAAATTCAAGGGCATTAGTACAGCTACTGATAATTGGAGTGATAAATTTATATTAGATAGCGGTGGTTTTGATACTGTTTACGTTGGAATGTGGAATCAACAGAAGGTTGCTATTAAGAAAATACGCGGCACAAAATACAATACTAATGATATATTAAATGAGATAAACTGTATGACTTTGTCTCGACATGAAAGAATCATCAACTTCATGGGATACTGTAAACAACAAGATGAGTTTTTTATAGTCTTGGAATTAATGAGGGGTGGCTCCTTGCATTCTCGCTTGCATCATAAAGATTTGCCACCACTTTTTTGGTTTAAGTCGAGCAGGTCCTTGTGATAGAGAATTTCCTATGCTGATGTCAAAACCATTTGGTACAATTGCTTATATTTTTTATCAAAATGTACAAAGCTTACATGCCCATATTGATGATGTGCGACAAGATAAATTATTACTTCAATGTGATATATTATGCTTCGTTGAAAGTTGGACTTTAAGTCACGAATTTATAACATTTCAGGCTACACTTCTTCGTGTAATATGAGGTTGGATAGTGACAAAAATGGAGAGAGGTCTAAACGTGGAATTATAATATTTGTCAAAAATGAGGTATTACAGAAGATTGCTCATAGCTTCAAGAAAGAGATTATTTCAGAGCATGCGACGTTTGAAATGTGATGGCATTACTATTAAGGTATTATATAAAAATAGTAGATTTTCTTTGAGAGAATTAAACACACAGTTAGAAAATACAAAGAGCAATACGCATATAGATTGATGCCTTACAAATATTAACACTTGCAACATTTATGCAAATACCTATAAAACAATCATGAATGTCATCATGAATGCTCCAATCCCATTCATTTTTAAAAGGGTTTCATTTTGGGCCAATACATGTTCTTGCACCAAATTTTATCGAAATATCTCAAAAAATAATAGGACTTCATATGCGAGGGGGTTCTAAAAATGGTCCAATCCGGTCCATTTTTAATAGGGTTCTCCTTTGGGCCAATGCATGTCCTTGTACCAAATTTCAACACAATATCTCAAAAAATGCGACCTGTACCTTGCGCACAAATTTACATGAACAGACGGTAAAACGTTTGTAAGTATCAGAAGGTGGCGAGGGGACACCTTCAAATGTATATATATTCTTGCTTAGATTCGATTTTCGAGATTTTAATTCGATTTAACCCTTCTATACGTTCGAATTTTTGCGTGAAGCCTTGCATTGAGTAAATATCAAATTGAAATTTGATGCAATAATTTTCTTGCTTCGCTGTAGTGTGCAGGGTATAAATATTACCATCTCAATAATAATAGTTCTAAAGAAGCCGGCAACAACAGGCGAAACGTTGACGAAATGAATATAAGGAAAAAATTTTGAGGTTTCATTTTTAAGGAGAACATTTGATCTTGTAAGCCCGCTTGGTATTGTATCAAACTTAAATGAAAGGAAATAAATTATCTTGAATATTAGGCTAGAAAATTAAACAACGCTTCTGGGAGAGGTGGTCTCACGACTACATAAATGAATTAGAAGTGCGGAATAAACTTAAAGACCACCTCTAACCCAAACGTAAGAATAAATTCATTAGTCATCATTCACGAAAACCACGTTCCACCGCTACGCTGAGCCATGGGTGGAATTGTAAATATAATTCATGGTCGAGATTGCCGCGTCAGTGTCGCTAATGTTAAAACGGCCAAGGGGGTGATCCGTCGTCGATTTCATAAACTGGCAATTGTTCCCTCTTGGAAGGTTTTTTTAAGGGGGGCGGGATGTTTGGTCAACCTGCATCGGCGATCGTAACAACTCCGTATTGAAAACCATTTTTTAAAAACAACATCAAAAACGTTCGCTTTTTGTTTTCGCTTTCGGTGTTCGAGAAAAATCTCCCGAATTGTACAAGATCCAATTTCCATTTTTTATGTACCGTTAGAATGTTCAAATAAAATACAAATTTCGTTTTCCTTTGAAATCAGAATTTACATAATTAGAATCGTTCATAGCCTAGCTCAGTCTGTTAACCAATTTTGTCCATTTTAAATACGATACTTTTAATGATAATCATGAATATAAAATTTCAGCTCGATATCTCAAAATTGAGTGCCATAAGCTACGGGTGCAAAGTTTAGGACACTATTGCAGGCGCGTCACTGACTCAATTTTGCCCAATTTAGAAAACCTTAGAGAAATTCGAGAATTATATGATCCTCATGAAATTACTGACTTCAATAATTGAAAGTATTATTTTACGGCCGCAAATTGTAATTTTTCAATCTAAAATGCTTAGAAAAACACGGGTATACGGATACAAGATCTGAATCGACCCGTCTAATGATGCCTTTAAGAACATATATTCTTTTTGGAGTGTGATTCGTGGTGGGATAAAAGTGAAAAATACTTTAAACCAAGTGGGGCAGGATATAATAACTTAATTTAACTTAAACTAAATCTTAAATACACATCTCCACATCTATATAAAAATAATGGACGTAGCAGGTACATGATTATTCCCTCTAAAAGTGTATGTATTACGCATTACCTTACAAGTCGAGTTCTACGCTGAATACCGTTTTTTTTTGGAAAATCAAAATTTTATCCAATTTAAATACAAAATTGCATTCAAAACCTACGAATATTTGTGTCCAAAATTAATTACAATAATTCAAATGAACTACATATGCAAAAGTATATGAATCGGTACTGTGTTCTTGTATATGTTCACTATGTTAAGTAAAAATCAAATTAACAAATATTTAAGTGTTAAGGTTACCTTTACCACTTCGGGTGAGAGCAGACAGTAACGTGTACGTATTATACCATTGATAGTATGTTGATAGTGATGATGATTTATGTTTAATTTTTGGTGGCTTTTGGGATGATTTGTTTAAGTGGCGTTTGTGGCATTAGTCAGAAAGGCATGCTAAAATAAAGGCCCTCATCAGGGGCCACGCGCAAACTCTATAAAAAACGTGGTGGTCCCGAATTATATGTACCCGGTGGTGGCAGCGGATTTGTTGGCGGCGAGGGCGAATTTTGACTCTGACGTAAAATATTAAATGGCAGATTGGATCTTTGCATAAAATGGTGATAATTTGCGCCAGCCTGTAGTTGATGCTGCTAAAGAAAACAAATAAAAATACTATATTTGGCTTAGACAAAATATGGGATGCTATCCATATTAAACGTAAGCTGTAGGTGCAGCATCTTTTAACAAATATTATCATATGTGTTCACCTTAAATATTGAATTCTGCACTAAGAAAGGTTTCTTGTTTAAGGACGCAACCTATATTTTAATTGTGCTCATAGATAGAGTGAAAGTATATTTCAACTTTACAACTCTATATTTATAGCTGTGGGAAATTTTTGTCAATTATAGTCGTGGCTGTCAACCTATTCCGTCCATTTTCAATAAGAGTTTGCCTGCAAAAACTAAGAGAGTCTGGAACAAATTTTAGCTTTTTTTTTCTTTCTCAATCGAACGCACAGCCACACAGACAACCATTAATAAAATCAGATTTTGTTCAATGAAGTAAATTTGAAACTTCTTTCAGGAAGTTGCAATCAGAGTGACAAACTTGATAGAGTTCCATCTTATAAGGAAGGTATAAATACCACATAGATATAAATATGATTTAAAACAAATAAAAAGCTCGGCTTGGGCCAAATCTTAAATACCCTTCACATGTACGTACAAACAATGGGCGTGACAGGTTTACGCACAAATTTGTATAGTTACTTATAAATAACGCAATATTCCTGAACTACTAAGCCCAATATTTTCTGACCTTCTTGAAGCTTACTTGAAAGATAATTTCATATTATTTCTAAACCATAAAATCTGTAAACCTGAAGTTTGGTGCAAGTCATTCCTTTATATTTTGGGTCTTTTGGGTTAATTCTATATATATACTTTTTGGGGTGTGGCTCGCCCCCTTTTAAGCCTTTATAATTATAGGTATAAAAAAGGCCAAATAAGTCCTAGCCACTCGCAAGATATATTAAAAAGAAAATGGTATCATTTGAATGGAATACAGACGTGAGATGTTTAATGTGTGTGTTCAATGTTCAATTCTGGCAATTAAAAAATTAATGAAATAATGTTATATAATAGTTATAATGATAGCAAATGTTAAAAAATTTTACAATTTATAAAATTAATGCTCTCAATGCTTTAAATACTTTTTTTCAAATCTCTGGGGATATAAATACCATCATCGGCAATCCGAGGGTTTACATTTTTGAACAATAGTTTAGTTTCTGTTAAAACATCATCCACGTAACTTTCAGATCTTAAAACGACCAACTCATTAGGTAAATGAAACTCAGGTAAACTAACTCAATAAGCATGGCTTTACGTCCTCTTTGAACGCCGATCGCAGACCTAACAGTTTATCGTATTAATTGTTAAAATTATCTCGAAGTATAAGTGCTGCCTTCAATTGCTTATTACTATTTCCTTTTGGTATGCGAAAGTTGATTGAAATGGCATATAATCGACATAGAACGCTTATAAAAACTTTATGTAAGAAAACTCCATTCGAAATGTGGCAAAATACGAAATTTTAGCCAAAGGAAGGAAGGAATGAGTAATGGTAGGCTACTCCAACACGACCAAGATTTACAGTCTGTATGTTGAAACATTATTATTTTTATTATTGGCAGATGTGTCAAACAACACGATAAGAGATTATGTCGACTTGAAGAGTATAAAAGTGTTATTAATTTATTATGTGGACATTTAGTTTTTTTATAATTACAATAACTATCATTAATAATCATTATTTATAATATTTCTCAACAAGAAAAATTAAAATCTTATGATTTCGCTGCGCCTATAATTTTACTTCCTATGAAAATAGGGTGAAGTAGTCGAAACTCGTCAATATTTAATGTATATAATAGCAGCTATATTAAATATATTAGGTTTTAATCATATTTGTAAATTTAAAAACGAAATTTTCTCTAAACTTCATCATTTCGTATCTGTTGCTAAGTAATTGATTTTGAATAATATCTGTGGTGGTAAAGCACATTTGATGGTAGGACACGAATTACAAAATATTAATTTTGCAGAAGCGCTAGAGATTCTTTTAATGGCAAACGACCTTCAGTGTAAACAAACAGGGTATAGGATGATAGGATGATTAACTCAAGATTTGTCAACGTCGAAATCGTATCTACATTCGTTATGTCTAGTACATAAACTAACTGTTGCAGACAGGAACAACATATGATTTAAATATACAATAAATTACAAACGATTTGAAAATATTTCATTCAATTTGAGAGTCATTGTATAAAATTTAATAATAATTGTATAACAATTTTCTTTATACGCAAATAAACATATTTTTATTATTATTTTAAAATTTTTGGTCTAATTTTTGCACCCTGCACCACATGCGATAAAAGATATATTATGTCCTAAACGACAAATTCCACACGCACCTTCAATTATCGAATCGATTTTTCCATGTCCGGTTGTATGTTGTCTGTCCATGTATATTTGTGAGCATGCTACAGGTGGTCTCCTTTTTCTTAATTGTGATACAACGACTGTTTGCACACATAGAGAAAAATTATTGAAAATATACCGATTTAGTGCATTTTTAGAGCCACTCTTCATGTAATGAAAGTATTTAATAAAATTTGAACCCAATTTTAAGTGAATTAAATAGCAATGCCACGCCTACAATTTACAAAAAAAAAAAACTTATTTGGCGTAGAATTTAACGCTCAATGTTTCTATATGTGAAGGTTATTTAAGATTTGATCTAAGACAAATTGAGTTGTTTTTTTTTTACTAGTTTATGTAAATTAATTTTACCTGTAATCCCCGCAGTCCTAGTGGCCCCGAAGCCACAGCACCTCCTTGTAATATGTGACTGGAACCATCGCCCAAATCTAATTGTAAACTTTCTGTCATATCACTATTACTGCCAGGTACACTCCTTGTATTCGCTAAATGTAACTGGTCCAGTGAAGCTGTTGCCATTGCCACATCTGGCATCATATCAGAGAGGTGACCAGTAACATTGCTTTCTGTGCAAGCCATAGCACCACTACCTTCAGCGCCTCCAACAACATTAGCACCAAAACCATTGCCGCGTCCGAAACCGCGAAAATCACCCTCAGTTATCAGAGCAGGTAAATCATTGCGATGATGGGCCGAAGCTGAAAGGCGGGCATAATTTATCGGCAATCCACTACTACATGCTGCTGCCATACCTACACCAGAGCTGGCAGAATGACTCCAACCCAATAAGCTGCCGGCATGCGGACGAGGAAACGTGAGATTGCGGCTATAACAAGTTGCTGTGAGACTCTCAGCACCCAAACTATGCTCAGCCCCACAACTGGATGACGTAGAAGTGACAGATGTAGAACCAACGGAAGTAGAAAGAAAACTGCCTGTCAGTATTGAGCTGTGACGCGGCACTGATGCAGAAGATGCTGCCGCTGGTGAAGGGGGCGGACTTTGATCGTCATCTTCCAGAATGCAACAATCATCCACTGCTTTTACTGTAGCTGTAGAATTACATATATTACCCATTTCACGCTCCTCGGTATTCCGATTACTGCTGAGCAGTGATGTCTTTAATAAATCCGAGACTGCATCGGGCAAATTAAACTCGCGTACCACTCTTAAGCGTACTTGCCGATCGATCTCATGTTTTGATGATAATGGTAAATGCAAAGCTCTTTGACACATGGGCGACAGGCGCAGCTTGTGCTCTCTCTTAAGCATAGCGGCCAGTGTTTGTGTGTCGGGTGGCGGTATAGAAGAGGCGGCTGCCAAAATGTCGACAGCATTAGTGCCACCACCACTTAAGTCACTTCCGTCAATACCGCTATTTACAGCAGCATTCATGCGAGAAACCATATACAAAGTGTCTGGTATGTCGGGCATTTGGCGGGATCTTCGCATTCGCATCAAGTCAACATAATGATGGGATGATGTCATACGATCCTCAAGCAGCGCTTTTATCTCCTCGAAATATGGCATAAAGAGGCGTGGCCTGACAAATAGACCTTGATTTTTTCCGCCTCTAATCCAAGCATTCGCACGTAAATTTTCTCTCTCATCGCCTATCATATGTGATGGCGGGGTACTAACCAATCCTCGTCTGATTGCTTGTAAAAGGACTTCACTATTTGGCGGTAATACATGATCCATTCTCACCAAAGGTAATAAATCGGAGAGAATTTCACGCAATTCTACATCACTTAAATCGCGCTTCTTTATACCTTTCCGCGTTACAGAATGGGCAGTGTGCGTAAGCAAGTTTGGTTCACGATCTTCCATGCGACGTATTAGTTCCTGTTCACCCCATTTAAGAACGGCTTGTAACACCTCCAGCTCTGATGCTTGTAAAAAATTCGATTGCAGAACATAAACTAATTGGGACTTATCCAGATGATGAAGCACCGGCGAAGAAATTACGGCAGAAAACTCTTCACGTAAGTATTGGCAAGCTTGACGATGTACCCACGCAGAACCATGTGGCTATGAAGAGTAAAAAAAAAAATGTTTGATGTTAGGTGAAATAAATAACGAGCCAAAGCTCTGTAAGTATAAATTTATGTAAAAGGTATCCCAAACTTTAAGCGAGTAGTGAGACTTGATAGTTATTATCAGTTCTAGAAGTTCACTTAGTTAAGTGAGAATAAAGAATTTTTGAAAATCGACATCTTACCAACACTAGCCCCAGTGCTTTATCTTTATTTTGATAAAATTATTTTACCTCTGACCAGAGTACAACCACCACAGATCATGGAACACACATTAAAATACTTGTAACAATTAATCGATGAAGCCAGAGAAGAAATTAGTAGTGGTGACTGAATATGTTGTTACTTTGTACAGTGATGTCCTGGCCTTAGAGAGCATCTCCATGGCATAGTAATTAACGTCACCACTTATATCCTTACTTAAAATAAATACATTTCCTTTTATTACGTAACTTATTTACAACTAACTGCATTCGCAAAATCACCTTATCATGCTAAGCTATGAGAAAAGTTTATGCAGCCTGTATATGAATTGATTGATTCCGTATTTTAAATGGAATTACTGAATTTCAACTGATGGTTTCTGTTTTTAAGTTGAAATGGTGTAGACTAAATTAGTCAACTTTTTATATGACTACGTAGTACTCTTTTTTCTTAGAAGATGGTGGCAAAGTTGGCTGACAAAATTTTTAAATAAAAGTTTCCTTTATTTTACTAAAACAACAACGTTTGTAATTTGATTTTTAACTGGTTACTTAGGGAATCACTAACTAAACATTTTCAAAAAAATCATTCACGTGACCGTTTTGTTTTTCTTGAACTGTTTTGTCCAGATTTCTCGCTCGGTACTCGTTTCCCGGTAAGTTTGGGGTAGTTATAAGAGAGCAAATTATTATTAACAAATTACCTGTGAACCCCATTTAAGCACTGTTGGCAGGGTGTCCAATGACAACCATTCCAATATTATGTCCTCACAACCTTGTGCTAATATGTCTAACTCCAAAAAACGTCCAATTTGATACAACTCCATGGCTTCCTCTAATGGTGTCGGGCGAGAGCGTCCGGATGCAATAGCATGAACCTCACCTAATGATCCAGCTGCTGTATTCCCCGCACCTGCTCCGCGCAATATCAACGTCAAATCGACCGTATCTAGGTAAATAGCATGCAAAAGGACGCGAGCGTAGCGTTTCGGTATCACGGTTTCGTCAAGAACAATACGCGTTGGCACATGAAGAGCACGCTCAGCATACTCAGCATCCAAATTACGTGTACGACGTGCAATCAGATTTCGAAAGAATGGAGATCGTGCACTCAATATGGCCTTGTGGCAGGGCAGTTCAAGTTTTGGTCGAAATCCATATTCAGAACTGCTCGACTCAGGGCGATTAAAATCTCCTCTTGTTAAACTGCTGTTACTTAAAATGGAACTTCCTCCACAACCGCTCTCTGAAGTGAACACTAATGCTGCATCCGCATAGTCTCCTGTTTCCAATAGATAACGAAGATCATGGTCCAATGGGTTGGGGGTGCCAAAGTCATCGCTTAATTGTCGCAATAAATCAACATCGATGGTTGTGTCGTGGGAACATAGATCACCGGTATATAGATAACGTAAGAGTAAAGCGAATATTTGAACATCTATAGGTGAGGAGGGTAGCTCCAGGCAGATGCGTGCACCAAAACCAGGACAACCGCCCAAAAGGTCACGAAAATATGTACAACGTGCCGAAAGAATTGAACGATGTACAGGAACTATGGCGCCGCGAAACACAAGATCACAATCTGTACATATTTTCGAATCAAATAAATCGGCCAGATCTTGTTTATAAGTGGTAGCAGGTGGACGCGCCAATTCCGCTTGCACCTATTCAACATGATATAAAATATTTTTATTTCAACGAAATATTGCAAAAAAAAGAGATTACTTACCGATAAATCTCTGAGGGCAGACAAAGCTTCATATTCCTCACAGAGTGCCGCCAATTCCAAAGATGTCCAATCAGAAACAAAATCTCGCAATATGCGGGCATGATCACAAGCTTTGGAAGAACGCCGGCGCCTTATAAACTTGCGCTTCAACGTAGCAAACCCCGTTACGCGCTTGCGACGTTGTTCACGCGAATTATGTACACTAAAACTTCCAATGCCAGTATTACCACCACCACTCGGTAGCAAAAAACTGGAACCACTTGATCCACTAGAACCCATCACACCAGATGTCGCATGCAAACCAGATGTACTCATTGTAGAAGTATAATTACCTGTGGACGTGTTAGCACCCATCGCACCTCTACCTTGTGTTCCAACTTTTCTTTGACTTCTCTCTTAACAACAAATAAGCACAATTTTTTCCTTTACAAGTTTCTGTTTCCTTTACGTATACATTTAGTGCCATTTGTGTTCAAATCACACACTTTAACGTCTTGTAATGAAACCAAATTACTACCGTTACATATCGGTATTGAAAGAGAATCATGTTGCTGCCAATTGTTAGAATCCCTCTTAGACAAATTAGAAATTTATTGTTGTCACCGCAGCTAGTGCTGAAAGAAATAATATTTGGGTTATATTAAAACAAGTGAAAATATTATAGTCGGTCAAGCTTCTTTGAAAAATGAAAAATTTTATTTTTCTATACATTATTCTATAAAATACAAGGAGTGTTTACGAAAAATTTCAAAATCCGGTCAATTTTCAAAAAATGCGACCTGTAGCTTGCGCACAAATTTAGATGGGCGGACAGGAGGACAGACGGACTTGGTTAAATCGATTCAGATTTTGATTCTGAATCGATCGGTATAACTGAAGGTGGGTGTGACATTTGCCGTTTAGGAATTACAAACATCCGCACAAACTTAATATACCTTTTTGCGCAGGGTGGTGCAGGGCATAACAATGTACCAAAATAGCTGTGAGACGTATTTTTGATGCGTTACATCAAATTTCTTATTGTTAGACAGTTGGAAATATTTCATTGAAATCAGTTTGAAATTACAACTTGGCATTCAAATTTCGTTGATAACTTTCATGGTTAGAAGGTACAGCGGTTTTATTTCTATAAAGGGCACCAAAGAAGCTGCAAGCTACTGTATATTCCAAAAAGTTCTCAATAAAGGGAAAACTTCGGCAAAATTATTAGCTTTTCATAGGTATGTAACAAATAAAGGACAACCCAATTTTTGAATGAGATACACATATAAAAGAAAAAATTCTGTTAAATTTTTGTCTATGTGTTAGTATCTTATTAGCAGTCTTATTTTTCGTACAAAAAATCACAGTTATGTATTAACAAAAATTTTAAAAACTCCATAACGCAAAATATTTTAATAAAATTTATACCCTACACATAATATGGGGGTATACTAAGTTTGTCATTCAACAACTAGAAGGACATCCTACAAAGTATATATATTCTTGATCAGCATCATGATTTATTGTAAAGTAAACGTATTTCGGCAACACTTCGAAGTAGGGTGTTTAATATATATTGTATAGAAGTGTATAATAAAAGGACAACACGGTGTCCTGCATAATACTTTCGTTTTGTGCCTTTGTCTTGCTTCCCTGCTGTTATGTTCCACAATATAACCTTTCTCAGACAACTAGAAATCACTTTATTCTCCTTGAACGCTTATATTTATACTAATAAACTTCCTTAAATTGTTGTTTGCAAGTCAACATTAACTACGTTTTAATGGTTTTTTTTTCTCTACTCTATTCCTTACTAATTAATTATATGCGTAACTGTAAAATAAACATTTCGATATGTACAAAATTTTGCCTAATGTGCAGTAAATGTTTTGTGCATTGGAATGTCATTCCAGCTACGTACCTAGCAATAAAGAAATATTCTGGGACATATATGTTTATGTACCTATGGTATGAATGGTATGTAAAGATTGAGTATGTAATAGAAGAATATGTGCATTAGTAATAAAGAAGAAATATGCAAAAGAAGAGTTTACTAGAGGCATAGTGCACCTTCTTGTAATATGTGTTCAATACTAATGCAAAATATATATACATAGAGAGAGAGTACAGAGTTTGTGTTAAGCCAAATGCAGTTTTTTTCTATTTTATTTAAACTTAAATCAAATTTTTGATTTCTTTCATATAGATGAGACTTTTTCTCGTCATAGTAGGGGTAGGACGTTTTGTAGGTCTCCCCTGTCTCGTTTTTATACCCTTCCCATAACATGGGGGTATGCTAAGTTATTAGTTCCGTTTGAAACAGCCAGAAGGAGACTTTTCAGTATCTAAAACTTAGTCGATCTAGACATGTAAGCGTGTATGCGCGTGCGCCCGTCTGTTGTTGGCATTCTCACAGTCGTATTATAAATTTTAAAATATTGAGCTGAAATTTTGTACCGACAGTGTCCCTATCGCTATTTAAACTGATCAAAGTCAGCCAAGAGACACGCTGACAATCGACAACAATCTCCTTATCTGCCACAAATTACCCTTTGGCTTGCATATTTATAATTATTCTATCCATCGATGTAAGGTCGTATAACATGCACTCCAACAATTTACAAAAAACCAAACTTGGAGTAAAACTCAACTTGCAAGCTGACATGTAATGTGTACACTTTTTGAGGTTGAAATCTTATGTTGACATATGTTGACGTGAAGGATGTACAAACAAAAACTACAAAAGGCTAATAATTCCATAATTAGATACGTTTTTGGGTTGAGGAGGTATGATCGTGTTTCAAGCTACACTAAAACTCTGTTAACGGTAACTTTGGATGATCTGCTTAAATGTAGAACACTGTGTCTACTGCAAAAATATGTCAATAGAAAGGAACCAAGCTACCTGTTTAGCAGACCTGAATTCTCAACGTCTAACCGCAATCAAAATATTAAACTAACGCGACACACTTCCCTTATGTTCGATCGTCATTTTTTCATATTTGCAATTCGATTGTGGAATGCTATTGCCTTCCGTCTACAGACACTACAGAATACTACTCCTTTTAAGAGAGACATTATGTTACACTTCGCTCAAAGGTATGCGATTGATAATTAATAAGCAATATATTATAAACATAGATAAGTAAATAGGAATAGGTGCATACTCCTGCCTCGCATAAGCTTCGAACTGGAGAGATGGGAGGCACCTATGTAAATTATTTATAAAAATTACTAATGAAATAAATGAAATGAAAAATGAAAATGACGTGGAGAGTAGTTAAGATTTGGTCTACACCAAAATTTTTTTTTTTCTTATTTGTTTTTATTGTTTTTATAGTTTTTATTGATTTGCATGTGCATAACAAGAGACCACAAACATCCTAGCGCTTGCATAGCTAAAAATCAAAAAGCGATCATGCTAGTGTTAACAATAGGAGTCCTAGGTATTTTATGAATCTCTCCTGTCCACAGTTTATTTTTTATAATGAATTAAATAATATTTTCACTGTACAATATTTGTTTTTTTTTTTTTTTATTATTATTTATCTTTGTTTTTAAGTTCACAATAAGAAAAACACACAATAGTCTAAGATTTACCGATTTATGTTATGTTATGTTATGTGAAAATATTATAGTCGGCCATGCCCCAACCCACATACTTCCAAAATTTATATTACAATTTGTGTATTTGTGCCCAGATGGCACTTTGTACGAAATTTAATAGAAATGTATTAAATACTGTGGTCAAAACCTTGGGCACATGTATAACTAGAGGAGAGCAAGGAAAACAAGTAAATAGAATATATTAAGCCTACGTCGTTATTACCTTCATCCAAACTATAGTACGACTATATAACTTCAACAAGAAAAAAAAAACATTAGGCACACACCAAATCTAGGCGACCCACCCTTACCCATTTTCAAAATAAATAACCACATTACACAGTATAAACATAAATTATTCTAAAATCTTCTTTTAAATACATCTTCTGCCCGTTTGCAATACCAAACTTTAAACGCTCATTTAGGTTTTGTGTACCAAATTTCACCTTGATAACTCAATTTGTGTGACCGTGTGTCGAAACCAAAAAGTTTAGAATATTTCCCACCATTATGAGCAAGTCCGTAGACCTATTTAACCATTTGCAATAATAATCTGTAGACGGACTCCAATATTTCGAAACAAATTTTACCTCAATATTTATTAGTGAGAACTGTAGCAAAAAACACGAACACACAGCCAAATAAATAAACTAAATCGACTTGGCTATTGCTACTGATCAAGAATATGTACACTTTGAGGAGATGGCTCGCCCTCTTCTAGAACTTCTAGTAAACGTTTGAACAACACCATTTCACCCTCACTTGTAATGATGGTGGGTATAAAAGTTATATTTGACTTAGGCCAAATCGCAAATATCCATCAAAGCGAAAAGTGGTGGTTAAAAATTTTATAAACAGCTTTTTCCAAACAAAGCAAGTCCACGTTTATCAATACGAAACACATTAATAGGAAAAATTTACAAAATAACATAAATTTCACTCAAGTCCATTTTGTCAATACGTATTCAATTGAGACGAGCACAAATTTTACTGAGTATGTACACACTATGTAGACATTCCATCTTTGTGGAAACGCGAATACACACAGCATTCCTTCACAATATTTTATCACATTAATCGTGAAAATTAATCGTATGATAAAAATATCATAATATTTTTTAATGAATTACATAATAACTTACAAACAAAAACACCAATGAGAAATTTTATTCTCTTATTGAAAAAAAATATAGCGGATTTAATTTGCGTTTAGTTTTCACCACACGAAAAATTGTTTCCGTATTTTTCTTTTCTTATATTAGTTGTAAATTTTTCTTTTTCGTTTCTGAAACTTTTAGTTTATTATTTATGTCCAAACATTTAAATACACGCAACAATCTTTTCAAGAAAAATTTAAAGAAAAAGTTCTTTGTAATAAATCCATACACCGTAATCATTTCTTCTAGCCATTTTCTTTTTTTTTTTTTTTCTTGTATTTCGTTTTCAATCTTTTTGTATATCAAATAGAAATGGAGTTAGAGGTAGAACATTTACACTGCAGCGCAACATTAAATCGAAAACAAAATGGAGTTCAATGCATGCATTGAATATGGTGAAGTATACAGTTTGGATACATCACTAAAATCAGTGAGTGAGTTTACTTTAAGTGAAATGAAGCTATATATTAGACATAGGCACGAATTAATTAATTTTCACGTAGTCAAGACCTAAACATATACAAATACATATAATCTAGTAATATAGGCCAACACTTAAATATAATACATACATACATGCATTCAATGCTGCAGTGCAGTGCCGCAGAGTATATGTTTGTAGCCTAACCTATGAGTTGAGCTTTGTATTGGCCACCAAAAAAATGGCGCACGTTTTGGTAATTTTGAGCTTTTCTGTATACCTAATAAAGAAAACCGTTATTTAAAGAAATTATTAAAAAATGGATGACGCTGTATTTTACACAGCCCTTACCTTAACGTGAAAAACGCCTTCATTTAAGTCAAGGCCCAATTGAACATATGGCACGCCTAAATTTACGCATTGTTTTGAGAGTAATTTTTCACTTATTATTAAAAAAAGAATGTATGGAAACATGTTTACGTGCACATGTGCTTTCTTAAAAATATATATTCTGTTATAACCATCTTTTTAATATATCTTAAAGAGCTCTATTTTTTTTTTTTTTTTTACTGTAAAATTGACGTGGACGGAGACGTAGCTCATATGTCCAGTTATCTAATAAAATTTATTTCCCGTTTTATTTCCCGTTACATTCCCAGAAAAAGTGCGCGCAGTCCAGTCATACGTCGGTCATGTTCAGAAGTCAAGAGCGCACTGAAAGTGCTCTATGCTTCACTAAATTTCACTAAGTACACTAGCGATGTACGATTCCTTTTGAAAGTGAAATGAAGACTAAAGCCCTCCAAAGAGGTTTTGTTTGATTCTTAATAATTTTTTTTTTTACGTATTAAGTTGAAAATTTACTTATTCGAGTGGCAAGTTTTGAGAGTTGCCATTAGGCATCAAAGTCATTGATATCGTATGTAATGTATTCCTGCTGGTTTTTATGAAAATCGCTATTCAACCGACTGAAAATTAATTGAGCAACGTAAAAAAATTATAATTCTCTCTACAGAAAATTCGCCTTTTGTAATATCCTCTCCAGAGTATTTTTTTTCTCACAGCGTTGCAACTATGACAAAAAATTCGTAAATTTGCATAACTTTCGTTGCAAACTTAGCGCACTTAATAAATTCTAGTTTTCGCAAAAAATCTAGAAACAAATTTTTCTCTTAGATATACATAATTTCGGACTATGGTGAATAGAATTTTAACACACACAATATTAGATTTTTAGATTTTAAAATATTTAATAAAATATTTCTAACGTATGAACAAATGTTAAATAATATAATTCGGAAACATTCAAGTACAAATTTTTTATTTAGCAAAATAAACAAAATATCACTAATTTTTACTAATTTTTATGTACGAAAAAAAGCAGCAAAGCATTATAATTCCAAAATTAACGCAAGAGATATTTTAGTTACGAAACATACGCATGTAATCAAACGAATACATATGAAGTAGGCCCAACTAGTCCCTTTTGCCAACCAGAACTGCCCTTCTGTGTTACTATTTGTATGGTGTCAACAGTCTGGCACTTTATCTGCCTACGAACTACAGCATTCGTTCAAATCACAAAGAAAAAGGAATACGTAAATTTTTTTAATGTTGCCCATATTACGCCACAGAATCACCAACTTTCGCCATAAATACTCAAATTGCTTAATTAATGGACCTCAAAGTTTTGAAGTTCGCAGTTTCCTATGTACCAGTGTTAGAAAGCAGGCACAACTACCTCAACTCTCGCCATATGATGTAAGTGTACAATATCAGCAATACTTTTATTCATTAAGAATTGTGTCTGATTTGTGGTTTTTTAAGGTTAATTTGATCTTAAGGGAAAATGAATTCGTTTATACATTTCCGGATAATCCAAAGAGCACTGTACACAGCTATGAATCAAATAAATTAGCGGCGAATAAACCCTGCGAAGATACGCGCAGTGAAGCAAATTTTTATCATAAGAATGGTAATTACAAAGCAATCATAGTAAATCCTTTTAAAAAGCACATTCATTGGAATAAGTGTTGCTTTTATGATAGCTTTCATTTGCGGTGTATTTGATGGACATGGTGGTGCCGCATGCGCTCAGGTAGTGTCGAAACGCCTATTGCGCTACATAGCCGCCGCTGTCATTGATCGTCAATTATTAAAAGAACAAATTCAACAAAATTGCAACAGTCAATCTTTTCTCAAGTGTCACAACGACAAAGTGAGTAACTTGCCCTTAAATTGCATAACCCACAAATATGGTGAAACAAATTTGTTTGCAATATTTTAAGGTGGATTTTGTTAAAGAAATTAAGGATTTGTATGAAGAGAGCTTTCAAAAATTCATAAACGAGATCTCCGTGGAGGAAGCAAAGACTCGTTCAACAGAAATTCAAAATGCATTTCTCTACTTGGATAATGATTTGTCAGAGGAGGCCTTGAACAGCACCAACATAAGAACCATGTCTGTTGCAATGTCAGGTGCAATCTCGTGTACGATTATTACTCATTAAAAGAATGATTTTTTGTTTTATATATTTTAGGTGTCGTGGCCTGTGTAGCTCATGTAGAGGAACTCAATTTACATGTAGCTAGCACAGGAGACTGTGCCGTCGTATTAGGTAGTCGATGCCCGAAAACTGGTAAATGGCTAATGAAAAAACTCAACACTGAACATAATACAGATAATCAACAAGAAGTCGAACGTATATTGAACCAACATCCCCTTGAAGAGCGTGACACCATCATACGTGCTGATCGTTTGCTAGGTCAATTAGCTCCCTTGCGCGCTTTGGGAGATTTTCGTTACAAGTGGCCCGTTGAGATTATGGAAAAATATGTTATTCCTGCCTTTGGCGAAAATGCTGTACCGCCCCATTACTACACACCGCCCTACTTAACCGCCGAACCGGAAATATGTGAACATCGCCTTGAGCCGAACGATAAGTTTTTGGTGATGGCAAGTGATGGTTTGTGGGACTTTTTGACACCATCTCAAGTTGTTAGTTTAATTGGTGAACATTTAAATTCGAAGCGTATTTTGGAACCGCTCAAATTGCCCACGGCCGATGTCTCCCTACAAACCATATCGGACATGCTGGCTCAAAGAAAGTAAGTTAATGACTATTAATAATAAGTTGCCTTCATTAATTTGTTATGTTGCAGAGCTGGTCTCGTCAGCAAACCACTCGATCAGAACAGCGCCACCCATTTGATACGTTGTGCTCTCGGATCTACCGATTATGGTATAGAGCATTCAAAAATATCCTATTATCTGTCTCTGCCGCAAGATATTGTGCGTCTATATCGCGATGATATTACCATTACCATAATTTATTTCAATAGTGATAATATTGCGTCTATAACAGGGCAAGATAAAACGTAATAAAAACTTGCTTTATAAACTTGATGTGCGTTGTGTAATGTGTGCTCTTGAATCTCTTCTAACTACCATAACGGTGTTCTAAGCATAACTAGTTACTACTTCGAACTTACATTACATCCATTGCCGCGTTATTTTGAGCAATTATTTATGTCTTAAAATAAATGCTTTGCAAAAGTTGTCATAATAAAACGGCTTTTAAACATTTTTTCATTGCTTGGAGAGCTTATTTTAGTCTTGGAAATAATTAGATGACGTGTGTGTTATTGATGCTAGTATTGTTAATAACCTGTTGGGTAAAATTTTTTTGGGCATGATCAGCTTCTCGCCGCAAAACACAATTTAGAAATTCCACTTGTATGGAAGTTATTTCTTCGGGTGGGAAGCGTTGAATTTTCTTTTTGAGGAAATCAAAAAATAAATCACACTCTTCGCGCTGATGAGCACAATGGTACATGGAGGTGGTGGTTGATGCTGCTTGGCCAGCACCGTTGCCGATTGAGCTTGAGGGTATACCAATAATGGTGGACCCATGCGCCAGTATAGAAGAGCAGGAGAATCGGTGATCGGCTTTTGAAGTGGTGGGGCTAGGATTGGTGCTAATGGCGGAATTAGTTATAATGGGGGCGGATGTTAATTCGGGCAAGGCGTGGTGCAGATGCATTGAGGATGTTCCTATACTAGCAGCGGAAGCCGTAGAATCCAAAGAAGTTGAGGGGGTGCTTGGTATAGTGACTGCATTTTGTACGGTGCGAAGAGACATACTTTTCAATTTAGTGGTGCCCGCTGCACCAATAACACTGTTGCTACTGCTCGAATAGTGAGAACGCGGGGTGGCATTCATATTGGTCATACAAAAGTCACTCGTGTCGATATAATGATATTTGGCATCGTCCGAATGAACCGAATTACCGCCGGCATTAGCCCCTATTATAGTTTCACAATCAACACTGGGCGCATTTCCACCTTCTTCATACAAGCAGACCTCCTCGTAGTCTACTTCGCCACCATTGGGTCCCTCATCATCCAATGAGGTGGTATGCTCGTGTTTGACCAATTCCACGCAGCCTTCCATGCTATTTTCATGATGTGACACCATGTTTGGATCTTCATGGGTAACATCATTATCATGAGTAACATCCTCGTACGCGGTCAATATAAAAGTGTCCGCCTCATTAACGGAGATGATACTCGAATGGACAATATCGTGGGAGACTACGTGTTCGTCATCCTCTGCAAGCCTTTCAGACGATACGGCATGTATCGAATTGTTTTGTAGTACTGCGGCAGTGTTTGAAAAGTTTGTCGTTGTTGTTGTTGTTGTTGCTTGTATACGATGCGATTTCAACTTGGGCTGATAGACGTTTGAAAGGAACTCCATATCCTTGGCGTAGCGCCATTTAGATAAGCCATCACCAATTTTACATTTCCGCAAACGGTATTGATGGTATGTATCACGAAGATTCTTCCATTTTCGACGACACTCCTCCACGCTGTACTTATCTAAAACCAATCAAAAAATTAACCAAAAATCATTGCAAGTTATGGAGACGTAACAAACTTACTTCCTATTTGAGCTGCTATTTGCGCCCAACCGTTAAGTATATCAATGCGTCTGCGCTGATTGGGCTGCAGTTTGTAGTTATACAGAGTAGGATTTTGTCTCACTAAATGTATTAAAGTTACAATATCATCTGCTGGAGCTAAATCTTTTTGATAACGACGTCGTTCTAATTG
The DNA here is from genome assembly GCA_963978525.1 of Ornithomya fringillina. NCBI lineage: Eukaryota > Metazoa > Arthropoda > Insecta > Diptera > Hippoboscidae > Ornithomya > Ornithomya fringillina. Next base: position 18,990,582 of record OZ021693.1, read on the forward strand.
CAGTAAGTTGATTTTATTTAGCAATAGTTTTACATATATAGTAATACAGCAGAACGTTTACTTACTCTGTGAAGTTTCCATGCCGTAACTCAAACAGGAAAATTTAAATTTAACTTTTTTAATTTCCTTATAATATTGAATAAATTGTGCGAGTAACTAATTGACTCGCTCCTTGAATTACTGTTACTTCAATAATAGTGCTTACTAATATAGTTTTCGCTGGTATTTGTCGCGACGACATAAGTACTTTAACACATCCGTTAATGCTTATTTAAAATTCCTTTTTAGGGTATTGTTTTAAATGGTTTTATAACATTTTCTACAGAATTGCCCAAAATAATTGTTGAACATAAAATAGTAATACACGATGAGAAAGAAACTTTGAGAAATGCAAAAAGAAGGCATAAGTCACAAAACAATTCAAATGATTTGTTTCAAAGAGGGTGTTGTGAAAATGTCCGAAAATTAAATTTAATTTATAATAAAGTAGTTGTACTAAGCAAATTCGTATGATTTATGTTTTGTTAGAGGATTTGATTTATGCTCATACGAGTTTTTATAAGACAACATTTGCCAAAATATAAGGGCGACATCTATAATTTAACTTCTTAACGAATAAGATTTCGTTATCCATTCAACTGGTCTCAATACATAATTTGTCACTAGGGAGTATTGTTTTATTCTTTGTAATAGAACTTCTTCACACATAACCGTGAAGTTATCAAAGAGGGATTTTGGTAAAGTTATAAAAAAAAAATTGTTTGGCATTTGTTTCAAAATGAAAATGTACGTAAAACAAATGAAAAAATTATAGTCGGTCACCCGACCATCAAATACCCTACACCATTCTGTTTCATCTCATATATTTCATTTTCATTTATGTTAATGTATCGTTACCACAGTTTATCAAGTGAGTACATACTCCACTCTATTTTGACATTTAATTGCATCGCTGCAGGGTATACGTGTTGGCGCTTAAGCATTATGCTCCATCAAATTTAAATATATGTAATCTACTCTATTTTGACATTTCTGTGCAACGATGCGCTGCATAATACACTGAAAATTAATAGAGGAACACAAAACATTTGATATATAGGAAATGTGTATTGAAATTAAGCAGTGAAAAGTGTAAATTTTGATAATTTATACTCAAGTATATCATAAAAAATAAACGTGTTTTATTCATACAATGACTCAACCGTCTCCCAAATTTAGTGGAACGGGGTTGGAAGAAGTGAATATACCGGGTCAAGCTTATTTACGGGAGGCTCTGACTTCTTGTACGGATCCTTTGAAAGCTATTGAAAGTTTTCAGGTACTTTTTCATTTCTTACATTTTAATTTATGTGGCCTTAAACGAATCGTATAGCTACAGTTTATTGAAAATCGCATTCTAAACAATTTATGTTATAATTAGTTTAGTTGCATCAGTAAAGGCATAAACCAAAAATAAAAAATAAAATTTGATTTATAATAAATAGCTGGAGAATGGAGTATTATTGCCTTCATTAAGACCAATGCTACCTCTACTGGATTTGCATGGAGTAAGACGTTTGGACTTTCACACCTCCTTGATGGAGGAACTGCGCGACAAATTAATAGCTCACATTAATGAATTGGGCCAAAAGGATTCCCGTGAACGTGACAAAAAACTGAAGGAACTACTGCTGAAAAGTTTTCCGGTAGTACGTGTCAAGGCTCTGCGGCCCGTAGTAATGGCCATTTTGCGCAACACCACTCACATCGATGACAAATATTTGAGAATTTTGGTAAGAGATCGCGAATTATACGCTGACACGGATACTGAGGTTAAGCGGCAAATATGGCGCGACAATCAATCGTTGTTTGGCGATGAGGTGTCACCACTATTATCACAATATATACGAGAAAAGGAGCACGTCCTCTTCGATCACACCAACTTAAATAATTTATTTTTCCAGCCTTCGCCCAAAGTGCGCAGACAGGGAGAAGTAGTTCAAAAGTTGGCCAACATGATTGGGACCAGCGTTAAATTGTACGACATGGTGCTACAATTTTTACGTACATTATTTTTACGGACCCGCAATGTACATTATTGTACGCTACGGGCCGAACTGTTGATGGCCTTGCACGATTTGGAAGTTCAGGAAATTATATCGGTGGATCCATGCCATAAGTTTACTTGGTGCTTAGATGCTTGCATTAGAGAGAAAAACGTGGATATTAAGAGATCTCGTGAATTGCAGGGCTTCTTAGATAATATCAAACGTGGGCAGGAGCAAGTGTTGGGAGACCTCTCCATGACACTGTGCGATCCATATGCCATTAATTTCTTGGCAACGTCAGCCATTAAAATATTGCAGCATTTAATCAATAACGAAAGCTTGCCCAGAGATAATACCATTTTAATACTATTACTGCGCATGCTAGCTTTGGGGCTTAGTGCTTGGGTTATGATCGATTCGCAGGATTTTAAAGAGCCTAAACTAGACTCACAGGTGGTGACGAAATTTCTACCGGCTCTAATGACTCTAATCGTGGACGATCAGTGTCGTAATCTGCACTCAAAACTACCGCCTGACGAACGGGAATCCGCCTTAACAACAATAGAGCATTCTGGGCCGGCGCCGGATGCAGTGGAAGCTTACATTCAAGAAAGTTCGGTGGCTGGTATACTGGCCATGTACTACACGTTGAATACGGCGCGACAAAAAGATCGCGTTGGCGTTTTACGAGTACTGGCCATTCTGTCGTCCTGCAAGGATGATCGCGCTTATGAAGACCCATTTTTACATTCGCTGGTGGGTATAAAAACTGTGGCGATTAAATCGTTATCCGTAATCATCATTATCCATTTGACAGATTGCCCTTCTGATACCGATGGCTGAGGACTTTACTGCTGAAGATTTTTGCACCACTCTCTTTGATGAGTTTCTGTTTGCTGGACTAACACGCGACAATGTCACCCGTCACATGATTAAACTGTTATGGTAGATATTTGCTTTTTTTTTTTTGTTTATTTCAAAACTTTATTAAATGACTTGAAATCTTCCGTTAGGTATATACATAATAAATTACCCACGGGCCGTATAGTCAGCTTAATGAAAGCTATGCAACCAACCACTGCTCACAATGAGACGGTACACAAATTATATGAAACGCTGCAGGAACGAATTGGTGTTGCTTTGCAAGAAGTGCCGCCGCCTGAACAATCAGAAAATGATTATGATTCTCCTCTAAAGAGTGTCCCAACACCTGGACCCCACTACTTGCAATAACAAGTAAAAAACCTAAAGCTGGCTTTAGTCAAATCTTAACTTCTTCTACTTTTACTAAAAATTTTTAATTTTTTGTATATTGTAAGCGTCTCCGTTATCCGAAACCGTCCATTTTTGAAACATCATGGCTCTTGGAAAGCTCATTATTATCATAATTCATTTTTTTTATTTTTTTTATTGTGGTTTATAAATAGTAATGTTTGAGGGTGTGCTCCAACCGATTTTCCCCGATTTAAAATAGCAACCTGCTTGCAAATTGATAATTGTACGATGTTTCTATTAAAATACATTTATGTGTCATTTTATTAGTGTAACCGAACGCAAAGGCGTGCTTTATTTCATTAGAATGAAATTAGAAAGAAATTGGTTCGTCGCAGCGCAACTGATCCACTGATCCATTTACTTGTTATAAAATCAAACACTTTGTCGGAAAATTTATTCATTAATAATAAGCATGTCCTTAAAGTCTAACTGTACACATATTGTTGTGTGTGTTGTTGAGATGGCATTTCCACAAATTATTACAAAATAAAAAAAACTATTGCTTGTATGTAAATGTAATTATAATACATAATAGAGTGTATGGATTGGCCGGCAGTGAATTTGGCAAAAAGATGGACAACAAGTATACATGTTTTGTTGTATACCCTTGTATATACATACAATATTAAAATTCAATTCAAATCCATTTCTTCTATCCCATCCGTCTTTGAGCCCTTCTCACTAACATCCTCCATTGGTTTGACATTCGAATACTTGTTCACACTTGTACAAGCTGCTGTTAAGGCGCTATTGTGTTTGTCGTCAACGGAATTTTCTTCCTTTTCATTCGCGCCAGCCAAAAGGCGCTTGTAATTCTCATATAATTCATTGTATTCCATATAAATACGCTGCCATTTAATGTGAGCTTTCAGTTGATTCAAAATTATCTCAAATAATTCATGTTTGGTGATATTCTATAAAAAAAAAAAAAAAATATGAAAATAAGTGCGAATAGAAAGAAAAAAAGGGAAAATAATACCAAAATATGAGTCACGCTTGTAAAGGGTGTCCCCAACAAATCGTTGAGCAATAACCGTAAACGATTCTCATTTCCTCCAACAGCCAGTTGAAAGGCCAACATGCTATACCAGTATTTTAGTTCATCGGGTGAATTAATGGCTTCGCACAATTTGATTTGATTCTCAATAAAAATGATTTTCGCTTGCAGCTGCCAATCGTGAGCACCCCTGCATACAAAGATTATAAATTAAAATACGCACGAAATCGCAAATTTGTGTATATTTTATCGTTACGTACAAATCAATGCCCGCACTTTGTGCACCACAAGTATTTGTAGACACTTGTACAGAAGTTAATGGAAATAATAAATGATTTTTATTAAACTCTTTGGGCAATGACGACTGCAATCCATGACGCATTAGAGGATCTTTTGAACTTAGAACCAACCATGACATTAATTCTGGCGAGTACGAGTATGCGTGTCCATTGGCAAACATGATCAACGGAATGCCATGTTCGGTTAACGTGAATTGCACAATAGCACCATTCTTGCCAAATACATCGGAACAGGTGGCAGCCAATACAGCTCGACATGTTTCAATATTCCAAACACGCAAAAGGCCACACTCAGTAATAATGCCAACAAGCTGTCCTTTGGGGCACTATTGCATACAAAATTTTAATAATGGTTAATAATTAAAAAAAGGGAAATAACGAAACTTACAAAAGCACATTGAACGGCAGCCGTGGTTAAGGAGACGATTGGCATTATAAGTAAGCCGGATTTTAAATCTAAAAAGCGTAAGGAGCCATCCAAGCTGCACAACACGACACATTTGGTACAAAAATTGAAGTTCACAACCGGCGATCCTGAAAGTTCAACAAAACTATACAACCAAAATTCGCAGACTTGCAAAACATTTATATTCACTGTGGGCGACTGTTTGCTCTAACATCCAACGATCCAACATGTACTTACCAACTAGGGTATCCCATAATTTCCCTTTGCTTAATCGATAAGCTGTTATTTTGGCAAGAAAACCATTGGCAGTGTTGACGCATCCATTGTTTACGTGAATGCGATAATCTAAGACAGTCTTTTGAAATTCACATTTTGTTGTGGGGGTTATTGGTATTTTGGGGCCGGAGGTGGAGGCTTGGAACACCTTTGAGGTAGAGTAAAGACCTGCTGGACTTATTTCTGGTGGTGGGGCAGGTGTTTGTTTGAAAAATGGAAACTGATGGAAGGCGTCTTGACTAACCATTAGCGGCTGCACCAATGTTCTGGTTAATTTGCATTTCACTAAACGCGAATCTAAACGTCTATACAACACAATACAAATACGATAAGAAAAACAATAATGTTTGGTAAGTAATAACATATATACTCCTGATCGTGTTCGGTTATATTTGCGGCCTTTACAGTCAAGTCGTGAGATGTGACCGAAGTGATTGCATTACTCAGGTTGTCGCTAATACTAACAGATCCATTTGCGGTTGATGTCGCTACATTGGTTGATACTGTACAGCTACTATTTAATTCGGTACGGTTGGCCGGTCCTGTACAACTCTGATCGAGTGGTATAAAGACGGGAGTTATTCGCCTTTTACCATCAGCCGTACGCGTTTCTAATTGTGTCCCTCTAGTGGCCTTTATCGGTGTAATTTTCTTGCTCTTAATACCGTTACTTAATACATTAAAGCTCTCGTTATTGTTGTCACAATTACTGTTACTGTTGCTGCTGCTCATCTTGTCCCTGTTTAGAACCATTTCGTCCATGGAAGGTAGCGCATTATTTCTAGATTCTACAATATTATAAGTGCCTGCAGTTGTTGCCGTGCCAATATGAGAAATGAGTGCTGATGTGGGCAGGGCCGGCGGTTCGATTTTTTTTTGCACACAATGTAATAATTCAGCATTTTCGATAAGCATGTCAATACCTGTGGCAGTACCATTCCCCAAAATATTTACACTCTTTCCATAAATCCTTTGATACAAAGCATTTTTATCTTCTTCCGAGAGCGGAGTGCCCAACTCCGTTTCAGAGAACTGCAGGCATGCTACGGTGCCATCACCACTACACGCCATTAATATACACTTTTCCGGACCCCAGGACAAATCCAAAATGCTGTCACTGAAGAGATCGTGTATCACAACCAGGGGTCGTTGCAACGCAGTCATCCATACAGAGAGCGAGCGATCACGTGAACCCACCGCCAAGCAGCAATACTGTTGTGGTTTCTGATTCTTAGACATTTGACGTTTTAGAATGGCGGTATGGAAACGAACACAGGTGACAGCTTTACGATGCCCCACAAAATCTTTATCACATTTCCAGCCTTCACGTTCGATAATTTGAGCTGTAGGACCGCCGCCATTCATGGCATGTGCCGACACTAAATACTGTCCGTCCGGTGACCACGACAACCGTAGAACATGTGTGGTGCCGCCACATTCTTCGAATGGCTCCTTTATCGTACTATTGCATGACCAATCACTAGTCTTCCATATTTTCACGCTGCGATCGTCACTTTGAGAGGCCAGAAATTTACCAACTGGATCCCAAGCGACCCCTTTGACTAGACCGGTATGACCTTTCAACATTGCCACCATAACTGGAAAATTTTGTACATCCCATACAATGGTTGTATTATCTATGCTGCAACTAGCCAGCCAACGATCTTGCGGTGACCAGGCCAAATCCAACACATCCCCTGAATGACCACGTAAGGTAAATGCACACTTCCATGATTCTGGGTTTTTCTTAATGCCGCCGGTGCCAAATACACCACTGGGACCCTAATCATAAAAAAGAGATTGTTAATTTTTCACTTTAACATTCTACGCAATGCACCTTAGATTGTCTCCATATCATGACCAACTTGTCATCTGAGCCGGAAGCTAACAAAAGACCGCTTTGAGACCAGCGCACACAATTCACACACGACAAATGATTATCCATTTGACATAGCATTTTTGGTACAGTATCGTCCAATTCGACTTTTTCCGATAATACCGGCAATAAATTCCATATCACCACCCTGCCGGAATCATTGCCCTGACCTCCAGTTGCAAACTTAAGGCACTCTTGATGTACATCCACCGAGAATATTGGCTTTTCTACAGTGATTCGAAAAGCGCATTAATTTTAATTATAATGGACAGATATTACTTTAAAATAATAATTTACCGTCATGATGCACCCAACTCGGTTTTAACAGTTTCATGTATTTTATATAAAACAAATTTATAATTATTTTCTTAAAAAATGTTCCTAATGATTCAATTATGTAGATAATCGCAATATTCCCTAAAAATTTGTATGTATTATATGGCTAGAGATGTGTTCTCTAGTTGTTTTAGGATGTGAAAATAGCAAGATAGGTTAGCAAAAAGCTTCAAACAGATACTTTGCAGAAGCATTATTGAAAGCATGTACAGAGAATGGACAAAACAATATGAATTGGGTAAATTAATACCACGGACAGACAGTCATGGCTGGATCGACACAGTATTCAATGCTGATTCAGAATATATAATATATAAAAAGTGATACACACATACATAATATTTTTATCCTACGCTACATGCGGCAAAGGTTATATTAAGTTAGTGTGCATGTTTATAACTCTATCTATCTAACCATCGATCGATTCAGAATTAAAATCTGAATCGGAGAGTAAAACAAAATTAAAAATTTTCGATGTCCTTTTCTGAACTACTACCATTTCCCTCACCACTAAAAACCCTCTAATCGTTTTGCATTCCGTAACCATCTGATATATAACATATCAGCTGTACATCAGCACTGTATCTAATCAAATGGTTTCAACTTTAAAATATTTCGTGCATTCCCGTGCGGATACACCAATTTTATTAATTAACTTTCATTAAACATTGAAAAATTTGAAGTTATCTAATGGTGCTATTTAATTCGATGCCTTCAATGGGCATTATTGATTTTTTTGAACTTGTTTGTCGCTTTAAACTTGTAACCCACCAGTTAATAAAGTATTGTGATTATTAAAAAGTGGAGAAAACAAAGTTTATTTTCAGGCAAGCGAGCCCTATAGCAAGTGCGACTGGTATACCTTAATCGAAATAAAGATATAAAGTTTCATTTTAATACCATTTTAGAATGTCTTCTGCAATTTTAATGTCCAAGCCAAGGGCAGTGTTCTTACTTATGGTTCTGTCGGTGGTGCCCATCCATATGTCGACCGTACTCATATCAGACGTAGCTATGTCTGTAATGGTTGAAATATCGTCGCGTTACCCATTTTGTGAAATACACACAGACCGGTAAGTGAGACTTGTGTACTGCATATGCCAAACAGTAAAAACGTATTTTCAGGGGCTACATACAAAGAATGCTACTGCACGCCGATCCGAGACGTACAAGACAAGTGCCACTAGAGAATGTCATGGACTTAAAGGAGCAGTGCAAAAATTCTCCTGAACTTGGGCAAGAATTTCGTGGTCATACAGGTTTTATGTTTCCTGGAACCAAATGGTGTGGACCTGGTAAAGTAGCATTTAACTGTTCATCTCTTACCATTCATAGCAAATTTAAAATTTTACCCAAAATATAGAGTTGACTACACGGCATTACGATGATTTAGGCAAAGAGTTGGACACAGATTTATGTTGCCGTGACCATCACCACTGCCCAAATCATTTGAAGGGAGGAGAATGTAGACGTGGTCTCTGCAATACAGCACCTTTTACGCGTTCCCACTGTGACTGCGAAGATCAATTTAAACGCTGTTTACAATCCGTTAACACAGGTGAACAAAGGCGATAAAATTAATGTTAAGAACGTAACATTTACGTATGTACGTTAAATTTGCGTTATTTTTAGATGCGGCTAATACAGTCGGTACAATGTATTTCAACATGTTGCAAGTGATATGTTTTAAAGAGCGCAGTCCATGTTCGGCGCATCAAAGGTGAGTTAGTGCAGTAAATATGAAGAAGTAGCAAAGTTATGGTAGGCTTAGGCATAGAATAATACCTAGAAGCACAACGAGGAGAGAAGTACGTGTTTGACCAAAAGAGTAGTTTTGCTTTTAAAATTATCATTTTATTCGTAAAATTTACACCAGACTAGGGCGTTGGGCGTTACTTCTTATTCTCTTCCTTGTGCTTCTAGGTAATGTCGTATGATTATAATAAAATGATGGTTACAAATTAGGGGTGTGGTCTTACTTTTATATGAATTATTTGATTCAAAATAAAGATTATTTCTGATCAAAAGATTTATATATAAATTAGTTGATCCGGAGATATAACATTTTTAATTTTATTTACGTTTAGAGTTGGTTACAACAAAACTACACAGGATGAAATTTGTTCTCAATGGCAATATCAACCAACAGATAAATATATACCCAGCGCTCCTGGAAGAACATAAATTATATTATGTGATATACACAACAAACACGAATTTATTAAGGTAATGAGTAAAGCGTAACAATGTCATTGACAAATAAATTCATTCATAATCATGTAGATAATTAAAAGTAAAATATATTTAAATAGTGGCTTCTTTTCAAAACATGAAGGCATTAATAAATTATAAAATAACTTGTGACTAATAATCGCCTATATCATGACTTCTGTGCGGATCGAATATTTACTCGTTTCAGAGTGGAAAAAAGGTCCAATGAAAATGGTATTTATAAGAAAGCTTTTTACCAATCATATTTATAGGTGTGGACAGATTTTAAAAGCTCGATAAAAAGAAAGCTAAGTTTTAATAAAAAAGAACAGCAGGCCACAGGTGGCGGTCCTTATATTCAAAAATCATTGACCTATTTGGAGGAGGAAGGATTGCGTTGAAGGCATAAATGGGAATTCGTAATAATTGTACTTGTTTAACTATTTGGCCACAAATCTACCATTTAACTATTTATTTTTACAGTTTCGGCAATTTTCATAAAAGAAAATTTAATGATACTCAAATTGATTTGAATGAAAAAGAAAATGAAGATGCAGAAATTTCTGGTCCCCTCCCCAAAAAAACAAACCCAATCATAAATGGGCTTGTTGAGACATCATGTAGGCAACTTTTAGAAAATCTTAAAGAATGAAAATATGTTATGATACCATTTTTAACGAATGCGGATCGAGTGCGTATGAGATTCACTCGATCCGCACGGAAGTCATGATAAGGGCGAATTTATTCATTAGCATGGCTTCTGTAGTTGGACAAAAAAACGAAAAGAGAACATGTCCATGAAGGAAGATTATTCAATGAAAAATGGACGAAAACACTGCGTGCAAAAACCAAAAGTATCTGTAAAAAATGTCAACTTAATATCTGAAAATGTCAACAACAATCGGACATACATGTTTAGATCGACTCAGTTTTTGATGCTGATCAAGAATATGTATTTACTTTGTAGGATCACTGACGCCTCCTTCTGGCTATTGCAAAATTGGTTAAGCGTCACGCCCACAAAACTGAAAAAGAAGCAATTTTTTTCCTTAAAAAGATATATTGACATATATACCCCCTCGGGAAGCTTCTCTGCATCGATGGTGGGTATTCAAGATTTGGCCTCAGCCAAATGTAACTTTTTTACCTGTTGTATATATTTCAAATCTTTTATATAGTTTGAACTCAAACAGGTGTATTCCTTTTCCATATTTATTTATATATATTCTTGTATTTGAATGATTGTATATTGAAAAAATGAAGAGCTTTACTACATTATGCATATCTAAATAAAAATAATAATACATGTAAAAAATATATATTTCCCTTAGAGTAATGTTTTTCACGTGATTGCTTAAATCTACATTATTTGTGATTCATTTAAAGTAATTTACATAATTGAACATAAACAAAAATATAAAAAATTCACCCATTAATATATATTTATAAAATATTTTTTGTAAAAACACAAAAGTGACTACATTTCCAACAATATATCTTAAAATAAATCTTAACAAGACTACGATTTATAACGTTACCTTAATTAGAATGGTTTCATTTCAATAAATGGCGTGCATTTCTTCTCAGGAATAACTTTACAGTTCGGTTAACTTTTCTTATATTTCTGGCATAATTTCAAACTTAAGACATATTTGCACCACTTTTTTAAATGGGCGTCAATTTCTTCTTCTATTCCCTTTTTTTTTTAGTACCATGCAATTATAAAAGCAAAACAAAAGGAGAATATAATTCAATATTTGTAATACGTGCGATTTGTTTCTTCATACTCATGAATAGTATATAATTATATATGTGTATGGACTTATGGATACTTTTGTACTTGAAAGATTCCCAACAAGCGCCAGCAGTGGCTACTTTTTATACCACCCCATGCCAAGATGTGTTTCCATTTGCAATACCCCGATCAGCATCAAAAACTGAGTCAATCTAAATATGTATCTGTTGGTGACATTCTCACGGTGGTAACCTTTACTTTTTACCCCTCTTTGATGCACTTAATATTCACCAATGTTTACAGTTTGATATTACATATTAATGAAATCGGACCAAGGGCGGAAACGCCCACATTGACAGAAAATATTTTAATAAAATCACTTTTGATGCTGTCGCGGCTGTCATTTGTCAAAAATTGAGATATCGAGCTGACACATAATCATCGCTAGTGTTTACAGGTTGGTATTGCAAATGGGCAAAATCGGTCGATAGACGATTCAATTCAATTAAATCAAATTTCAATTTTGAATTCTCTACATTACATTAGTCCTTTTTTATGCATTCTAACAGTTTATAAATGAAGATAATTTGACCAGCCATTCGGAGGATATATTAAAAAGTATATGAAATTATTATGCCCTTCACTACTTGTGGCAAAGGGTAAGGGTAAAAGTTTGTCTGTCTGTCTATCCATGTAAAAATGCCGCCTCTTCCGAGGTACTTAAATTTTACTTAAAAGTTAATTTTGTTTTACTTCTGAACCATAATGTCTGTAGACGTGAAATTTAGTAAAATTATGAAAATAGGTCAAATCGACCCATGGACCTTCCAACAATTTTAACAGACAAAACTTAGGAGATAATAATAAATTTTTTAATAATATCGAGAACTTTCTATAAATTTCTTGTCCAAATTGTCCATGCCCACGTAGAATGGGTACGTTAAAGGTGTTCGTAGGTGACCCTATACGGATCTAAAATTTAGAATGAGTATTGCTTTATTATATTATGAACAAACTTGTAAAAGTAGACGTAATCGTTTGAAATGCGAGAACACAGTGGTTAAAAATCTCATTGTCGTTTTACTTTTACGATTATTCATAAACCTGTGACAATCTGTTCTTGTCAGATGTTACGTAATGAGGACCTTTTCACGTATTAAATGAAACTGTGAAAATTTTTAAAATCAGTTTATGTGGGCGTACCTGCCCACGACGTATTTATTGCGAATTTCTGAATATTTTTAGAGTTCAATAACTCCAATTGGGAAAAATATGTGTATGGACATTTCTACGCCCCAAATTGGTAAGCTTGTACAAATACATTTCAGTATTATTTCCTTATTATTTGGAACAGTGGTGTTCTATTTCATAGAGGTTGATGATGCTGTGTATCCTAGAATTGCCATTTGCCTAATATATCACTTTTTTACCTGTTTTTCAAATTTTTTTGGTTATTATACCACTTGTGGCAAAGATTAGATTAAGATTGTAACTCTTAAACAGCAAATACCAAGCCCACCTTCAGTTATACCGATCGATTCAGAATCAAAAAAAAAACCATGTCCGTCTGTCTGTCTATGTAAATTTGTGCGCAAGGTACAGATCACATTTTTTTTGAGCTATTTTGATGAAATTTAGTACAAGGACATGTATTGGCTCAAAGAGGAACTCTATTGAAAATGGATAGGATCGGATCATTTTTAGAACCCCTCCCCATATAAGATCCTGTTATAATAGAGTGATGTAGGATATTTGATGGTTGGGCTTAACCGATTATAACATTTTTGTTGTAATCTTCTTGTATATTAAAGTGAAAATAAAAATATGTTAGATGTAGGAGATTTTTTCTTAACATCACCTTCTTGTCTTCGCCCAATCGCACTGAAAAAATACAGAAAAGGATCGGATACCATAGAGAATATTGTGGACTTTATACATACAATTTATTGCACCCTTGGGCATGGTCATATTTAATACTATATGTATTATATAAATATAAAGCGTAACCGTATATATTAGCTGCCCCCATTTTTATCTGTCGCTGGTGCGCTATCTTATTCCTTTCCGTCTTAGACTTCACTGCAGAAATTGTAGTAAAAAACACTTTAATAATTGAATTAAAAGAATAATAATAACTTATTTGGATAAGGGATTAGGTGTTGTAAATGATTTTACTGATATTCCAGATTTCGTTCAATAAAAAAAGTTCGAAATAAGCTTAAAAAGGTTCATTTATTCTTTTTTAAATAAGTTTAATTTTTATGCAATATTTATTTATAAACTAATTAACTAAGTGTTACTTTTTACAGTTTTTGTGTTTTCTCTCATTCACTCTTTATTGCAGATGATCTGCTATTATCTGCTGCTGACAACTTTTTCATTTTCAAATTTGTTTGCGCTTTGCCTGTTGGGTTTTTGGACGTACAGCCAAACCCAGAGTTATCAACACTTAATACTTCACAATCCGCCATTTTATGCAATTATTTCATATTTTTTTTTTATTTTTCCTTTTTGTGTACGTTTGGAGATCGCTGTCCAAACATTGATTTCATTTCAGGTTATAATAATTTTTTTTTAATTAATTTATACTACTAATGTATATATGTTTTTATATATCAATGTGGGCGTGTGAGGAATATATCAATGTTTGATTCTTATATGTTCGGGTGTTTCGTTATGAAATGTCGCCTTCTTCTGGGCTGTCTTTTAAGTCATGCGCAACAAATGATCATGTTCAGTTATTATCGTATATAATTTATAGTATTTCGTATTAGTATTGGTAATTATAAATGTTTTATTCTATAAATTTTATTTAGATTATTTAGCTGTATTATAATATAGTTGGTTGTGTACATTATGCTTATGTCTCTTATGGAACTCTTATTATTTATGTTGGATGCTTAACTAATTAATTCATTAGAATAAAAACATTCGCTCGCTTGTAGCAATGTTCCTTCAGGCTTACATTTTGTTTTTGTTTTTTTTTTTGTTTTTTTTGTTTTTTTTTTAAATAAATAATAAAAGCTATGCTATTTATATATTATTTTTGGATACTATATTGATCATATACATATTAAATATTATATATATATATATATGTGTATATATATATAACGCATAAGTCTTGTTTTTCACTTGTATTTTTCATATGAATTTTATGTTTAATATAAATTATTTAATCAGATAAGATACAGTAGTTTTTTTTTTTGTTATATTTTTTTTTTTTTATAATTTATTAAATTAAGATCATATTTATATATAAAATGTATTGTATATATTTTTTTGTTTTTGTTTTTTTATATGTGCATGAGAGCATTTTTACAGTCCTTTCCAATCGATCCCTTAATTTCCATATGTTTCCAATCATTAAACGCCTTCAGCAATATATGATCAGTATAATGATATATTTTTAATACAGATAAAAAAATATAAATAAGGAAGGAAAATATTAAGACACATAGTCCAGCATAGCTTCTGATATCTGATACAAATAAATATCTTGAATGTATTTCTATTTTTTGTTTAAAATTATTCTTATTGATTGATTGATGCAGGTGATCAATATATTTATTAATATATTCATTTTCTTTTTAACACATGTATTGTATATGTTTTACATGGTTTTACTTATTCGAACCCTTTCCATATACCTCCCTCATCACATTGGGATGAGAGAAGAAACGAACTAACTGCTTCGTTTAATATATTTTCAACCAACAATTATTTTCATCATTTTTATACTTTTCACCTAAGACGGAATTAGAGTATGCATGTATCAGAAGGAGGTATATATTATATATAAATAATCAGCATCGATATCTGTATGTGTTCTTCAAGCATACCAGATGTGAAGATGAAATTTTGTACAGACATAATAAGTCCGTGCAGGTAGTTTTCTATTTAAAAGGAGACAAAATTTCTCACGGCTGCAAAAAGTTATGTGAAGTTGGAATTTAGTTTATTTGTTTTCATTTACTTTATCCATCGGGCAGGTTAAAATGACAGTCCAAACGGGTCCACAATTTACAAAAAACCTTATTTAGTGTAGAATTCGTGCCTCTCCTATACTTTATGTATAGTGTAGGGTATTGAAGTCTTGGCCTAAGCCAAATGTAGCTTTTTTTTTACGTGCTTGTTGTTGTTAATTTTCGTGTTTTGCTACATTGTACACGAGAGAGGGAGAAATAACTAACGGTTATTACTGTTTGTCTTTCTTTGGCTGTTGTTGTTGTTATTGTTTTTCAAATTACCATTACAATTCAATCGTTTATATTGTTGTTGTTGTTGATGTAGTGGTTGCTGTTGCTGTTGATAATGAAGAGGTTGATATACTGCCGAAGGGTTTAAGTATTTGTACGAGGCGTTATTTTGATGTTGCTCGTGTTGTTGAAAACGTGGTGTGTTGTGAACGGCTCTGTGCGAAGAATATTGATTGAGTTCGATGTTGGCGCGTGAATGATGTGTTTGAAATTGATGATAAGATGTGGATGTAGGAGGTGAGGAATGTAATTCGGTTTGTACATGTTGTAATTGTTGTTGTTGTTGCTGTTGATGTTGCTGATAAGATGATGTAGCATCATACCAAGTCGACATTTGCGTCTGCTGTTTCTGTTGCTGTTGTAGCTGTGACTCTGATACTGCAGACGCCTTCAGTAACAACTAATCTTCATCACTTAATGCTTCATACTGGGCCGACAGTAAAGGTTTCGGTTCGTTACATGATGACCCAGCCCCTAACATGCCGCTACCGGCGTTACTACTACTACCTGCACCCGATGTGGTATTTACTAAAGAATTAGCGCCAGCACCATCTGAACTTGTGTTATTTAATGCATGACCCGATTTATGAGATGAAGATATTGATGCTGTCGCCGATGACATTGAATTGCCGCTGATTAAACTATTTTGGTGTGGTGGTTGTAAGCCGCTCGGCACGTTTAAAGCGCTGTACGGATAGGTGTATGTGGTCGTCGCAAACGTTGTCACCGGGGATGGATGGTAAGCACTTTGTAATGTTTGTGCTTGATTGTGAGTAGTCTCTTTGTTATTTGCTAAAATAGAGCGACGAACATTATCTCTCTCATCGTACTGGTTGACTTGAGTTTTGTTTGCTAAATGTTCACCACAACCACTTGGCTCCTTGTTGCGGTAATCATCCACTGGCTGATTACGACCACCACCACCACTTGGCACGCAATGATCATCCTCCGTACGCATAACTTCAACTATGCGATTTTGAACGTATTTCATAGTGTCGAAGGTGTGATTCTGTACAACAGATAACGAAGGCCCTGAACTGCTATTGCTGGGAGGTGGTGGAATATTTGCATTTTCGTAAGAGCCGTGCAATATAGCACCACCACCGCCATGTGAATTGGACGATGGTTGACTCTGCGGCTGTTGTTGTTGGTAATTGTAGTCGTGACCTGAAGCTGTCTGCTGGATCATATACTCTTGCATATATTTGCGTGGACTTGTAGCTTGAGGCATTCGTATAATATTTCGTTCATCACCTGGCGTACCAGCCCGACCAGCCGTATTGGCTGACGAATGCATTTGTCCACCACTTGTATTCCAATTCGTATTGGACTGGGTATTAGCAAGACCCTTGGGTGTCGCCACTTCAGCTTCTTTCTGAATCCTTCGGTTAAATTTCCATCTATCTGGTGTCACAATACCTTGCGCATCTTGCATGTAAGGTATAAAATTTGACGATACCGCCGGTCCACGGAGTGACATTGAATTTGGTCCGTAATCATTGGTTATTATGGTGTCGGCTAATTCGCCAAATGTTATATTTTTTGTTCGAATCTGGGACTGCTGTAAGGGGAGAGGTGCTTGTGATACGGAGCCCCCTCCGCCACGCACTCCTCTGGAAATCATAGATGCTGATGATATATCGTGGGAACCACTGCCACCTTCACTTGTCTGTAAACCATGTGAACCAGAGGATATGACGCGTTCATTATCCAAATCGATGTTAATAATGTTGGGAGATGATGATTTTGCATTATTTTCCGACGTTGTGAGATTTGCAAGTAAAGCATGCTGTCGTGATGGATTCATATCACGTGAATTATACTGTAAAAGTATGAAAAAAATAATTACGAGTCAACATTATATTTTCGTTGTATACACTTACGAAAGGTCCTGATCGGGTTAAATCACGATTTATGCTCATACATCCCGGCTCCGAGCTTCCTTGACTAATTTGATGCTTAATTATTGCATCTATTAAGGTTTGGGCAGACAGTGTGTCTTCGGGAGTCGGATGACCTGAATGTGTCCTAATATATCTATATAATAAACCATACAAAAATATGTGCCTTAAGTGTCAAAAATTACCGTTTCCAGGCATTTTACTGTACAAGGTGCGACTTTAAAAATTCAATCAAATAAAATCAATATTTCTGCTTCAACATTTTTGGAATATATACATATTTTATCACTAGAGAATATAATGCATGTGTTCATGTGCACGGTTAAATTATTTTCTCAAAACAAGAAAATTAAATTTGGCTTAGACCAACTCTTACATACCCGCCACATCTGCAATAGTGGGCGTGGCAGGCATATAATTACACCCTCTAATATTCATCTACTTTTACGTTAAATATGGTTCTTTGTAAATTGTGGGAGTTTTGGTTATCCGACCATGCTCATTTTTGGCACATAAGTGGATGGGATAACTATGTATTCGCGTACCAAATTTCAGGTTTCTAGGTCAATTTTTGTAGCAGATATGGAGATTTTTGTTGATTGTGGGCGTGACTCTTGACCACTTTTGCTCATTATAAATAGCGACCTGAGTGCATTTTGAAAATTTCAGTTTAATACCTCAAAATTTGCGTCAGTGAGACCAACAGACTGACAGACGGACGTATATGTGTAGATCGACTTAGTTTTTGATGCTGATCAAGAATATCTATACTTTGTAGGATCTCTAACGCCTCCTTCTGGGTGTTGCAAACAGAATGACAAACCTAGCGTACCCCCTATCATATGCAGATGGTATAATAAACACTGAATCAAGCGGCAAACATTTTCATTTTCATTTTAATGGTATAAAGAGGCCTCCCATACGGTAACCATTTGACGATAAGTTAAGAGACTTTTTCAAAAATAAGCATTTCTTGAGAAAAAATAACATAATTCTCGATCATATTTAAAGAAAATGGGAATATATCATTTTATTATCTTAATAAGACAAGTACAAAAAAAAAACTACATTAAACGTATGCCAATCAAGGATACCCACCATCATTAAACCTTTTCCAAATAGAACACCATTATATTACTGCACCAAATAAGGAAATAATATATCAAAATAATGCCACTTTAAACATGGAAATATCAATTCCATGCCCAACATTCGCATGACTTATACAAAAAGACTTCCGAAATTATAAAACTACTTCATAAAGAAAGAGTTTTTCGCAGGTATATGAACAATCTCATAATAGTTTAAGTTTGTTCTCGTTCTAACCTTCAAATCCTTACATTAACACCTACGTCAAGTCAAACATTCCAATTAAGCCAATGTGTTAATTGGAGGTGGACCCGGTTAATTTGATTTTTTAAGAAATGTTTAAAAAAGTCTTCGTTAATATTCTGGAAAAATTTCATTTTTATATCATTTTTTATGACATATTGTAGGAAGGTCCATGGACCGATTTAACCCATTTTTAATACCAAAGTAACTAAATATTTTGTATATAAATTCAGGTCTACAAATCTTATGGTTCAGCAGTAATGCGAAATTAACTTTCAAGTAGAATTTAAAGACGTCAGAAGAGACGTGTAGTTCAGGATTAATAGGAAATATTAAAAAAGTATGCAAATTTGGACAAAAGGAAAAATGCACATAAACACGGACGAAGAGTAGGGCTATATCGACTCCTCTATTGTTGCTGATTAAGAATATTTATATTTTTAGGGGTTTGTGACTTGCCTTCTTCTGGTATTTACATGCGTTTAAACAAAAACAATGTACGCCCCCTCATATCATTATAATGATGGGTATAAAAAAGTATCATAATATGTTGGAACCTTCCCCTCTATATACCGATTTTTCTAAATTTGGCATAAAATAATAATATTACTAAACAAATGATAATATAGATGGTGTCATATGGTTTATATAGGTGAACCTAAGTGCTGCAGTGTACTGAGGGTTTACCCAATCAATTACATTTTCACTTGCATTTGTTTGTAAACTTTAAACTATGAGTGTCCAGCATTTTTTACTTCCGTGGGCTGTATTGGAGGTCATGGAAAAGTTTAGGGCAGAAACAGGATGACTTAAAAACGTAATTTAGAAGCAAAAGAAATGGAAAATACATTTTTATAAACATTATTGTGATTTATTTGAATTTTATCACAAAAACTAAACAAACGATCAAAGTATAAAACAAATGCGAAACAGTTGTGAAACTAATTTGTTAATATCAGTTACAATTCTTGGGCTTCTTCTTGATATTCCTCAAGATCCGCTATTCGTTCATATTGTTTTATTCATGATTGATTCTTCAAAGAATAGTTCTTGACGTATGTATGTACTTCCGAACAATTAGGACATGAACAACGTATAATCGTGCAAAATACGATTTTTATTTCTTGGTTATTTCTTATTTCTTAAGTTGAATGTCAGATTGCAACTCTATACATTCTTTTTAAAAAGTCGCTGGCCTCTGTAATAAATCCACTGTAAATAGAGGTGCAAAATTATGAAAATTAAGATCAGTTTTTCGAAAACCTCGAATAGTTTTTCTCCTTTTGAGAAAGTGTGTAAAAGTGTGTAGTTGAGACGAATCAGTTGGGTCAGTACTTACATCTATGGTCAAAGAATAAAATTTTAACCCTCAGGCTCTACTTTTCAAATTGCTTTCAATAAACTTCCCGAGATTGTCGATTTTCCTGCTAATTGTTTGATGAGACAAACCTTTCTTTTTTGCTCATCTAAGCACATAATCTTTGTGTTTTCCTATTACTTTCGTGGCATTCTTTAATCGAAAGATATTGAAAACGGTTCTACAATAAGGCTTCAAGAAAAAATATTTTTCGTCCATTTTTCATTGAATTATCTTCATTCGTGGACATATTTCCTATTCGTTTTTTGTTCAATTGCAATTATTTGTCACAAATTATTTTAAAAATCAATTATATTCACTTCCAGGTTTTGAAAAGAAACCTCTATTTAAGTATTAAGTATTTCAAGTTTTTAACAATTCGTCGCTTGACAAAACAGAACGAACGGGGGTGGGGGCGTTTTGTACACCCATGCTTTAAAATTGTCATGAATTTGGTAAATGAATGTTGAAATACTTACGGATCTCTGTCACGAGTAGTGCTTGCATCAAGAGGCGGTGCACGACCATAACTTTGTCCTGCGGGTGGCAGGACTGTTTGGTTTCCGTACATACGTTCGATTCGTCGTCCATCTCTTTCACGTTCTTCAGCAGCGCGTTCTTGATCACGTCTTTCACGGTCACGGTCGCGATCACGATCTCTCTCCCGCTCTCGTTCACGTTGCTCACGCTCTTTATCTAAGCGTTCCACTTGCATTCTCTCGGCCCGTTCACGTTCTTGACGCTTTTGTAGTAAATCGCGATCCCTTTCAATGGCCGCATTGTGAATGCGTTGATCTCGTTTCACTTGTTCCAGACGCCGCTGTATATCCATAGAGGCCGCATTTGTTGCTGCCGCTGGCGCATGTTGCTGATGCTGCTGCTGCTGTTGTTGTTGTTGTTGTTGCTGCTGCTGTTGATGACGAAATTGATGGTGTTGTGCTGCAGCTTGATGTTGGTGCTGTTGTGTAACGACAGACCCTTGCTGATGATGATGCTGCAATTGCATTGCGGTTATGTGTTCACGATTCATTTGGAAGCGGATATTGTCGTGGTGTGGAGGCTGACTTTGATGCTGTGTAACCGATGGAGGAAGGGATGTTGTAGTGGAATTGGACAATATCTTATCCTCCTTCTGCGAGGGCACCGGCAACTGAGGCTGCTGTACCGCCACATCCACAAAAGAACTAAATGCGTCATGGCCGCCTACAATTAAAAAAAAAAAAAAAACAAAAACAAAAATGTTCAAATTAAAACGTTTCTTGCGTTTTTTGCGAATTCGTTCTCACCTGGCGGATAATTATGTGACATCACAACATGCATACGATTTTGGGCAGGTGATGGTGGCTTCGAACTACCCGTATTGTGGCGTTGAATAACACCTTGACGCGGAGGTGGCGGAGTACGATGTGGACTCGGGGTACTATCAATTTGCACAATTAATAAAGAAATTATAATTTAAAGTAAATCAATTTTTTCAGCTCCATTTACCTGTTGGCATGTTCGGCAGGTGAAGCGCGACTTGCGTACTCGGTGCGACCGCGTTCTTTCTCGTAATACACTAAACCACTGCTGCTATTTCGGGGCAAGGGCGAATCCTTTCCGCCAGAACCAGCCCCCAGGGAACTGGCGCTTCCGCTGCGCGGAATATTGCGCAGATGTTGACCTTGCATTTGCTGCGATGTGATATAATCATGCATGACAATCTGTCGCGTACTCAATGTCGGTGATTGTTCTAAAGTGTAGGGTGTACGGGCATAGGAAGCATAACCACTCTGAGAAACAGTCTGCAGTGAAGACTGTTGTGTTGGAGGGGGTGGTGCATGATGCTGTTGTGCAGGACTTTGTCGTTGACCAGACTTGTATGGATACTCATAGGATCGCTTGCTGTCCAGATGGTGCGTCGGAAGATGTAAGGGTGTACCTTGCGTTATGGAACCCAACTTATTATTTTCGCTTGGTGTGTTTGTCGAGGGAGGCGTTTGACGTAACATATTCTCAAATTTGGGACTAAGTGTAGCGCTTGTCTGAGACGAGTGCATAATGATTTGTTGAGTGGTATTATTCACTGGCGTTCCATGAGTTATTGAACCCTTCGGGCCGGCCATTCCTATGTGTTGTTGTGTATGTGATGGGGACGAGGCTTGGTTAAGTGATAGGGGAGGAATTGTCTGTACTATGTGTGGACTGAGTTTGGGCGGTGTTTTACCCATTCCTCCACCCATGACCTTACCATGATGTGATTGCATATGCGGCGATTGGCCGTCCGGTGACGTTTGAGCTGCCTGACTTCTGCCGCCTTTACTATTAACACCGCCCATTTGTGCTATAGACATGGGAAGCGGTACTTGCGGCAAATAAAGAGATCCTGAAGGGGGCGCTTTTCCCATATTAACTCCACTTGGATGTGCATGATATAAATAAGCATGAGGCAGAGACGCATTATCAGGGCTTCGGTAAATGGATGGAGCGTTGCTAAGATGTTTTATGGATGACGTTAGAGAAGATTGCTGATGGTGTGACATGCTCTCGCTGGTAGTACAACATGGATTTGAGGACAATTGTGCTGAGACCCCATCCCGTTGGGGCTTTTTAATTGACAAATCCAATGTTTGAGGTTCAGCCTCATTGGTTACAGCTCGTACATGTGATGTGGCGGCAAACATGGTGTCCGATGGAACAATTTTTCCAATTTTTAAAACTGGCGTAATAGTAGCCTTAATGTCGTGCTGCTGCTGCTGTTGTTGGTGGTGAATTAAATTGTGCTGAACTGGTGGCAAATGCTGGCTGGGTATGTATGAATTGACTATGGAGAGCGTTGCTAAATTCTCTGGGTGAGTTATTGAAGTGGAAATGTTTGGCCTCATTGTGGGCTGTTGCGTTTTTTGCGATTGTCCTTGTGGGTTATTTAAATTCTGTATATTGCCGCCTATCATGGATTGATTGGTGTGGGTTTTTTGCGGTTTATGATTGTTGGTATTGTCTTGGCGATACTCTCTAACAATGGTTACGTCGTTGAAGCTGCTATTAGAGTTTTGGTTATTACTACTGTTACTGTTACTCACTAAATCACTTTTACTTCTAACCCCCGAATCGGCCGTTTGTTGCAGTGCTTTGTTTGTAATAATGGCAGAAGTTTGCGTTGGTGGCATTTTTGTTAATGTGGGTCCCTTCTGCTTGAGGGAGCGCTCAATAACCGTGTACAAAAAGTCTTGTAAATCTCCCGATGTTACATCGTGTCGTTGACTGTGCAATGGGACTGACCCACCATTCGAAGAAACCGGGGCCGCAGTATTCAAGCTGTTCGAGCTCGATACAAGAGCGGCGACCACATTTTTAGTGTTTACTATCAATTTAGGACTTAGACGATTTGCAGGCGAATTCTCATTTTCTTCGTCAGCCGTTTCGGTAGCCGATGAATCGTACTCCTCAGAGGGTTTTTGCTTTTTGGGCGCTTGACTTATGGGCGGTAGAAGTCGTTCATCAGACTTGATAACAATTGTTTTGGGAACGTCACCACTAACAGTTGCTGTGGTGGTATCAGGCACTGACGGCGTATCACTGTGGCTGCTCAAGATCGTTTTATGTATTGAAACCATTTGCGATGACGATTTCTTCATAAAATCTTTTGCCATACAAATGCGTCGCTGAAGACTTTCCGGACTTTCAATGGACGCCTTTTCATCAACACCCCCTGTACCTTCATCACACGAGGAAGTACTCACATCAGATTCATCGCCGTCAGTTCGTCGTTCCTCCTCGGTTGTATTGAGGTGAGGATCTAATTTGCGACGAATACGCATCAGACAGGCAGAACAACAACGCGTTGCTTGCATAGGTATCTGGAACTCTTGCATTATGGGATCGCGAACTTCTGCTGGTAATTCGTAGAGGCGCGATGGAATATTGCGCAATTGTTTGGCTCGATCTTTTGCATTGGGACACGTGGGTAGTGGACAGTTGGGATAACGGGTACGTACAGATTTACATTGACATGTATTGCATACACGCGCTCCAGCTGGTATAACGTCATCCGAAATGCCATATAGTTGTCCGCGGCCCTTTTTTAGCGGTCGCGTACGCGCACAATTTTCAGCTTTACACACAAAACACGTTGAAAGTTTTTCTGAAACAATATAAACATGAAACATTTTATTTACCATTT
Source organism: Ornithomya fringillina (assembly GCA_963978525.1). NCBI lineage: Eukaryota > Metazoa > Arthropoda > Insecta > Diptera > Hippoboscidae > Ornithomya > Ornithomya fringillina. The sequence continues at coordinate 19,015,031 of OZ021693.1, forward strand.
AATTTCTTAACGGTTATAAAGATGTATTCAATAATTTTCGGGAAATCCTTATATGTTTGTATGTGTATAATAATTTACGGCAAGTGTGTGCGATTTTGTTTCAATCTTTCTCTTTTAATTGACATTCGAGCTTCATGTTGAAGTAGGTACTTATGGGAAAGTGCGTAAAAATGAAAATGTTTACATGAATGTACAAAATGTCAAACACATGTGCGAGCAGAACACATCCATAGAAGAGTGAGGGCATCCTCTGAATGATATATTTGTTTCCGTTTGGTTGTTTGTTTTTGTGCAACAATAAAATGTAATTCATCAATAAAACAAACAACTGAATGTAATCAATGTATTTTGTGGGTCTTACACAAACATACATACACACACAACAACAACAACATCCAGAGTTAATAATTTAATTAAATGGGCAGATAGTCATCATGTACGGATATCCGCAGATATAACCTTACAGGTGTATGTGACAGTCATCAGTTATATTCGATAACACACACAAACAACATGCATACAAAAGTAGATGTATTAATATTATGTGACTAGGATGTGCATTTCCTTGCAATAAATGCTTTTCAATCGAAGACTGTTATGCGGTCTAGCCAAAAATAAATTTACTTAATTTACAAGTGTTTTTATAATCTACACTACGAAGAGTTTGTGCTGATGATTGTATTGTTTCTTCAATTTTTGCGCCTTTTTATACCCTACACCTAAGTGATAAGGGTGTACTAAGTTTGTTCTTCCAGAAGGAGGCGTCAGAGACCCTACAAAGTATATATATAACAACTGACTCGATTTAGACACGTATGTCTGTGTGTCCGTCTCTTATTGACATTCTCGCGAGCGTAAATTTTGAGAAAAAATATTGAACTGAAGTTTTGTGCAGACACTCTTACTTTTTGCAAGCAGATCGCTATTTAAAATGGGCAAAATCGGTCAATAGCCACGCCCATAATCGACAAAAATCTATATATCTGCCACAAGAAATGGCCTATAAACTTGAAATTCGGTATATATGTATATTTATCCCATCCATTAGTGTGGGCGTAGTAGGATAACAGACACGCCCACAATCAAAAAAAAAAACTTTATATCTGCCGCAAAAGTTGACTTATGAATTAGAAGTTTTTAATGCGTATTTATAATTATTTCCTCAATTGACGTGTTAAAAATGGGCGTGGTCGGGTAAAAAATGTGCATACAATCAACAAAAATCTATTTATCTGCCACAAAAACTGACAAAAATGGGTGTGATTGAATAACAAACACGCTCCACCGTTGTGGATATAGAGGGTATTTTACACTTGTCCTAAGTCAAATTTAATTTTCTTACTTATTTTAAAGAGAATCAGATCAAATATACTTTAAGGACTGTTGACCGGTTTTTACTATAAAGTGGAACCATCCAGGAGTTTAAGGTTAATTTGCGGCTATACTATTGTCGTTTGGACGTGACCGCCATAGTTTCAATTATTATATCTTTCCAACATTTTGTTGAATGCGTAATAAATTCTAATTTTAATATCAAATCGTTTCTTGTAATCTCGTAACCACGAAGGAATTATGAATATCCACAATAATGGAAAACCATTAGAGGTTAAATTTTGTGTTTGAGTTTCTACTACTTATGACCGTCAATTTGTGTTCAAAAACTTTCGTATTCTATTCATTAATTACAATAGAACCAATTATAGTAATAACAATCCTATCCATTGACTGGGTGGAGATTACAATGATTATTGGTAATGGTGCTGCTGTAGTGAAGAACAACAACTCAAACTATTTCATTGAGTTTTATTTAGAAAATTGTTGTTGTGTAGCTGATAAGTCCACGCGGTCTGCTCGATATGCAAATAGTCTCACCTCGATCGGTTGGGCGGAAGTTTGGGCCGTGGGTTTCGAAAAAAAAAATTTAAATATCAAAATAACTAAAAAGTTGTGAATGGTCTCAAGCATGTTTCATTAGCAAAATTATGTTGACTTTTCATTTGCATTTGTGCAAACTGGAAAGCATTTGTCAACTCTACACCACACCAATACTATAGCCATACAACGCAAAATTGCACTTAATAAGTTGAAGTTTTTATACCCTGAACCACTTGTGGCAAAGGGTAGATTAAGTTTGTGCGGATGTTTGTAAGTTATAAATGATTTAATCATATCCGTCTGTCTGTCCATGTAATATTTGAAATATTTCAATGAAATTTGGCCTAAAGAGGAACCCTATTGAAAATGGACCATTTTTGGATTTTCTACAAAGTAACTTATATGGCAGTACCACGCGTACACTGATACAACTTAACTTAATTTGCGTAATTAGCATAATTTAAGGATTTAACAGATGTAAGGTATTAAATGGTCAGCCTTGACCGACCATAACATTTTCATTTGTTCAAATTGGAAACATAAAATTAAGGTCAATTATATAAATCATTAATAAATGGTCATGATATTATACACAGTCCCAAAGCAATGCTCTCTGCTCTGCCATCTTCTTCTATCTTCTATGCTGGTATTAATGCTGATTTTGTGATAATCATTACTGTAAAATTTTAATTGGCTACAATTAAATTACAAACACAAGGTAAACATTGATGAGATGTTTAACTAAAATGTGTACCTTTTGTATAAGTAATCAAGTAGTTGCAATTACATTTATTAATAAATGATCAAAATCGAAAGATGGAGTGGAAATTATATATATTGTGTTAATGTAATAATTTCAATAAGTTTTCTTTTTGCTGCCGCAAAGGCTGCTAAGTTTTCAAATGAATTACGTTTAAATAAATATATTTCCACGTAAAAGATAAATTGTGTTTAATATTTTTCACTCTCTTAAGCAGACATTTACCAACAGAAACCAACTCAGTACTGGTAATAATAAAATGAATAATGCTGCATAGGGTCATTATTAATGAGTCTGGGATAGTTTCTAGAATTCAGTTTGTTTACTTGCAATCCATCCAACTTCTGTGACATTATTTTGTTAAGAATTTTTTTTTAAAATAGTAAAAATTCAACTTGAGATAAAATGAGATAAAATGTTGGACCAACTTTAAAAATTGTTAACAGGGCGCCATCCTCCAATTATTTTCCATTAGTACATCATTCCTGGTTAGCAACTTGTCTTTGGCCAGGATATTGATTTCTTTTCGCTTCTTAGTAAGTGACCGGCCAGGTCAGCTGCTTCTTTATATATTTATTACAAAAGCTTTTTTTTAAATATACGCCTAAAACTATGCACAAGGTTGTAATGCGGCTTTAACTTATTACTTTTCATAGTATGCGCACTAATTTTAATGAGGGTCACGGAAAAACTTGACTTCAAACAGAATGCGACATTTTGATCAACGTTACTTAAAATTTTCCTCATATTCAGTAATGTATGTGTGTGTATGTGTGTGTGTGTGTATATTTTGGTATGGTTCGCGACTGTAATATTTAATACATTGTATTCCCAGTCGGTTTCAAGCTTTTATTATATATTATTTATATGCGTAAATACTCTGTGTGTGTGAGTAATATATTCATCTTTACGTTCATTTTGTTAAAACGTTTATAACACCCACCACACGTAACCCTTACACACCATACATAACTGTATTTATCTCCAACATAATGATTATGAAATTTTAAAATTGCGAAATCGATCAGCGGTTGGTTGGCTTTTAGTAGCAGAAAGTTTCAGGGACCTCGTGATATAAGAATCACGCCACATCCTCATAAAAACCTCGTACAAAGTGAATCTGTTCTACTCTGGAAAGGTTCATTGAAACCTTAATCAGAGATGGAATTACCTTAAGTAAAGTATAATCGTGTACACTATCGATATGTAAGAAGAAAGCTTCATAATAATATAACCCATAAGTTAATGTGACTGAAAGTGGGCGTAATCGAAAATTTACAATTGTACTGTTAACATTTTTTTAAACCAAAGTCAACCATTAATTACAATAAGTAATAAAGTAATGAAAATGTTATCCCGAACATTTAAATACCCTACACCTTTTAGCTCCTTAAATTATGCTACATTTAGTTTAATTGTATCAGTATGCACCAGGTACTGCTACTGAGTTATTACGTGAAATATTATTTTAGGGAAAGGGGTTCTAAAAATGATTCAATCCGGACCAAATTTAGCACAGCCAATCATTAAACTAATTAACTATTTTTCAAAAACTTCAATTCTTAACTATTTTTCACCAAATTTTATCAAAAAAATACTAAAATTTGCGATTTTTTACCATACAAAGACTACCATTAGGATCTCCCCCACCTTATATGGAAAGGGATTCTAAAAATGGATCAATTCAGTCCATTTTCAATATAGTTCCTCTTTTGGTCAATACATATCCTTATACCAAATTTCATCAACCCATTGTGTAGCTATCGAACAATTTACATGAACAAAAAGACGGACAAACGGACATAGTTAAATCGATTTAGATTTTTATTCTGAATCGATCAGTATAGTTGAAGGTGAGTGTGGCATTTGCCATTTAGGAGTTACAAACATCTGCACCCTTTGCCACAAGTGGTGTAGGTTGTAATAAAATTATTCAATTTGCAATTAACTTTTATGAAAGGTATTCTAAATGTGGTCCAAGCCAACTAAAACCTTTTTTACTGGTCTCCTTGTCACATTTGCATTTAATTCATATGACCATGAAGGGAGAAAATTCTTGTATGTAATCTGACCAGCTTTCACGTAAATTAACTGGATTTTAATTGCAAACCGTCAATGTCCATTAGTTGTATTTAACTTTTTATATCGTTCTCTTCTTGTTGCGCCACACACCACACCACACCACACCACACCACACTCACACAAACACATACCAATGTAAATATTGCTCAACATGTTTATATGTTGTCGCTCTCTCTCTCTCTTTATCCTTTTCCTATACAATTACATTTTTGGCGTGGTTGTGTAGGTTGCGTATCAATGAGATTTTCATAGTTTGGGTTCTTTTCGATTCCATTTTTACTTGATTGTTTTATTTTTGTTCATGCTGTAGAGCTTTAGTTACTTTTAATTACGGATCAAAGGTTTTTTATTGGTTGTTCGTTTTGCGTTTGAGGATTTTTGATTTAAATACCACATTGTCATGTACAAAAATAAATAAATATATTGATTGTTCTCCATTATCTGGTAGAAGATCAAACAAGAAAAAAGCTACATTTGGTTGAGGTCAAATCTTGAATATATACCGTTGAAGCACCAAAGCTCTCTAACGATTGTATGGATGTCAATATATTTTTTATACTTTATGAGATGAATTCAGAATTTCTTGTCCCTATCAGTTTTTCTTTTGCATTGTGGGCGTGCCGTTTGATCAATTTTTGCCCAATTTCAATACCAAAGTCAGTGTGTAAGAAAAGTATCAATACTTTAGCATCGATACCTCAATTTGTGCAACCAAGTGAGTGAGTACAGCAGACAAGCATGGCTAGATTGACTCAGAATTCGATACTGTTTCAGTATATATATATATTCTCTTAGGTGACCGACGATTCCTTGTGGGCGTTGCAAGTGTTTTGACGTGAACGAACAAAGAACAAGCTTGAAGTTCTTTGAACCGGTTCATTCTTCATTACTCCTTGATCCCTTGTGGATGACATTGTTGTAGACAAATGATTTCTTCTCCACAGTGTGATTAGCTTCATAAATTAATCATTTTCAAAGACATCAGAGATACCAAAAAGGTCCTTTTTACAAAATATTCAATATTTTCAAAAGATTTTCTGATACTTCATAGTCAGGCATTTTGAAATCAAAACAAATTAACATTTTTAATTGGATTTAATGTTATGTCCTTTGTAATGAAAATCTAACCAACATCATTTCTTTTTTTTTTTTTTCATTTCAATAGATTGTGTTGTGTCTACTACCACAATCTGTGCATACTTTTCTAAATGTTGCTCTTCGCAAAATCCATGTATTGCTGCTGCTCCTAAAAATATTTTACTTTGTTTTGTCTTCATCAGCCTCAACACCAAAGCTATTACTATTGCCCGAACCAAAACCGCCAAAAATTTTAAGAATGAATGCAATTGTATCCGTGTATCCGTGTGTTGTGCAATTATAATTATTTTTATTGTTTTAGTGATGTTGTGACTGCTACGTGCGCATACGAGTATATCGCCGCATTGTCCATTCTGTTAAGGACAAAAATTAAAAGGGCAAATATGTCTGTACTCATACATACACGTATACAAGTAACATTTAGAATGCACGGAGCATGATTTCACACAAAAAACACCTGACATGTGCTTATTGTGCATTTTATTGCTGTGATGCACTTAATACCATTGATATTCCAATCACTTAACGAGATACAACAACAACAACAATAAATGATTTTGTAGGTGTCAAAAACCAAGCAAAAAGGGGCTACAGTAGACATACGCCAAATCTAGCAGATCCACCATCGTTACGAATGATGAGACAAGCTTGCACCAGTTGCGCTAATTTTATTGTTCAAAATATAACAATTAGAACTTTCGCCCAATTACAACTACGTGGCCAAACTCCAAAATTTAAGGGACATTGAGCTCAATATGTCACGAGAAATTTTTTTACCATAATGAAAGTTAAATAAAAAAATATAGATAAATTTCTTCCAAAGCAATCACCACGTATCATCCTAACACATTGTAAATTACTCTATTAAAATGATACCATCTCTTTATACCCTCCACATAAGATTACAAGTTTGTCATTCTATTTGCAGCACCCAGGAGGACCCTACAAAGTATATATATTCTTGATCAATATATGATCGATGTCCATGCGTCCGTGTGTCCGTCTATTGTTGGCATTCTCATGGGCGTAAATTTGAATATATTAAGCTGACATTATGTACACACACTTTTAGTTTTTGCACGCAAGTCGCTGTTTAAAATGGGCCAAATCGGTCAAAATTCACGCCCACAATCGACAAAAATTTATTTATCTACCACAAAAATTTGGCATACGCCTAATGTAACTCTTTTTTACTTGTCCTAACTCCGTGATACTTTATTATTAAGCAAATCGTTTAAGATTTTGGCAAGAAAGTAGAAGAAATTAAAAAAAAAAATTATATGAAATTTGTGCGAATGTTTGTAACTCCTAAATGACAAATGCCACACCCACCTTCGGTTATTCCGATGGATTCAGCATTAAAAACTGAATCGATTTAACCCGGTCCGATCGATTTAACCTTTGTCCATGTAAATTTGTACGCTAGCTACACGATATGTAGATGAAATATGGTACAAGGACATGTATTGTCTCCCTCTCCATATATTATAATGAAAGTCTTTATATGGTATAAAAAAATCGCAAATATTAATATTTTTTCATAAAACTTGGTAAAGAATAATTAGCTTCATATTTGGCTGGGCAAAATTTGGACCCGCACGGACCATTTTTAGAAACTCTTTCCACATAATTATATTTCTTCATTTCCAGTAACTTATATGCAGACACAACTAAATTAATTGTAGCATAATTTAAGGAGCTAAATGATGTGAAATATTGAATGGTCTAGCTTGACCGATTGTAACATTTCTACTTGTTTTTAATATTTAAACATTTTATGCAAGAGTTCAATTTGGGTTCAAAATCCTAAGTCTATCTGAATACAAGGTTACTGGTCGGATAATATCTTTTTTCTCCAGATATAATTAAGAAACATTAATTTTTTGTCAAATCAAAAAAAATCCTTCAAAAAATGCACTTGTGCGACAATTAAATAAATTTTCCTTCGCGTCTGAAAGTATTGTCGAAGCTTCTATATTCTTGAAATACGCAGCCCCGAAATGATCATACACAGAACTGCTGTAGCCAGGTCTGGTCTGTACGTACCCCTTTGACGTTAAGTTTCGGAATACCTCTGCCAGTATGTGTTATAAGCGGAATGCCTTAGTACACCCATCCCCTCTTCCCAATGAGGTTATACCAACCAAAACTATAACAGAAGTAATTGTAAACAATCAAAAAGCTCACGAAGAGTAAATTAAAAATACCGGTGAGTGAAACAGTATAGAATGAGTAAAACGTTTAGACACTCAAGCAAAGCTTTTATTCATAACTCTCTCACAGGTACGAGTCTGGTATGAATTGAGAACACTAAGGAGAGAACAAAGTTTACTCCCTTAAATTTTGCTTAAATTGTATGTTTTTTATATATACGCACCCCCCTAACGGTTATATTTTACTTTTCGTGTTTGGAATGGTAACACGAAAGAGTTTCACCAGAAACTTCTTATAGTCATATAAATGGATCTCGACTAAAACACCGATAATATAAAAAAAAATTTATTATTTTCATGTAAAATAATTGTAATTATTGAGAAAATCGTGAATTTGAAAATTACAACCCAAACAATTTAAGAGCATGAGACTGCGTCTCTTTTTCAGAAATCTCTGGTTTTATACAATCGTCGCAGAAGAGTGGACCCCTCTTATATTATGGATACAATAGAGTATGCTAGAGAAAAATTTTCATATAATATATGTGCGAATGAAGACATGACAGTTTTTACCGTTATTTATAAAAAATAAATGGTTCAGGTCGAACATTCAGAAGAATCGGAATCAATTCAATTCAATTGAATTTTTAACAATAAATAATTGTACAATTTTGAACATAACGGTACATTAATTACATGGCGGACAGACAAAATAAAAGAATAAAATTGAAATTCACCTTAATAAACTCTTGATCGTGATATAAAGTATGTAGTGTGAACTGAAAAGGTTACTTTTTAAGATTTTTAAAAATGTGAAAATTATTTAAACTTAAAATCGTATAACACACACATAAAGGTTTCTTTTTCAACTCTTTGGAGGCTCGCCAACAACAATTCAAACAAACAATCATTTGAAACAAATAAAACAAGTGAAAATGTTATGATCGGCCTCACCATTTAATACCCTACACATCACTTAACTCCACAATTTATCATATGTCTTATTTAATTAAGTTGTAGGCATTGCCATATAAGACATTTCGAGAAATATTGTTATATGGAAAGTGTTCCGATCGGGACCATATTTAGCACAGTTAATTAACTATTTTTCACAAATATTAAGAATTTTCAAAAAATATTTAAAAAATTGCCTTTTCATGCCATATAAAGACTTCCATTATATTAGAACCTTTTATGGGGAGGGGTTTTAAAAATGGGCTGAATCGGTCCAATACCTGGACATGGACAGCGGAGACGGATATGGTTAAATCGATTCAGATTTTGATTCTGAATTGATCGGTATAATTGAAGGTGAGTGTATAAAAATCCACCATTATCATAATCACACCCACACATGCTGTGTTGTACTCAGGGTTAATGTTATAAATAAATATGTAGACTTGTTTGTACAAAGAAATTAGCACGTGGTGTCGATGCACGCACATGCTTGCATTTCTCATGTTAATTTCACATTTTTAAATTAATCCACAGAAAGGATATATTACTTCTTTTTAATACAACTCCCGAACCGATGGTGCTATTTTCTTTATTCGTGTACGGCCAGAATGTTCAAAAGGAGGATTAATTTTGATTTTTAAAATTTATTTGATTTATTGCTTGGCTGGAATAGAAATATATAGCCTAGCTCATCATGTCAACTCTCTTATTAGTGTGGGCGCTACACCGATGACCGATTCTTCTCAATTCGCAATACCAAATTCAAAAATTACATGTGCTGTGTGTAGATTTCAGTTCGATATTTAAATTTTTGCGACCGTAAGAGTTAAGGATTTAGTAGGCTGTTGTGGTCGTAGCCGCGGCGGATGTCGCCCATTTGCAATAACCAGTTTGATAAACAAACTCGAATATTATGAATGCCAAAGTTCAGCTTGATATATCATTTAAGGTGTCACAAATAAGGGTGTGGTAAGGGCTAAATCAACGCTTCTTTTGATCCTAATCAAGAATACGTATAATTTTGGAAGTGTGGCTCACTCCTTCTGACATTTATAAACGTTGTCACAAAACTAATATACCCCCACATCAATATGATGATGGTTGTATTTGCTTCATATCCTCCAATATTATGTATAAAATGTGAGCCTGGCGTATACATAATTGTGGCCTTTTTTATGGCACTTGTTACACTTCGCTCTAAAGGTCGAATTCCATACCCAAAAAAGACCATTTTGCCTCTGTTATCCAACCGCGAAGCGAATATCGCTCATAACCAATTACGCCCAACTTAAACGTTGGAACGAACGTGAAAGTATTTGTTCGAAACTTCACCTTACATCTTATAATTCACGACCTCGAGGGCTCATAAGGGACAAATCAAAAGACGAAAGCATGTGCCCATATTAATTAGATATTTATGCTGATGAAGATTATATATATATTTGCATAGTATCTGCCGCCTTCTTTTGTGCGTTAGAAACGCCATAAGAAACTTAGTATATAAGCCTGTGTGAAGGGCATAATATCCGAAAAGATTGAACGGTTTTTAGACACGTTAGCACTTATCTTAACTTTGAATATTAAACTAATTAAGTTTGCATAAATCAGCTTAACTTCTCATTCGGAAGAGAAGACCATTTACAGTTTATTTGCATTGAGGAGAAAAAAACTCGGAATTTGCGAATTAGGGAGCAAATTGAATTACTTAATTGAATGTGTGTATGTGTATATGTGTGTGTTTGTTTGTTTTATGAATGTTTATATTATTCGCATGTATTGTATGTAAATGCACATAACTGTTAATTAAACACGGCTATCTTTACAGTTATAGCAGGTTTTCCTTAATTGATTTTATACGGAGAGAGGCTCGTATTCTCCATTTTTAAACACACAAAAGCGATTCATTTCCATTCCATTCCAAAAGGAGCATTTACAACTTACAGCTGCATGATTACGCATGCACGTCTCAAAGAGTTTTTAATGTATAAAAAGCACAAACGTGCAACCATCAATCATTAGTATCTATTTAAATGCTCACTCAACAACATAAACTTTAAAAATTAATAAAAATGTAGTACTTGTACGGGTGACAACATCAAACATGCAAAATGGCACATGCTGGTAAATTGTTTACGAATTGGTTAACAAGCCCCACAAAGATCCCCAAAGACAAAACTGATGCCAGGATAGATGGAATGATGACGGGCGGCAGCGTATTGCCCGCTATCAATTTGGAAACGTTATCGTCTTGTATAAATTGCAGTCCAGACGTTATCGTAGAAATCGGTAATACGCGCTTTATGGCCCATGGCATCGTATTAAGTGCACACAGTGGTTATTTGCGGTCGGCTATACGTATGGACGACCGCGGGGCATTTAACTCCACCAATAATACAGTTTTATACTTAAGCAATGTAACTCATGAACAATTTGCTCCATTGCTTACATATATGTATACCGGTTACTTGGACTTGAATGTTGATAATATACTGGGCATACTTCTCGCCACGCATGTTTTGCATATGCCTCGCGCTTTAGAAATTTGTAGGTGGGTGGTGTTTGTTATTTTACTTTTAAGTGAAACCAATCTTCACACCACAGTCATTGTAATTAGTTTTGACACGTTGGCTTTTTTTTTTTTCATTTTACTTATAGAGTATTTTTGTCGCATGCTCAGACGGAGGGATACTTTCTGGCAAATAACAATGATATGCTGAGCGACCTCAGCACAACCACGGTGGACCATCATAAAAAACGCAATACCAAGATTATTCGGCCAATCGCTAGTAAGCCATCAATTACAAATTTAGGATTCATACCCATAAGCCCCATGCACCAACAGTTACCGCCTCAAGTACTCTTACCCGAAACAGCGCATTCACGCAACATTGAAGCAGCAAATAATGATCCCATGGAGCAATTAACCTTGTATACAGATGAAGAAAATGACATCGATGAAGACATTGATGTTGATAAAGTGGAGAGACAATCGTTGAATAATAAAAATTTTAAAATCCTAACTGATGAAGAGGACGAAGAGGAAGAGGAAGTTTTTATTGATAGTAACTCAGAACCTGATACTATAGCAGAAGCTGATGCACAAGAACTGAACATACAGAAACCGCTGGTAAAGAGTTTGAAGGAGCAGCAGCATTTAACGAAAAAAGGTAAAAAAGTAAGTACGGGCGGGAAGGACGGGAACAATAAAACCGATCGAAGACAGTTGCATCATAATAATGCCACCAAGTCAAGTTCCTCCTCGGCTCTGCAAATCGCCAAAGCACCAATTCCAATGTCACAACTGAATACCAGTGAGGCAGACAAGGTGATCATTGATGTGGCCAGTTGTGATGGTCCCGTTCGCTTCAAAAGAATACTCAATACAGCTTATGGTCAAACGTCGAATAGCAGCGGATGCGCATCCTCGATGGCAAGAATTCAACCAAAACAAGAACGTTCTCAGCAAAGCTTATCACTGTCGTTTCATCAGCAAATGGCCAAAACAATTAGTCAACATCGTCAACATCGTCAACATTTACAGCATACGGCAGAAATGGAGAATAGCAAAGTGGCAAGCGGCAGCTGTGGCAATGTGTCATCTTTAAATCGTCCAAAGTCCAGCGACACATACATTTGTGTTTATTGTAAACACACCTTCAAATCGCAATACTGTTACCAAAAGCACGCCAAACGTCACCTAAATCCCTTATACCTGCCAAATTCATGTTCTGCCACTTCCAAACAAACAGATGAGCCAACAATTAACACCGATTCGAGTGGCACAGTGGCGCTTATAACAAACGTGCCATCTTGTGCTTATAACAAACGGCCCCAACATAGCCGCCAGACGTCCATAAAGCACTTACAATCAACTCATTTATCATCAGCATCCATTGAAGAAAATACAACAGCAGAACATACGAAAAGGGACATGAAGCCTCTGGACATGAATGTGCAGTATTTTCCATGCAAAACATGTGGATGCAAATTTCCCAGTTATTATTTTGTTCATAAGCATCGCAAGATGTGCCACGCAGCGGAAGAAACTCAAATAACAGCCAGCAGTAGCAACTTGAACATGAATTCCTCTACAACGTCAACACCAAAACCTGACAATTAAAATACGCAGGAAGCGAAGAAACACTCATTTCTTATAGTTAACCAATACATATCATCACCTTAGACATAAGAAACATATTCTATAAAACATATCTCCTACATGTGCTTTTCAACTATGAAACTGGTCCAAGTCATATCTTATTCGATCAAGGATAAAATCAAAATCATCTTAGACCACCTTCATAATAATGGGCACATATAATATATTGTACAATGTCTAGGTAACGCACGAATTTAAATAAAAAAAAAATTTTTCTTGACCTTAAGAAACTCTCGCCAAACAAGGATTGTTTAAATCTCGCTTAATACCGAAACTTTGCAGTAAGTTTATAAATTTTTCAATAATGCAAACATCAAGGAAATATATTTGAGGATTTTAAATTTGAAGGTCAATTAGGGTAGTAAGGTAAGGGTGATTAAAGAGAGTTCAGTTTATTTTATGTAATTATTTATAAAAACCGTCCTCGGTGTAACACATTCTTAGGGAAGATTTTCTTAACTGAGGCCCATGTATTTGGGTTGAATTCAAAACTAGGATAAATATTTAATAACGCTGTAAAAAGTAGGCGTGGCATGTGTCTGATTACATCCTGTATAGGATTTGCATTATGTATCAACAGACAAATTCAATTATGCGCTAAATAATATTTTTTCATAAATTTTTTCTTCAATTACAAACATTATGTATTTGTATGTAATTGGAGAAAAATTTAATTACTTTTTAATAAAAATCGTTTTATATTATTATAGATAAAAAAGTAATAAATTTTAAGCATGTTTCTAAAAGTACGGAACTTGTCGAAAATTGCTTCATTTTTCGATGCGTTAAAATCTTGAAAACGTCCAAATATATTCAATAATTATTTTATAAGCGCTTCGAAATTTCGAATGCGTTTTAGATATATTAAGGGTACCGAAGAATAATTTCGTTTTTATAGTGCGATTATTATATCACTTTGTCAAAACATCTGCATAGCTCAGAGGGTACGGGGACCCGAATTGTACATTTTCTACATCGAATACTGAATATCGACGTATCCACGTCGTATACCGACGTATCCAGAGTTTTTATACCCTACACATTAGTGATGAGAGTATACTACGTTTGTTCTTCCGTTTGCAACATCTAGAAGGAGGCGTCAGAGACCATATAAAGTATATCTATTCTTGATGAGCCTCAAAAACTGAGTCGATTTAGACATGTATGTCCGTCAGTGTCAGTGTCAGTCTGTTGTTGGCATTTTACGGTCGTATTGAGCTGAAATTGTTTACACGCAGATCGCTTTTTCAAATGGGCAAAAACGGTCAACAGCCACGCCCACAATCTACAAAAATCTATATATCTGCCACAAAAGTTGACCTGTGAACTTGAAATTTAGTGCACTTATTAAAAGTTAGCCCATCCATCGATGTACCAAAAATGGGCATGGTCGTCGAATAACAGACACGCCTACAATTTACAAAAAACTATACTCATAGTAAAAGTAGACTTGCATGCTTATACGTAATACATCCACTATTTGCCACAACCACCGTTAGGTATGTGAAGGGTATTTAAGTTTCAACCTTAGCCAAATTTAGCCTTTTTACTTGTTGTATTTGGTTTAAGGACGGAGGAGTGAGAAATCCCTTATAAATACCAACAGAACATCCCATTCAAGCTTCAACATCGATGGAGGCAATAAATACTTTGCAAATATTACATATAAATATTTTTATGGTTAACAAATTGTGGCACGTGGCACTTGATATATTAAAAAGCAACTAAATACGTTATAAAAAAATGTCCCTTCAATACCCCTAACACAGCGTAAGAGAACTCGAATGGGTAAATTTAGACCAACTCAGATTCTGATGCTGATCAAAAGTACACATAAACCTCATATAGTGTCTGACGCTTCCCTTGGCATGCTGGCTCCATCAAACCTAGTCTTCTCCCCCCTTTTAAAATTGTGCAGGATATGAAAACCTTTACACAACAATGCGTTGGATTGTTTGTAATTGTGTGTAATAAACAGTAGGCATGCATTCGGTAATGTAAACACCTGAAACGTCAGCATTAATATAATTTTCATTACATTAACAAAACGGACTGTTTGCTTTAATATTAATAAACTAAAAAACAAAAAATGTTATAAAAGTCGAAAAAATCGGTGAAAAGTAATCCGTAAAAAAGCTAAAAAAGGAAAAAAAAAAAAAAAAAAAAAAACATCAACAAATATGACAGGCACGCACAACAACAATTTAATTTAATTGAGTTTAATTAACTCACCAGGGAGACAAAAGGATAACAAAGTAAAGGAAAATAACGACAGTGACTGCTGTAACAAACTGAAAACGTTAACGAGCGCCAGACAGTACGAACAACAAAACGACTGACTGAACAAATGAATGTCGTACTGCACCAATTAGGTTGAGTGAATGTGAAACACGAAAGCTTTTAACATTTCGACGACATATCCAAATCGTGCTTTCTCTGTCAGACTGCACCGCCGTTGCTGCTCGAATCGTTACATAGGGAGGTAGATGAATTACCTTCCATTCAGTTTTTTGTCTACTTTCCACCCTTATGTGGGAGTAATTATTCCATTCCATTTAAAAGCAAAGGTATACTAACATAGAAACATTTTTGAAATCGATAGCATCAACATAATTTTCGCGACAGAGGCTGAAACGACCAAGTATTGCGCCGTTAACTTTCTGTTAACTCGCGCTAACCTCTCTTTCGCTTACAAAATTATTGCATTTTGTTAAACGGATTCTGCCAACTTCGACGATAAATATTCAACCAATTCGAGCATATCGTTTAAATAGGTTACCTTAGCACTAATCTTGAATTACCCGCACTAATCTTCTTTTTGCGTTTTATACTTAATCAGTAATACAACGAACTCCTAAAAATGGTTTCTTCTTCAGTTTTTTTTACGCTGTTACTTCAATACTAAACCGCGTACAGAGACTTCTTTCCGGGTGGTGGTGAGTATGAATATTTTAAACAGCAAAATAAATTTATATTTATATTCAAGAGGTATCAGAAGAGAAGCTCCTACTGAGAATTCTTAGACTGGAGTTTCCCTATCCGCCGTTTAATGTGGATATTGAGATAGAATTTCTTATGAAGCTCCGTGTTTAAATTTTTTCATATCATTTTCACCAACGCCAAAAGTTTAATTACATCAAACTCGATCATTTAATACCCTAAGTGCCACAAATTATGTTACATTTAATTCAGTTGTTTCAGTAAACACGAGGCATTTTTATGCAAGTCAGTCATTTCGAGAAATATATTTACATGAAGAGTGGTTCTAAAAATGGTCCAATGGGACCCAAATTTGGCACAGGTAAATATTAAGCCAATTAACTAGTATTAGTCCATTTTTGTCAAAAAAATATTATGAATTGCAATTTTTTGCCATAAAAAAGCTTCCATTATAATAAGACCTTATATGGGGAGGAGGTTCTAAAAATGTTCCGATTCGGTCCACTTTCAATAAGGTTCCCTTTTTGAACCAATACATACTTGTACCAAAACTTCTTCGATCTCAAAAATACGAAATTTACATGGACAGATGGACGAATATGGTTAAATCAATTCAGGTTTCGATTCTGAATCGTTATTTGCAATAACCGCTATTCTGTTACAAAATTCATATTTGCTTACAAAAACTAAAGTGCTTGTACAAAAATTTCAGATCAATATTGCATAATTTAGGTGGATGGTATAAAAACGTATGTTTCAAGTAGATTGAAAGTACATTATTTGTAATACAACCACGCCCATTTTTGGCAAATCGATGTATTTATTATAAACATCTGTATTAAATTTGAACTTGTGCAAACGGAATAGCAAACTAAGCATATTCTCACCTTATCAGGAGGATATAAGAATTTCTGAAATTTGTATTGAAATAAATTTGATTACGTTTGCAACAAAGTCCGCAAAGCGGGTTTAATTGAAAAGGAGTTAATAAAATAGACTAGTAGGGGTTAAAAATGGATGTCATAGGTAAATATATTATATTCTCTAATTAGTTTATTTAAGATCTAAATTAAGTAACAAACGGAGCAGCATTTGTTAAATGCTAAATTGTCAAAATTTAAGGTCTAAAAATTGTCATGTCCGTGACAGCTACTTTTTGCCAAATATCTATTAAATAATAGATCGTATAAGTACGACTTTATAGAACTCGTGGACTGCTGTTTTTGTACCAAACAAATCCGTTTCGTAAAACCCTAATTTATGCGACGTAAAAGGCGCAAAGGCGGATATTGGAAATGCCCATACACAACCAAGGAATACAAAATTTATTATAACTAAGGAAAATTTAAAACAAAAAACGCGTACCACGTTTTAGCCCGTACAATAAACGTGCATCCAAAGTGTAGTGTTCTAAGAATATTCTATTACTCGGAAGCACGGAAATGAATTTGCTTACATTGCTTCTGAAAATGATGCTCATTGATATAATAAATGGCGAATTTGCTTGAATCATTTTATTACATATTTACTTACCTTTATTGTCGTTTGCGTATGAATCAACGTCATAAGATGTTTTAAATGTTACGGAATCTGTTTTACCACTGCCGCTGTAGTTGCTATTATTAGCACTATTGTTCCCACTTGTGCTGCCGATAGGGGCGAATAGTCCACAACACTTGTGTTCTTTGATGTTACTGTTATTACGAATACTATCACTATTAATGCTACCGCCAGAAACCGAAACATGAGGCGAGACTCGTTGATCGTTTATGGCAGTTGTGGCAATAACTGGTTTTGCTAAATTATCTGTGACAGTGTCGTCAAATCGTTTCTTTTTGGCGTCGCTGCAAGCAGATTAAAATGAACAATTAATTATGAAAAATATATATAAAAATAAATTATAACTCACCTAACGTCTGAATTACTATCAGCAGTGCCAGAACTAACCACGGCTGCCTCTACTTGAACTGCTTTTAGTTTTTGTCCCAGATAAGTGCCAGTAGATGTTGAGGTAGTCGGATTACTAGCAATACAATCTGATAATGTTGCCAATTTAGTGTAACCGTCTTTCAACGCTGTAGTCGTTGCATCACTGTTAGTAGCTGGTACTTTATCATTGTCTACACCAGAATTAGCGGATGTTACTTTTACTTTTTCTTCGGTTACAGTCATGCTCGTCGAGGATGCTTTTTGTGGGATACTGGAAGGGGAAGGCGGATTGACAAGGCTACTGCTGACTCCAAGAATTGCCGCAGCATACGACGTCTTAATGCCATTTGGTATTGAGGAGTGTTGTGTTATATTATTCATAGATTTTAATGTGGCTACTTCGTCTGGCATGGTTCCCGCGGCTACACCAGCAACTTGAGTTTTTGAAGTGGATGGAGTTGGTAAATCTAAATTTTCAGAAACTGCATTAGCAAGAGAAGTTGCTGCAGATGTTTCTGTGCTCGTGATGGTGGAAGACATTGAAGAATTGATATTCTTATTACCTTTATTCTCTCCACCAGAGACTGCAAGATTTGTCTCCTTTTTCATGTCACTTATTTCGTTCACTTTGTTTGTGCTGGTTCTTGGACTAACAGTTTCCAGTTCAGTGATTTTTGTTGTTGTGACAGCACTAGATTCATTTGTTGTATTTTTCTTATTTTCAGCCGATTGCTGTGCGGCCACAGGAGACGATGCCATTATTGTATTCGTTATATAAGACAGTGTCGTGGGTATAATATTTTTGTCAACACTTGTAGATTTGGGTACATCGGTCTCCACTGATGATGTTTCGCCTTCTGACGATTCCGCATTTATACTTGAATTAACTTCCGACGCGGCCGACTGTTCGGATCTTAATGATTTTACAAAGGGACTGACTGTTGCAGCTTTTGCCGTCACTGTCACCGCTTCTAATGCCTT
Organism: Ornithomya fringillina; assembly: GCA_963978525.1. Lineage (NCBI taxonomy): Eukaryota > Metazoa > Arthropoda > Insecta > Diptera > Hippoboscidae > Ornithomya > Ornithomya fringillina. The sequence continues at coordinate 19,033,965 of OZ021693.1, forward strand.
GTCTTGTTGTTTTTCTCGTTCAAGAGCCTTTTCCGATCTGTCACGTTCTCTTTCCGCTACAACGATGGAGCGCCCTCCCGTTTTTTGTTGTTGTTCACGTTGTAACCTGGTGGTCACGCCCGTTGTCAGCGAATCAATAATGCACTGATTCTGTTGTTGTTGTGTTTTTTGCAGAGTCTTCGAGGCTCGTGTCCTTTGACGCGACTTTCGCAGCAATTGTTTATAATTCTCGGTTTTTTTACTGAGGTAGTAGTAGCGCACACAATCCTGGGCCGATTTACGATCCAAACTAGACGCTATCACACCGAAGTTTTTTGGATGTTGCAGAAACTTTTCCTTAAAAATATCTTTTTCGCCGCCTGTCCACACATTCAGCATTAATTGCTCCTTATGTACAGCCACCATATCTTTGATTAAGCCATTCTCATTGTTATAAAAGCAACGCCTCTGGTGTGCGTCATGCATTAGCGGTGGAATGATGGCATATGAACGCATTTTTCTTACTTCCATAGCCTGCTCTTGCAGACCATCCATAATCTCTTCATAGTCCGCTTCAGACTTGATTCGCGAACCAACACGATTGAACCGTTCCTTGTCTTCGCGTTGTTTGCGTAACTCGGTGAAAACTTTTTCGTAGAATTCGCGATTTTTCCCTTCGCGTGCCTTACGCTTGGCGCTTGTCTCTGTTTTATCAACACGTTTATGCCAGTCTGTCGATAAGTGACCATAAGATTCCGCCAGTTTGGTGTGGCGTGCCCAGCGTTCCTGTTTTATTTTACATATATATTCTATAAGGGGTGCTTTTATTACACTCTCGTGATCCCGTATGATGGTTGCCAAACAGCTGACATCAAGGGGTTGGCTATACATTGGAAGCAATACTCGTTCTCCGTAGCCGTCTAACAAGGAGTGCTGAGTAAAGGCTACTTTTCGATTAGCTAAATAGATTTTCTGGGCCATGGTCTGTGAACGCCACGAATTTTGCGCATCTGCTTCCGCCTCGGACTTAACCCGTTTTACAATTTCTGCAGCTGCCAATTCCTTGTCTTGTTTGGTAAGCGCCACGACATCTATTTCCGTTTTTCGCAAAATGTCCAAAGCACTCTCGACACTGGTTATTTCTGTGTCGACTTTTTGTATTTGCATTAAGAGCTCTTCTTTGGCCGTTCGGCCGCGTTCTTCGGCGCTGTCAACTGGTGGGGTGGGTGATATGGCTTCAACTTGTGGATGGTATGCCTCTGTGGATGATGAGCTTAAAGAGGCCATTGTTGTGGTTAACATTGCAGAAGAAAACGTCACCGGTAGAGGGACTGATGTTACAGTCAGCGTCGTACTAGGAATACTACTTTTGCTGTCGTTCGATTGTGTAGAGCATGAGGCACGACTTGTACTTAGTATCATCCCTGGCGGTGCTGATAACTGTTGCAACGCATTCGCCTCCACTTTGAGATGCTGCATTGTTAATGGTTGCGGGATGGTGACATTTTGCGATTGTTGCTGGGCGATAACATGTGTCTGTGGCAGAACTGACATATGAGCCTGTGGAAGGGAGAGGGATGCATGTACATGCCCGTGTCCCTGAACTCCCACATAACTTCCACACCGATTCGCTGCGTTACCTTGCGTTAACGTTTCAATTGGTGATGAAAGCCGCTGCGGTGATTGTGTTGTAGTTTGCTGGGTGTTTGTTAAATGTTGATTTGTAGGCAGGTGATTTGGGGCGGATATATTGGTTTCACTTAAGCGCAATTTTTTATATGGTTGCTGTCCACCACCCGGGTCAGGTGGTGCCTGTGGCTGCCCATGACGATTCAGAGGTGCATTGCCTGTTACCGAAACATCCACACTCGTTAAATACTCATTGGAATATTGATTATGCTGCGGACGATGTGTCGTTGTCAACAGAATGCGTTTGCCACTGCCTGACATTGCACTATTATTACCGCCGCTCACAATACCACTAATCTGTGCCATTGAGTTATTGGTATTATGCGGTAAGCTTGTGTTCGACATGTTGCATCCACCACCGACTCCCGCGCTACCGGAAGCATTACCAATCAATTGACTCCCTCCAACTGACAAAGCCCCCTGATGACTCGCGGATGAATGCACATAGTGCATCGCTTCAATGCCGTGCGTTGCGTTGATGCCAATATTTGAAGGTCCGGCAACTTGAACTACACTACTGTTGCTGGGTACGCCACTAGCAGTCGCCAAGGAAGTAGCTGTTACTCGGTGATAATCCTGTACGGATGGCAGTTGCGGAATCCTCGTGTAGGGGTTCTCACAATATTGTGCCCCATGACCCGTATTGTACGTATTCTGCACTATAAAGCGTTGCGGTGCCTCACGGACTGCATTAACATCGGCAAATTTTGCATATGTGCTGGCGGCCGCAGCAGATCCAGGTGGTGGTCGCGGTGGTGACAATGGACTTGCCGCCGACCGCGATGCTTGTTGGTGCTGCTGTTGGTATTGATGTTGGTGTATTTGATGATGATGATGATTGTGTTGCTGTTGCTGCTGCTGCTGCTGCATATGCTGTTTTTGTTGCTGCTGATGCTGCTGTTGCTGTTGTTGTCGGTGCTGTTGTAAATTCTGTGGATGCGTAAGGCCCAAAGCACCCGTAACATTTTTACCATATGATGACGCATCAGCAATTGATCTACATATATTTATATATTTTTATTTATATTTATTATATATATGTATATATACAAGATTATTTTTATACAAAAACGACTAAAAATCTATATTTGGCTTAGGCCAAACACCCACCCTTCACTTTTATACATAAGAATGATGCCTTTTCTCTTCTTCGTCTTCTTTTTAAAGTACAGCTCTGCGAACTAACAAGAGATAAATTCGATACGTCAAAAATTAACGATATGATTACAACTGCGAAATTTTTCGTTATATTTCTTTTATAAATATGGAAAATATTTTATAAGTACAATCTTGTATACAATTGCTAATAAGAATGTTGCTTTTGAGAAGCAAAAAAAATAGTAAAGTTGTACGAAAAATATTTGACTTTACTTAAAAAAAAAAATCAGCATTTTTAATTTATTTTATTTATTTATGACAACAGTCATTATTTGACATATCAGGTAAGTTTTATCGTAAAGAGTTGTATTTTTAGGTACTTTTTCAGAGTTGCATTGAAATTTAAGGTCGTTAACTACGTGGTTATCTGCTAACCACTTTTATGAGATTGTTAAATTTTATATGGGTAACCATCCAATAATCAATGTGGTTAACCGTGATAACCTCGTTAGTGTAAATGTAGTGTAACATCGATAACTGTAATCGATGAAGCTAAATTATAAATATCCTTCACACTTATGCAATGAAAGATTGAATAAATGTACGTCGGACTCCAAAATATGCAACATTTCTTGATATTGTGTGCATTGTGGTGGAGCAGAGCAACTGTAGTTATATGTCCCCTTTCTTTACATCCTAGTAAAATCGCATAAGAAGTTCACAATATCTTCACAGGTAATAGAAACAGAGATTGTAGGAGTAATCGATTTTTTATAATCCGCAGTATTTGTAGCAAAAGTTATATTAAGTTTGAATGTGAATGTTTGTATATCCTAAACAGCAAATGCCACAAGCACCTGTACTCTCTTGACCCAATCAGATTATTTTTAGATCCCCTCCCCCACAAAATAAAATAAAAAGAACATCAGGCGAAATTTTTTTCAATATATTTTAACAACCTTTTTGGTTAAGAACTAACTACGTAGCTGAATACATTACTGTGCCAAATTTGAACCAATTTTAGAACCCATTTCCATATAATGATATTTCACAAACATTTTTATTTGTTTTTTATTTACAAGTGATTTTATTTTAATCAATTCAAACAATTACTAAACGTATCTGTTATCTGCAAAAATAAAAATTAAAAAATGATGATGAGTGATGAGCAAAATTATTTATTATTATAAAATTATTTATTCCACTTTGAGGCCAACCGTCGTACACATCAGGGCCGTGCACCAAAAAATGATGCGTTATCTACGCTCACGGGAGAAAGAAAGTTATAAGAGAATGTTGCTTAAACTGTATTTGACCCCAACATTATGACGCGTTTTGGTCGAGATCTATATAAATCTTGGATAATTGTTTCCGGCTAAATGAACTAAAGTTCATACTAACTTAGCATAAAAAACTTGGCCCCCTTTTATTGCTTATTTCTTTTAAATGAAAATATCTAATGACTGAACTTCAAACATAAGCAAAACCAGATACTTTCAGTGAATACACAGGCACGTTCTTTTTATACCGTCCAACTCCAACTACCCTCCCTACAAAATATATATATTCTTGATAATGTATGTCCGTCCGTCCGTCTGTTTGTGGGCATTCTCACGGTTGTAAATCTTGACATTTGGTGAAACAACAGAGGCGCTCACAATTTACAAAAAAACTCTACTTTCAAGCTAATACTATTAAATAACATAATCATGTATCTACCACGCCCATTGTTTGTATATAGACGTGGAGAGTATTTAAGATTTCGCCCAAGCTAAATTTAATTTTTTTATTTGTTCATTTTTCGATATTGGCTCATATGACAAATGAAAATGTTGAAGAACTGAAGCGATAAACTAAACTGCGCAGGATCAAGATTTTCATGTGAATTAGTCCCTTTCGCGAATACGTTCCAATGCTATATACTCGTATATGCTATGCATGCAGGGTTTTTTTGGGTTTGGGCGTGGCAACATATGAATTTGATTAAACAGAGGGGCTTAGGTGACAAATCTTGAAAAATGAATAACAAAAAAAATTAAGTATAGTTTATATTCAGGGTTGCTTGTTTGGGCGTGGCGCTTTCTCAAAGTAAAACTTTTTTCCGCTTTATTTGCCATTTATATTGCCTGCCCCACTAGTGACAAAGGGAATATTAAGTTTGTGCAGATATTTGTAACTCCTAAACTGTAAATGCCACCCCCCCTTTCAATTATATCGATCGATTCAGTATCAAAATATAAATCGGTTTAACCGAATAGGTCGGTCCGTCCATGTAAATTCGTTTTTTTTTTTTTTTTGAGATAATTCAATGAAATTTGGTACAAGGATGTGCAAAACTCTAATGGAAATGAACCGAGTTAAACAATTTTTAAAACCGCTCCCCTTGTAAGGTCCTATTAAAATGGAAATCTTTATATTTTTTGTCAGACCCGATTGGACCATTTTTAGAACTCCATTCCATTCCATAATGATATTTCAGGAAATAATTCAGTAACAGTACCTCAGTGTTTACTGTTACAGCTAAACTAATTGTAACATAATTTGTGGAACTTGGTGCTGTATGGTATTAAATATTCGACCTTGACCAACTATAACATTTTCACTTGTAGTTAATTTTTTTATACTCTCCACCTTAGGGAAGAGGGTATATTCATTTTGATCATCCGTTTACAACACATCGAAGGAAGCGTCGGAGACCCCACAAACCATATATATTCTTAATCAGCATGAAAAGAGAAATCGTTTGAGACATGTCCGTCCGTGTGTCCGTCTGTTGTTGGCACTCTCACGGTCGTAATTTTTGAGATATCAAATTGAAACTTTGCATACGTATTCTTAGTTCAATTTCGCTGTTCCGTATTGAAATTGGGCAAAATCGGTAAAGAGACACGCCCACAATAAACGAAAATCTCATCATACCTCGAAAAAATTTTATCTTAAAAATATTATATATCGCACTATACTATGCCTATCAAGTTGAAATTTGGTATATATATAAAGGGTACCGTTATCCAACACTGAGCCAAAAATGGGCGTGATTGAATAACGCAAACGCCTATAATTAAAAAAAAACACTATTTGCGTAAGTACATGAAATACATAAATATGGCAATAGGAGCTTATTTTTTTAGAGAATTACAACTTATTTTTAAGCTTCGGTCTTAACCGAACTTTTCTGTCTTGTTTTGAATTAAAAGTGAATTTTATATTTTTATATTCTTTATTTCACAATTTGTGTAAAAATAATTTTTTGTTTCCAGAATATATCTCGTTTTCATACATTTCGTCATTATATCTTACCTTGGCAGAGGTGTGCTATAGGTTTTGGTTCGTGTCTTTACTAGTTAATTTCATATTTATTTCGATAAAGTTTTGAACATAGAAATTTTTAATATTTTTAACAATTTTATTGTAAAAGGTAATCGACAAGGTAATACTTAACTAAATACAAATAACTATAGGTCTATAGGTGCAAATAACTTAAACAAGTGAATAAGACTAAATTTGTCTAATCGACCCAGACTTTTGTGCTGACCAAGAATATAAATACTTTACTATTTAACAAGTAAAAACAAGTCAAAATATTATAATCGGTCAAGCCCGACCATAAAATACCCTACACTACGTAATATATAATTAAATTTAATTTTTATATCCAGCACCACCCTGTGTGGAAAAGGGTATATTAAGTTTGTACAGATGTTTGTATCTCCTAAACGGCAAATGCCGCACTCACCTTCAATTATACCGATCGATTCAGAATCAAAATCTGAATCGATTTAACACGTTGAATGCTACGCTAATTTTATATGGCTTGTCCGTCTGGCCAAAATAATTTCTCATTATTTGTTGCATATTATGATGAAATATTATTTAAAGCAGAACATTTAATTTTTGTAATCATTCGTGACGCATTTAATTCACTGAGGTCACCGGCGACACCTACGGCGCTGAAAGGCACTGGTTAATTAAAAGCATTAAAAATTTACCCCCGTGGCGCTACGAACAAACTCAGTGCCGGTCACCGGTGGCCCCCATTGCATTCAACGTGTTAACTATTTATTTCGATGAAATTTGGAACAAAAACATGTATTGGCCCGAAGTCCATTTCATTGTAAATACGTCTCACCAAATCAAAAATAGAAATAAAACGACTTTTATATATTAAAAAGAGTCGTGATGTATTTGAATATGTGAAAAATTAATACTTGGCGACTGGAGGGGCTGACCTGGACCGGTTTCGAACTCGCCCTCAATGAGTTCTCATCAGCAGGCATTTACCAGTTGAGCCAAATCCACATTTGCAAATGGTTTATATGAATAATTCATTTCATCATCACAACCCTACACTTTTATATAAATTAAGCTTCGTTATGTTATATGTAGTGAAAGGATGGATTACCGTATCAAATCCAACTACTTGTCAAACTTTCTAGTTTGTACTATGAAGTAGTCTGAGCTTATGTTTGAACCCTATTTTTTTGTTGATGTTGACTTAGTGAGTTTTTTCGGTGTATATAGAATTTTTTACATATTCAAATACAGGGTGTCCGCCGGGAAGGTATACTACTTTTAGTAATTCCATTGTAATCCTGGCTGTATGTGATGTGGCACCGTCTTATTGATACCACATGTTAATCAAGCCCAAAGCATGCAGTTGTGGCATTAAAAAGTTTTCAATCATATCACGATATCGCTCCCCATTCGCAGTTAGCATTACGCCGTTTTCATTTTCAAAGAAGTAAGGTCCAATGATTCCTCCTGACCAAATTGCACACCAGATTGTCACTTTTGACTGACTGATGAATAATTTGAGGGTTTCCCACTCCCCAGAACCCACTATTCTGTTTATTCACATATCCATTCAAATGAAAATGTGCCTCGTCACTCATTATGATTTTTTCATGAGAATCGGAGTTGTCAAGGGCGTGCTGTAACATCCTACCAGCATATGTAGGGCAGTGTAAATGGTCTTGCGGAAGAAGCTCTTGTGTCAACTGAATCTTATATGGAAACAAATGCAAATCCTTGTGCAAAAATGTGGCCAAAGTTGTTTTTTGAAGACTAAGCTCCTGAGCACAGCGTCGGACTGAGGTTGATGGATTGTTTTGAACACTTTCTTGAGCAGCAGTAATGTTTTCAGCCGAACTTGCAGTACGTTGTAGTCCATGCTTGGGCCTATCACCTACAGACCCTCTTTATTCGAAACGTTGGTTTATAGAATATTTTTTCATAATAAATTATGAAAATAAAAATATGAACTGTTAAGACTAATGTTTACCAAAATGGCACCAAAACAAAGTAGTATACCTTCCCGGTGGACACCCTGTACATCATAACAACTTTCAATATATAGAAGTTGTACGGTACCTACATGTTGTCAATTTTTAATGAATATAAAAAAAAAGAATTAGAATTTTATGTCAACGATTGTAAAAATAATTTATATTTTTTCTAATATATTGAAAATAAAATTTTAATAAAAATTTATTAAAAATATAAAACTATAACTTATGCCAACAAGAAACTTCAAGGACCCCACAAAGTATATATATCCTTGATCTCGGTTTGATTTGATATTTGTATGTATGTGTGTGTATGTGTGATTGCTCAATATCTTAACTTTTGTGACCGAGAGAAACTCACAAAAATTAGGATATTGACCGTTAGGTAGACACATTCTTAGTTTATGTCGCTAGATTTTAACTTTTTTTAAAATGGGCCAATTCTGGTATAAAGACTAAAGTTTAACTAATTATTTTTAGAGTGGTGGATATAAAACCATGTTATTGATTAGATAACGATTACTCTCTCTTAATAATGCTGTACATTTTGTGCTTATAGAAATATATGACATTAATGAGTTCCACGAAAAAATATAGCTCGATTAAAAAATTTTTGGAGTGGTCATTCGTGCCCTTTTGGCGGGACGTTGTGTTACTGTCTGCTTTTGTTGATTTTTAGCTTGAGCCTCAGCCAACATAGCAACAGTACGCCGAAGATCTTGTAGTTCAGCTTGCATTTTATCAAAAACGGGCCTAGATGATAAAATAAAAATCGATTAGTTACTTGGTTGAATTGGTTGTATTGTGTAAAGTACTTGTCCACAGCGTCCAGTAGAACGGGAGAAACAGCTGCGGGTGGTCTCGATGATAACATTGGAGTTGTTGAGGAGTGTGGTAATTGTGTAAAGGTTGTTGAACCTGATGGTGGCGCATTTTGCAAATTGGCCAGGGGCACAGGTGTTATAAAGGGTGGCAAACCAGATGTAGCAGCCACTGGAGGATCAACCGTATTTGACGCAGCAACGGAGTTGCCGTTTTCAGCACTGACTACGGCTGATATTTTTAAGTTTGGATGCATTCGTACGGGAAACTTCATTGGCCTCGAGCTACTATTTGCGGCAGGCATCATGGAAGTAGTAATTGGTGCTGCGTTAAGCGCAACGTTTGAGCTATGAGCAACTGGGTCGATTAAATTTCTAGATAACGATGTTGGTGGTATGTGGAACGTACTTCCTTGTCCAACCATTAGTTTCTTTAACATTTGCTCCGCACTCTCCTTTTGTGAAGCAAGTAATTTCTGCATGGTACATGGATCATTTTTACTTATTTTTCGCATATATGCTTCGTCTGTATCGACCACCACATAATTAACCACATGTACGTGGGTATTGGGCACAATCCGATATATAGTTTTGTCATTACCCTGTGCAGGCGCGTTTTTAACGTCCAACAATTTAGCAGAACTACCGTCGATTTGGAAAATGGCCGTAAACCCATTGACAAGCATAGGTTTTTCCATAATCGTCGGTTCTGAGACAAATTGTGTGGTTTTACGTTTTGGTACCATTGAAAGTAATTTAAGAACATTACATTCTGAATTTTCACAACGTCTTTCGAAAGGATTGCTCGCATTATTACAGTTTTCATTGTTTAATATATCAGCATTCAATGAAGCCATATTTATTTTTTTACAAAATTATACAATACACCGTTATTTTTTTGTACTAAAAACACCTTTTCTTATTTCGCTTTGTACCGATTCACAATGCAAAAAAGTAAAGACACGAGTTTTTTTGTAGCAACTGAACAGTTTTCTCTATATACACATACGCTATAATTATCTCTTTCGCTCCTATCTGCAATCAAATTTTCAATTCCAGCTATTTTAAAATAGTAGTCGCGATTATTACTTATTGTCTGGTATATACTTTGACTTTGCTCTTATATATAAATTTCTTAAAATGCAAATATACTAATAATTTGTATTTCACATTATTAGTTATCGAATGCAATATTGATTACAGAAACAGTGAATTACTGCTTTACAAACATTTTAAAACTTTCCACCTCTGCCGTCTTTTTGCAACTAAAATTTTTCATATAGAGGATTCCCAATCAAAGTCAAATTTTCAACGAAATACATCATATATTTCCAACAATAACTAGTGGTCCCTGTCTGGCATAATTGAAGTATCATTGGTAAAATAAGACAACTATATTACAAAAAAAGTACAAGTTAAGTTTTAAGTATAGACACAAAGTAGCCGCCATTACGATTGTGGGAACATTATTTAATGTAAGAAAGAGATAGTTACTATATATATGAATATGTTTCTCGTTTTTGTACATTTACTATTACTACACACTTCAGATATTCACCTCACTACAATTGTATAGCGCAGTTTTCACCATTGTATTTTTGTAGTTTAGTGGGCGATATAATTCAATTGAAGCCTATGTACCCAAATATATATCCTACACTGCATATACCCGCTGCACTGACATGTCAAAATAGACTTTAATGTATGTCTTTAAGTGTGATGGAACATAAAAATTTAGGCCTCAAAGATATACTCAACAGCGACATTGTTGCAGCGCTGCATTACAGCAGTTTATCAAAAGAATAAAGGGCCAAACATGTCCACTGAAGTGTCAAAATAGAGATGAATGTATGTTTTTAAATAAGGTAACACATAGTGCTTATATACATACATCACTGCAGCGTTGCAATGACTTTGCCGCCATTTAATTCAATGCAGTGCAGCTTAGTATTGACGAGTAAAACAATGAAACATATGATTGTTTGTTATTAAAAATGGTGAACTTTTTAGTTTTTTGTGCTTTTAAGAAACAAGGTTTTTCGTCATTTAGAAAATTAAAAAAAAAAAAAAAAAAAGGAATTAAAAAATTATAATGAAGTAGACATGTAGGCTACTAAAAATAATTACATATAAATAAGACCTGTGATGCGATTTTTAAAGGAGTGGATATAACATGTATAACGTAGTATAGCCAAAAATGTTGGCTTCATGTCATTTATTTGGAACGAAACTTTTATCTAAAATTCATTTCTATCCCTTTCATGTCATTCTATTACCCATAATAATAATAATATTTGGATAAGGTCTAGTAAGGCTTGAACCCAAACCGGTTTCAAACCTCGATCCTTAAGAGAAGTCATCATCAGCAAATGTTTAGCCAGCAGTATCAAATCATTTGTTCACATTTATGCGCAAATGTGCATGATATACATATATTAATATTCAATTAATTAAAGCATTTTATTTGAAAATGTTTTTAATATTCACACACATATACATATATATATATCATAATGTAATGAACTGATATATAATACAATTTTATTTTTATACACTGCACCACCCTGTGGAGAAGGGTATATTAAGTTTGTGCAAATGTTTGTAACTGCTAAACAGCAAATGCCACCCCCACCTTTAATTATACCAATCGATTCAGAATCAAAATTTGAATCGATTTAACCACGTCCCCGTCTGTCTAGAAATAAGGTAACGTATAAAGCTCCTACACAACACAAAAAAAGGGAGTGGCAGTATTTATCGATAAATAACTCGAGGAATGGCAGTAATTATATTCCCTCCCCTCACATTTCTTGGCCAATCCACAAGAAAATGCGCAGAGTTACGTATTTCTCATTGCAGGAGAAGAACTTAAGCTACATATAATGCTTTATAGTTTTTTTTTCTCTTAACTACGCTTTCATTGCGTGACCAATGGAAGAGAAATTTGGGCCTGAACCTTGAACCTGCGCAAAAGCAAAAATGAAGCAACTCTAGTATTTATTCATAATTAAACAAGTAGAGTCACACTTTTCACACAAAAATACGTGTTTTTTTTATCTCTCTTCAATTATATAATTAATGTTTTCAATACAATAAGAATACAATGCAATGCAATACAATGTTTACACTTTCGGTATAAAACGTGTATGTTTGGACTTTAAGTTTTAGCTACAAGACAACATGTAACAAAAGTTCTTATGTAGCTAAAGAGTTCAAGTGCGAGACGGTAAAGTTGGTGGGACGAAGCTAATTATTCTCACATAATTTTTTTTCTATTCATTGTAAAAAAAACAATACTTTACAAAAAGCAAGTTTGGCTTAAGCCAAATCTTGAATACCCTCCACATGTTCATACAAACAGTGGCCGCGCCAAGTACTACGTAGTAGTACTAGTGGTGTGTTCCGCTTATATTGGGAAACTAAGTAGTGTGGGTTATTAAATGGCCGGGTATAACCGACTTTTTTCATTTTAACGAATTTTTTTTTTGTTCTTTACATTTTTCTTTGCATTATGCGTATCAGCTGAAGTAATGAGTGTGTGTGTGTGTATATATATGAAATAATGTACGGAAGAAAAATTGTACATGTATTTACATACGAAACAAAAATCGAAAAGAAATAGCAGCAGTAGCAGCAACAGCAAAGCAAGTGAAAATGTATTTTTGTTATTCTCTGGCTCTAGGTGTAGTTCCTGATATATACACATGTTATTATATATGTATTTATTTAAGCAGTTCTAACAAATCCACCACCATTTGAGGAAAAGAAACGAAGAAGAGACGTTTTTCAAATATTTTTTATACCCTATACTACAGGCTGTAAGAGGGTATATTAAATTTTTACGGATGTTTGCAATAAAATAAAATCGATCGGCTTAGAATCAACATCTCGATTGATCGTCCGGTGTCTGTCCATGTAAATTAATGCGCACCGTTTTAAAGATATTTTACTGAAATTTGGTACAACGGCGGGTCTTGGCCCATTATTGAAAAGAATTTAAATTGAATAATTTATAGAATCCATACCCTACCCATACAACATACATATTTAAAAAAGACATACTTTTTGTGTCAAAAATTCGCAATTCTTCATTTTGAGAAAACTTGGAGCAGCGCAGTTAATTAGGTTAATAATGTACTAAATCAATTGTGGATTTCTTGAGGCCATGTTCTCCGAATTAAAAAAACTAAACTGACTTGGGCTAAATCCTATATATCCTCTATATGTATATATACAAAATGTGGTCAGTTACCTAATCAATTTCGTTATTAGTTCAACTTCAACATTCGATGTTGCCTAATGTAAATAGTACGATTGAGTCCAAACGGACTGGCATGGCTAGATTGATTCAAATTTTAATGCTAATGAAAAATACATATACTTTGTGGGGTTCCCGATACCTTCTAAGTACAATAAACGTAGTATACCTCCATCTAATATGACAAGCGTAAATATCGCATTTTTTAAATTTTCATTCAAAAATTTGATAAAAAAAACACTTGGTTAGCCTTAAAATTAAATTGTCTAATTGTAGACCAGATTTTGACCACTTTTAGAACCTCCCTCCCTATGAAAATTTTTCTCGAGATAACTTATACGACAATGACTAGTGCTTAGTGATAGAGGAAACGATCGGGCCGGCTTTAACATTTTTCGTTACTCACCGCACCATCAATTATATCGATCGATATATTATCAAAATCTGATTCGATATAACCATGTCTGTCTGTGTGACGATGTCCCATCTTTTGAGATATTTCGATGAAATTTGGTGCAGGGAGAAAGAGAAATCTTATTGACAATAGTTCGAATTGTATCATTTTTAGTACCCCTCCCCATATAAGGTCCTATTATAATGGCAGAAAATCGCAATTCTTGATATTTTTTTACAAAATTTTGTAAAGAAAACTATTCTATACTATTAACCTTTTTAGCTTAATAATTGGCTATGCCAAATTTGGACTCAATTTTTAAAACCCCTACATCTATAAAGAGATACTTCAATATTTCAATTTTAGTGCCTCGCATTTTCGGACACAACTAAACTAATTGTAGAATAATTTGTGGAAGTTAGTGGTCTAGCCCGACTTGTTTTTATTAAATTAATTAATTATATTAATTATTATTAATTAATTAATAATTTAATTAATCAGAGTCGTCAATTTCGGGATATTGAACTTTGTTCAGACACTTTTAGTGCAGGCAGATCGGTCAAGAGCTATGTCCCTACAATCAATAAAAACTTATCCATCTATCTTAGAAGTTGATCTATGAAAATTGCAGTTTGAAAATTTTTCCAAAAAGGGGCGTGGACTCCGACGAATTATAAGAAACGTTTTACTCAGCATAAAACTTGAGTTGAAAGTCTAATACATTAACTTTCAACTCAAGTCTAATACATTAACTTTCAACTCAAGTTTTATGCTAGGTTTTAATGCACCAGTAGAGAGCCTAATCATGTACCTGCCATGCCCACAGTTTGCAAATATTTGTGGAGAGTATTTAAGATTTGGTCTAGCCAAAATTTTTTTTTTTTTAATTGAAAATGTGTAACTATTTCATTTAACTATGTACGTGCCAGATGTCTCATCAGAGAAGACATAATAAAGTATTTTCATAAAAAAGTTGAATCATTTGAGGCTTCATGATTAAGTTTATGATTTGATAATGGATCCACGACCAAAATAAGTCTGGGAATCACGAATAACGGTTAAGTAAAGTTTTATATACCGTTGGAGAGAAGAATATACGTCTTTTAAATTAAGTGAAGAAGTGAAGAAATCAAGAAACTACGCATGTCCATACTTAACAACGTAGACTTCGATTTCCTTTATGTTATCTTTTTGAATTAATCCTATGAACGAAGACCGAGCGCTAAATAATAAAACGTTGTTTATGTTCACGAGAGAGTATAATTTTGCATAGAAAGAGAGAAAATGTTATATGGAAATGTCCCCCAAAGTCTATTTGAAATCCAAACTTCATCGAAATATCTCAAAAACTGTGGCAAAAAGGTTTCGCAAAATTTTACATGGACAGACAAATGGCTGACGAATGCACGTGGCTAAATTGATTTTTAGAGTCGATCGGAGTAATAACAGTATATCTCTCTTTATCCATTTACGAATTACAAGCAAAAATAAAAAAAAAATTCCCCTTCACACCTTCATTATGGGGCCTATGCACCCGTCATATTGACACAAATCTATGAGTTATCACACATTTCATTATTACATTTAACAATTAAAATTATATATAAACAAAATGCAAGAATGATACATATTGTATAAGCATATGTTCATATATATATATATATATATATATATATGCATAGATGTACTAAAACAATATATGTATGGATTACCCGGCTTACCTTCCAGACTAACAGTTAACAACAAGAATGCATATACACGAATGTGTTATACGTATATATAAATATATACATAAACGCACACGAATATACGCAATTACATGAAGTTGTGGTGTAATATTAGTGTATGCAAAAG
The DNA here is from genome assembly GCA_963978525.1 of Ornithomya fringillina. Classification (NCBI taxonomy): domain Eukaryota; kingdom Metazoa; phylum Arthropoda; class Insecta; order Diptera; family Hippoboscidae; genus Ornithomya; species Ornithomya fringillina. The sequence goes on from OZ021693.1 coordinate 19,049,343, forward strand.
TGTTGTATAAGAATGCTTATACATGTTATACGTGTGTGTTCGTGCGTTTATAAGTCAACATTTGTTTTCAGAACTGTTTTTGTACAACTAAATGTGTAGTGTGTTTGAGTGTATGCCAGCTGCCTGGCTGCCTGGCTCTGACGCTATTTCATTTGTTGTTGAGGTCGTTCGCAATTTTACTATGTTGCAGTCGTGCTGACACGTCAGACGAAGTACTCGTTTATTCGATTAAGAAAAACGTAAATGCACACATGTGCACATCTAATGCGAAAGAATATATATATAATAAGTATATATATATTAAATATATATTCATCGCATGTTCACACAAATCTATACCACGAATATATAGGCGTTGATTTGTGTGAGTGTATGTAAGTTTTTTTCATATATTCATATTTGAAGATCCAAACAAAACGAACCAACTCAAATCATAAAATAAAAGAAACAGACATGCGACGAATTTTTGATATCTCATCGGCCTATTTGTTGTACGTGAGTGAATAAATGAGTGAGTGTTGAACTAGTGCGTTTAGTATGGTGCGAGTGAGAAGGCATTACACATGTTGTTTGCATTGTTTTTGTTTTATTCTGTTTGATTTTTATTTTCATAAAATTCACCCCCGCCGTCAACGTCTTTGTCGTTTGGTGCGGGTGACGAACTAATACAAATTGCTATTTTTGTTACTGCTACGACTGTTATTTTTATATACATGTCGTGTATGTCTGCAGTGACTTTCGTTGCCGTCAACGTTTAATAGACGTAGCGTAAATAATCAAACAGAAATTTGACAACACCGCTTGTTCATATTTCTAGAATCATGTTTATGGGTGCGCTGACTTGACGGGCAATATATAGATAACAACAAACAGTTCACTACATATATATATATATATATAAATATATGTGTTTACGTACATACACACCTACTTACGTGCGTTAAAATATGGCATTGCATTATTTGGATATATTAAAAATCTAAAATTTAAGTAAACATTAATTTAAGGGTGAGAAGATAAGTACGAATTTAATCAGCAAAGGCAAAAACCATACATTTTAACGTAGCAAAGGTGAGGTATAACGCCAAAACGAAATCACTGCTTGTCCATCCATTTACCGATCAGGCCCATTTTCACAAGTTTGTTCTCCACATTAAGGAGGAATAAGTACTCATTCTAAATGTCAAACTTTCTTCATTGGTATACCGTTAGAATGCAAAAAAAAATCCCAAATTTAGATATATTTGCTTGACTGCTATTGAAATAAATACATTTAATTGAATAATTTTATCGGTAATCGATTTTGTCAATTTACAATGCTGCACTGTAAATACTAGGGAGCATGATATGTCCCAAATTTTAAATAGAAATTCCATTGCAAAAAGAAAAGGTTATAAACACACGGATGGACGATGTGGATTAGGGATATATACGTAATTTTGGGTTTGTGGACTTACGCCCCCTTCAGTTTCAATACCAAGGCACCTGGATAAAAAGGAATGATTTGTATCAAATTCAAGATTACTGCTCTTAAGGTGCACGGGTCAGTCGAAATTAAGTTTCTATTAGGATTTAAGGACCTCAGAAGAGACATGGTCAAGCCCAAGTCATATTTATATATAAAAGGTACTACTTTGTATTTGTTAAATTTCAAAACATTTGGCTTAATAGTTCAGGATTAATAATTAAAAAAGAATGAAAATTTGAACAAAAATAAATTTCAGCGCGATATCTCAATTTTTGCGGCCGTGAAAGGTTATGGCCTCAGTATTTTAAGATGCGCAGGGTATAATATTCATCGACTACCATGAGTGAATATTATCCATCAACAATGAATATTATGTAGCGTTATTGGAGCGTTTGAAGGTCGAAATTGCAAAAAAAAAACGACGCATATGGCAAAGAAAAAACAAGGCACCGTGTCACAAGTCAACAAAAATAATGGCAAAACTACATGAATTGAAGTTCGAACTGCTTCCGCGTCCACCGTATTTTCCAGATTTAGCTCCCAGCGACTACTGGCTATTCGCAGATCTCAAAAAATTGCTCGCCGGTAAGAAATTTCGCCCGAATGAAGAGGTTATTAGTTAAACCAAATTCCATTTTGAGACAAAAGATAAATCGTTCTACAAAAATGGTATTCAAATGTTAGAATGGCTCTGGAATGATTGTGTTGCTCTTGATGGAGATTATATTGATGAATAAAAGTCAATCTTTAATCAGAAAATCGTGTTTTCTTTGTTAGGCCCGGGTGTTATACTTTGTAGGTAAAAATTTAGTATACTTTCAATCTTATGAGGAGGATATAATAATGATCTAATGTATGACTAAAACCGTAATTACAAATATTGCAAATAATCAACTTTTCAATGTACTTCGTAAGTAGAATCTAACCTAAATCTGTCATCATGCAAAGTTTTCGCAAAAAAAAATTATCTCAAAATTGTGATAACTGTTTTTTGAGCCTTTTTTTGACCTATAACTAAAGCCAATACAATATAATGAAATCCATAAAATATTGACAGAATTTTATGAAAATATGTCACTCTAGTACGCCACCAGTAATATTGATTATTTATCTTGGAAAATATCTGAGAATGTATCATTTAGATGGTATGGTGGCTGCTAAGTTCAAACGCAAGCATTTCTTCATAATAATAATAATTAAGCCAATATTATCACTTATGGACACAACACAAATGGTAACATATGCAAAGACTTCAATTAAATAAAATGAAACAAAATGTGTCACAAAAATCTTAAGTAATTTGAATCCTCTTCAAAGCACTCTTCTCTCAAGGGAAAAACGTGTCCGTCTAAAAAACAGAATTACCTCGGGTTTGATAAATTGATAAATAGACCATCCACCGCACTAAAGCGATGGCAAGCACTGGCAGTCATCTTTAAATTTACGTTAGATGTAATATTTTAATCATCATCATCATTATTGGTCGAATACAATCCATTTAGGTCTTTGGCCTGCTAAAAGATAAAGAATATGCCAAATCGGGTTATAATCCACATTATAACATTTTTCAAATAGAACGGACGGATGTCCCACAAGATCTGATTTCACAATTTTTTTTTATACGTCCTAAGGTGATCCATCAATCTGATAATTACCTTGCCTAAATTGTTAATTAGACACGCCCATTTCGGTGACTTAAAGAAAGTTAAAAACATTTTGCATCATCGCGCAGGCAATTATTTATAGGTTGTTGGGAATTTGAGGAATTGGAAACTATAGCAATCAATATTTATTTACCTATGAATTGGGGACGCGCTGGTTGAGATCCTCTGTTGTTGTTGCTGCTGCTGCTGTTGCTGCTGTTGAGAAAACACTGGGATAGTGTTCGATTGTAATTGTTGATGTCTTTGACTCGGCGATGGCTGTTGCTGCATATGTTGTTGCGTCTGCTGCTGTGAATGTTGTTGGGCCGATGATGCGTTCTCATTATTTGCCGTTGTTGATAATTGTTGCTGATGCTTTTGTTGTTGCTGTTGTACATTATGATGTTGTGGAAGGAGAACTGTCGTTTGCATTTGTGGTTGTTGTTGTTGTTGTTGTTGTTGTTGTTGCTGCTGCTGCTGCTGCTGTTGATGCTGATAATGATGATGGTGGTGATGATGTTGTTGTTGCTGTTGTTGTTGTTGCGTTTTACCACCATTGGGTGGCGGTTGTGCACCACCGACCTGCACTGACGACCGTATAACTGCTTCCATTTCATGCCGAACTACGCATTACACACGACTCGGTTCGTACCACATACACAAACCTTTCAAATCCCACGTTTTAAAATTTAATTTTGTTTTATTTTTTATTTTTTCTTTATTATAAATTCTTAATTTTTTAAGCCCGTTAAATATTCTATATGTTTATTGCATCGTAAATAAATTTGTTTAGTATTTGATCAGCTACGAATAATTAGTTTGGGAATCACCTCCACAAAATCTTCATCTTAACTGGTGTGTTGTGTTAGATTACATACATATATTTACTTGTGTGAGAGCTTGTATTATATTTTATTGCAATTTATGCATATTTACAATTTATATACAATTAATTTATGTATGTACGCAACTATTATTTATTTCTTTTAAATTTTATCGAATATGTGACTTTTATTACAAGCAACACAAAGAGGAATTTTACATTCTTATGCGATTACATTTCATGCTTGTTCTTTTTAACTTTACACATTCATTCACTGCAATTGTCGGCAACAGAAGTAGACGGGTCAACTTTTCTTTACACATACACAAATTCTCTTGAATCAATTAGCGGAAAGTTACTGAAAAGAAAAACAATAAAAATCTGTGAGTGGCCATAGGAAATAAATATGTTGAAAACATCAAAAAAAGATTATTAAATAGTACAGATAACAGTTATTTTTGTACAAGATATTTACTTTCCCATAACTTTTAATGGCAAACTAATATAATCCACATTAGAGCTGCATAACTCTAACAAAATATCAAAGAACATAATATGCATTAAATCAGTCCCCATCTTCATGTTTATGGCAGGATATGACGTAGGTGTGACACACAACTTAATGCGGGCTCCATACAAATTGTTGCTACTGATGCTAATATTTCTCATTTGAAAAAGTCTTTAATTGTAAAATCAATTTCTTTGGTCTGTGATCTATTTCTATATGGTTGAGTTCTTTAAATAATCGCTCACACCCACACCATCGACAAATATCTATATAATTGCCACAAAAATTGAACTATGGAGTTGAAATTTGGTATGTATATTTATAAGTATCCCAACCATCGATGTGCTGAAAATGGGCGTGATCGGATAACACACACGCCCACAATCAATCTACCAGAAAAATAGAGCTATGGATCTGACATTTTGTATACATATTTATAGTTGTCCCCTTCATCGATGTGCCAAAAAAAGGCGCGGTCGGACAACAGACATGCCGGACATGTAACGGTGGGTACTGCACGTTGGGCGTTTGCGAATATAGCCATTTTTTTAACACTAGATTATAAACAATTAGAACTGATAATTTTTTCACTTATTAAATCCTTCATCTTAATGATTAGAGAACAGTATATGAATTGGTGAAATACTTACGGTCGAAAATTTTGTGATATTAAGGACAAATTAGTCACGCCCACAATAAACAAAAATCTCTCACAACCACAAAAATTGAATTGAGGTTGAACTTCGGTGTACATATTTACAATTAGAGTACTCAACCACGCCCACAATGTATAAAAACCTTAATTAGCGCAGAATTCAACTCGTTATTATATATCAACTAGATAACACGACACATAGTCTATACTTGGGCTCTGTGTTCAAAAAAAATAAAAAAAAAATTCATTAAGAAACCCAAACTCTGTACAAAGTGTTTAGTAGCCATATGCATTATTGTATTTCATACAATGTTTCTGTCTGTGCAAGTTCATTTATTTATTAACAAGTTATATTTACACCAAAATGCACGTTATGCACGGAATACTTATTAATGTTTATATCAGGGACTGAAACTTAACCCGGTTCAGAGAGATTTCGGGTTCATGATTTCAACCAAAGTTTTTTCAATATTTTTCAACATTTTTGTAAATAATTTTTAATTGAAGAGAGAGAAAAATGTCAATATTAGCGGCATCTCAACAACTGTTATTAAAATAGGGGATGGTTTAGCTCTAACTGCTTTGGTTATGTTCGAGCCCTAACTGTTTTTCGACTTTTGCAATCTCTCTATAATTATATTTTCTTGTAGTCTCTCCCATTCGCATTCTATTTTGTCCGTTATATAAACGAGAGACGAAGTTTGAAATTTGTACCGTGTATTTTTTTTTTTATACCTTTCACCTTAGTAATGAGAATAATACTCAGTTTGCTATTCTGTTTGTAGAATAGAGAAAAAAGACTCAGAGATCCTACAAAGTAAATGAAAAAGACATGTAGAATATCATTTAGATGTCTGTTTATTGATTGCACTCTCACGATCGCAAATTTTGATATATAAAGATGAAACTTTATGTATATATTTACATGATACATATTTATAATTAGCCCATTCATCATTATGTCAAAAATGCGCATCAAAATCCAAGACAATCTAGTCACGTCCGAGTATACTAAGCTTATTATTGCGTTAGCAACATTCAGAAGGAGAACCGTCCGAGGCGGATGATAAAGTATATATATACTTTGCATAAAGTATATATATACCTAAGCATGTTTATTGTTGATACGTTCACAATCGTAAATTTTATGATATTGAACTGAAATTTGCTACAGACACTTCCAGTTTCTGCATTTCTATTTAATTTGGGCAAAAACGATATACTAATGAACGAGCTACGCCCACAATAGCCAAATATATTGAGCTATGAAGTTGAAATTTGGTTTATATACTTAATAATTACTCCATTTATCGATTTGCTAAAAAGTAGTAGTGTAGTAGTGTAGTGTCGTAGAAAAACAGACACGCCCATAATCAACAATAGTTTATATATCTATCACAAAAATTAAACCATAACGTTGCAATCTACAATTTACAAAAAACCTTTTTTTTTTTTTTTATATACAATCCGACTTGTAAATTAATACAAAATACATGCACTATTAGATGTCTGCCACGCCTACAAGTAAGTGCAGGGTATACAATTTTTAGTTTTCTCAACTTATGTAAATCTTAAACCCGAACCCGAAATTTTTATTTTTATTAACCCGAACCGAATCTTTTCAAAGATTCAGCCTCTGCTTTACGTACGAATAGAGAGTACATATATACACATATCTCTCTCTCTCTCTATATATATATATATATTTTATATATGAGGTAGTAAAAAAGTACTTGCCGTTGCTCAAGTTCGTTTTGCGTTTTTACGTTACGTTAACATCCATATCTGTTATTATTGTTATTGTTGTTGATTTATTACATTGTTACTCTTAAATTGCTTAAGTTGGTTATAGTGAGGCGGCATTGCCACATTTCAATCGTCGTCGTCGTCGTCGTCGTCGTCGTCGGGCAACGCAGTTGCTGTTGTATATACAAATATTTTTATATACATATATTCTTGTATATGTATTGTATACAGTAAAATTTAGCAGGCACTGCTGTGTGCGTAGTGTTTTCATTAAACTCTTACGCTTTTTAGTTCTTTATCGTTAGACGTCATCGCAAGCAATACCAATAACAATAAGTAAAATATTATATTTGGCTCGCACCAACTCTTAGATACCCACCACACAACACATTTCAACATTAATATAAAATGTATGACTGACTTGGAAAACTTGGGCAAGGATTTTTTTTTGGTTAAAAAAACCATATAAAAATTATTTTTTTTCCGCATAGTAGAACGATTTTGAAGAATTTTAATTCCACTAAAGGTACATGGTGCCATTTTTGGAATCTATGCACCCCGAAGAACAGACAGATATGTGTAGAACCGACCCCGCCTGCAGTGCTGCTTGTGGGCAGAGCCAATGCTGTCTTCCGTTGTGTTGCAAACGTTTTAACAAACTCATATAAATCCAACTTTGAAGGGGTCGCTTAAGCACATCTATGGCAGTACGTACACGTATATATTACACTGAACACAACACTATACGAGTACTGCTATAATTCTGTCGTACTATGTGCTAATATTTATGAACACATACATGTATTATGTATCGGCAATATATTCACTTTTCCGTAGACGAGTGGTGTTTGTGTACACATGTGTGCACATGCAAGCCGTTTAGTGTGAAAGAGGTTCAAGTTCTATTTGCCAAAAAAAAAAAAACACCCGTTTCGTATTTTACGAAATAATATACCCACGATAATATTTATTATGGGTGTGAATTGGTTTCCGTCAAACGTTTGTAGGTACGAGAAAGAGGCGAGACACACCTCCAAAAGTGGGTAAATTCTTAATCAGCTTCAATATTCGGGTCGATTTAGCCCTTTTGTTCGTCCGTGTTTTTGTAGCTTTTTTTTTACCACTATCACGACACCAACAGTTGAGATATTGAGTAAAAATTTGGTGCTTATAATATTCACTAGCGCTTACAGTTTGGTATTACAAAGATGGGCAAAATAGGTCCACAAATATTCCCATTATACAATTAAATTTATTTCAATTCCATGTGAAGCAAATTTCAAATCTCTTAATTAGTCCTAACGGTACACGAATGACGAATATTGGACCAAAGTTGGGACATATATTACAACAAGAAAACTAAATTTTGGCTTAGACCTCCACATCTACAAGCAACCAGTAGTCGTGGCAGAGACATCGCGTTTCATTCACTTTTTGAAGCTGATCAAGAATACTTTGTAGAGTCTCTGACGCCTCCATCTGGGTGTTGCAAACTTATGTGGAGGGTATGAAAAAGGTGGTATTATTTTTTAATAGAATAAATTTATAATGCACGCCATCGCTCTTGTACAAATTTGTTAAATTATTTAAAAAGTTCGCTTTGAACTGCTTTTGACAGAGTTTCTTCATATCATTCTTTCTTATGCTTAAAAATTATCTTTTAATATACCACGCTTCTTCTGAAGTCCTTCAATTCTACTTGAAAGTTAATTTCGTATAACTCTTGAAAATCGGTCCAAGAATGTTCTCCCAATTTTACGATTTTTCTCTTTATTATAAAAATAAAATTTTAACGAAAACTTTTTCTAAATGTAGATAATATTCCACGCCTTTCTGTAATAGACATATTTTAGGGATTTATTTAGAATATTTCATGATCTTATATAGATTTGAAATTTAGAATGGTTACCCCGCCTTTATATCGGCAACAAACTTTTGAAAATCGTAAGCATAATCGATTAATGCACGAGTACGCAGTGATTACGTTTTAATTTCATTTTTAAGAGGTTTTTCATAAACCTATGAAGAAATGTATTTTTGTATAAGACTTGCCCGCTAAAGTAAGCCCAAAATATAACCCTTTTCTACCTGTTTTTTACGGGAAGAATTCATATTCAAAAGAATTGATGTTTTCTACTATTTAACCGAAGGAGGTTTTCATTTTTTTTTTAATGGTGCAAGTCTTCAATATTTTATTTAAAATTTAAAGATGGAAAAAAATTACCGTATAACTGATGTCCAGTCCATTTTCATTAGGGTTACCCTTTGGATTAATACATGTCCTTGTACCAAATTTCATCGAAATATCTCAAAAAATGCGACTTATAGCTTGGTCTTGATTAGATCTTAAATATTGATTCTGAACCGATCGATATAACTAACAGTGGGCGTGGCATTTTTCATTTAAAAGTTACAAACATCTACACAAATTTAATATACTCTTCGTTATAAATGGTGCAGGTTATAAACATAAAAACATATGTGCATGCATGCATATGAGTATTTAGTATTTATCTGTGATGGCGAGGGTATTCACATAACCATTCATCGTATTTGCATATTTAGAACCTCGTTTAAACGTTTGTAAATACCAGGAAAAAGCGAGGCTTAGCTCCAAAAGTGTGTATCAACAAAAGTCGAGTCCATTTAGCCCTTTTGTCCGTGCGTGTGTAAATTTTTTACGTTTTCTAGGTTGACACTGATATTTGTTACGCACAATATTTGAGTTTTTCTGCCAAAAGCAACATATCCTCCTATACGAGGGATGATGTCCGCGATGACATTCTAAACCTGTCAAAAGGTTAGTTTTGAAAATGGAGTGCGGTCTCAGCAGTACATGCTTTCGTAATAGTTTATATATATACGCGAAGTGGTGTATTGACTATTTACGCAAACCAAGCGCTACTATTTAATACCCTATTCTTACATTTTGTCATATAAAAAAGTCACCCTTGGAAATCTATATGTTTTTTTTAACTAATGTCATTTATTCTGCGTAAAAATTATATGGTCTTATAGACCGGACCGAACTGGTTTTAGTTTTTTCGCTGTTTATTATTAAATGACTCGCAAATACTGATATTAGGATTAATTGTGCTAGCTGTACATTTGGAACTAAGTGGTATAGGGTATATGGTCGAGCACGGATCATAACATTTTCAATTTTTCTTTAAAGTAAAAATAGTGAATTTTCCTCATAACGATTGATTACTAAATAAGTGTTTTGTATAAAAGTGTCCTAATACGGTTAAATTGATTCATAAAAGTATTTTGAATCGATACGAAATGGAGGTGCTTATATATTATATTTTATTTGATGGTTGTGTACGAACCTATAATTTGCGGGGTTTGCGATATTCTCTTAATTTTATTTTTATTATGGTTGATTTGTCATAATGTGTGCGAATACCCCAATTGTTGTTATTTTTAATAGTCTTCTACTAAACTCAACCACATATACACATATATATATATATATATATATATATATAGTTTTTTATTCATACTTTTTTATGGTCGTGTTTTATTTCGAGTATTTACTGTTGTAATGCAGCAACAACAGCAATACACTAAGTCAGTCAACGAGGCAGCCCGACTATTCAAGTTGTTTGTTTAGGTATAAATTTGGCAACAGTGTATGCCTCTTCAATTTTATATAGTTTGTGTGTTTGTTTCCTGATTCGTTTACGTGTTTCTTTTGCAGCAGCAGAAACAGCTGCAGCAGCAGCAAACTTTCTCGTTCACAATACTTGTATTTATATACATACATAACGTTGTTATTCTCTGTCTTATAGTTAGTTGTTCTACTACTGTTGCTATTGTTATTGTTGTTTTTGTTGCTGTTGGTGTTACGAGTATGACAAGTAGAACTTTAACAAAAGCGCTTACAATTTAAATTTTTTCAAATTACATTCTGTCAACCGCAGAAATTGAGATATAGAGCTGATATTTGGTGCACAACAATCTACATCAGATCGATCCACGGACGCGCCCACTTCTTGAGATTGTTCCACATACATTTAGGCTACAAATATATTCGATTCCAGTCAAGGAAATTGTGATTTAAATTAATCCTTTCCCATACTCTCCCTTCTTAATAATGGGGGTATACCTTAGTACCAAACTTATTTGGTATTTCATATGCAATACCCAGAAAGAGGCCTCAGAGACCCTATAAAGTATATATATTTTTGATCAGCATTAAAATGTGCGTCGATCTAGACATGTCAATCCAGGCGACTTTTAATGGAATTCTCACAGTCGTAAATTTTTAGATATCGACCTGACATTTTGTGCAAATATTTCTAGTATCTGTACATAGGTTTCTTATTAAGCAAAATCGGCCCACAATCGACAAAAATCTCTTATAATCATGAAAATGTTTCTCTAGGATGTTAAAATTTGGTGAACATATTTAGAATTAGGACCTCCTTCGATGTACCAAACATACGCGCGGTCGAATAAAACGCTTACAATCTACAAAAAACCTTTCATGATGCAAAATAGGATGCGTAAGTTGATACGTATTATTTACTCTGTTACAGGACTTGTCACGCCCACTGTTTGTATATGGAGATGGAGGGTATTTAAGATTTACCCCCTTTAAGCCAAATTTAGTTTTCTTACTTGTTTTTAACTGTCTTCTATGGGGCTCAGCTAGATGTCTCTATCAGATAATATTACACTTCAAAATTGACAAATTAAATGGGTTGAATGAAATCATTATAAATATGTATATACCAGATGGGTGTATATAATATTTGACCCCGCCTTGTTTTTAAATCGATGGATACTTCACATCTACTGAATTTCAACTTTATAGCTTAATTTTTGTACGCTTGAAAGATTTTTCTCAATTGTGGGTGTGGCCGGTAAGCGATTTCGTTCATTTTACAAAGTAAAGTACTCATATGGTTTAAAAATATTTAACCCAAATTTCTGCTCGATATCTCAATTTTTGTAACCAGAAGCTTTTGAAAATTAGAAAATTGGACGTACGGACAAAAATAAAACATCGTCATCGTACGACACTAATTTTGATACTTGTTAAGAAAATCAACTTTTTTATGGTTTCTATCGACTTCTTGTGAATGTAATTAACGGTATAATTAATTAACTTGGTATACACTCCATCATTTGTAAATAATTTATTCGAATTCTTCATGCATATGTTATCAAGGATTTTTCCAATTTTAGCGTTTTGTTGGTCGATCGACAGATATAAAGCGATTATTATCATAATGATTATGGCGGTATATTGCATTTGTTCAAATGTATGTAAATACCACAAAGGGGCCACACCCCAAAAAGTATATATTCTTGCTCAGCATAGAAGTCGGAGTCGATTTAGACCTTCTGTCTGTTTTTACACTCGGTTTTGTGAAATTCTCACCGATATTGAGTCGAAATTTGGTAGTAGTATTGGTTTATTGAGTATTAAATAAATACTTTTTTAACATTATTAATATTAACAAAATAAATTAATACTAAAACAACAACAACAACAACAAATTCTTATTCAAAAATTAAAATTCATTTTTATAGACTAACTCATTAGTTTCTATTTTAATATTATCTGGTAGCTGATTAAATAGTTTGAGACCCTTATCGAATAGAGTATTCTGTGCCGCTGTAGTTGACACCCTATTAATACTAATCTTTGAGTTTGTCTACAGTTTGGTATTATAAATGATCAAAATCGATCTACGGAAGCGCTCACTATGTCGTCCTAAATCTTAAACTAAGCACTCCTTGAAAAACTCTCACGCTCGCAAAAGATAAGATATCGAATTGAAATTTCTACCCATAATATTGGTACAGCTTGATATAGCAACATGGGCCATAGACAAACTTTTGGAAACCTTAACAAATTGTGTGAGGCTAGAATTTTTTCATTCCAGTCTAGAAAATTTTCATTCTAAGACAAATCATGATTAGTCTTCTTATCAGAAATTCTTACGGTACATGAACACAAGTCATACGATATTTATATCTTATAAAAAAAAATTTGATTTTAAAATGTGTGGAGTAACCCTCTGAACACATCACATATAAAAGTTTCGAGTCACCTACTAAAATTTAATAGGTGACTCGAAACATACATCATCGAAGTGGCCACTTTAATCTCCTGCCTTCTTAATTTCTATGGATCAACTTATACTCTTCAAAACAATGTATAATTAATATAAAATAAAGCACATGCGGGCACATCATGTGATGATTGCTTTTGTACAAATTTGCATACACTCGAGGAGTCTATTTATTCTCCGCACTACTTGTGTCAAAGAGCATATTAAGTTTGTGAGCATGTTTGTAATTCCTAAACGGCAAATTATATGCCCACTCATATCCGTCTGTCCGTCCATGTACATTTTTTCGAAAGCCACAGGTCGCATTTTTTGAGATATTTTCATAAAATTTCGTACAAGGATATGTATTAAATTTGGCTTAGACCAAATTAAATTTAAATAAGCAAAATCGGTCACCAGCCACGCCCACTATCGATAAATATATTTATCTACCATAATACATTGTAGTAAACGCAGCTCTTGTAAAGAAATTGCACACCGAGGCTATATACACTGTTATCAATAAGGCGTTTGCAAAAATTTAAATGTATGGGACTTCATGACGGCTTTGTGAAGTTTGCAATCTTATCTGGCTCAACGAACACAAAGAGTTCTATTCAACAATGTATCATCTAAATAAATCATTGTGCACTCTGGAATAGTTGCTTAGGGTAACCACCATAGTCCAATCCGCAAAGAAGAGTTCATAAAACAACATAACGTATCATAGCATAACATAACATAACATGATACAACATAAATACAAAAGATTTGGCATAAGCCTCATACACCTCTTTTTTAATTACTTCATTTTAAAATATTTAAGGGCTTGAGTAGGATGAAAAACCTCTGTAAGCCTTAGATGACAACATTTATATATTTTGGGGTCTCAAAAAATGGAATTTTATTACACAAAATCGCTCATTGTAACCATTTCGGTAAGATGTCACCTTCTAAAAAGTCTTCACACCCTTTGAAGACCATATAACCCAATACCATAGAAAGTGAGCAAGTTTTTCTACTACTGGTAATATTGTGTATTAATAATAATAATAATTAAAGTTTTACTTTCTAGTTCATCTAAATCACCGATCTACTTAGTACCCTTTAGTTCAGTGACACAGTTCATCCTTTAGTTCACTAAGTTGATCCGTTAGTTTGCAAAACTATGTTATGAACTGTTTATGGAACTATCTCATAAATGAACAAAATAATAATCACTATATAATCTAGAATAAAACACATAATTTTAATAATATTCATATAATCATAACCAGTTGATTAGTCAACGCACGTTTACTTGCGTGTACACTTTTAAAATTAATCCTATAAAGCGTCTGACTTTAGGTCAAATAAATATATATTTTCCCGTGCAACTTAAAGTTGTAAATGCCTGAATTCGTCTCCTAGGGGAGGAATATGTCTGTGAACACTTATTTTTTTTTTTTGGATCGGTCAAGAAATGTAGGAGGAGCTGTGCAAGGTATCTTTCTTCTTATATATTCATAAATGCCACGACCTCAGAAGTGTACAATTTTTCTATCCAGCACTCAGTACCTCTCCCTGCAAAATTTCATTGGGATTGGTAGGTGTTACGATATAATCTCTAATGCCGATTTCTTTTATATATAATATATATCCCTGTTCCAAAATGGGCGGGATTCGATAGCATACGCGCCCACCATTTACTTATAATTCAACTAAAAAGCTTCCAAGTGAATTCATAATCCAAATTTTTAAAACAATTGTTTAAGATCTTCCGCTCGAAAACACCTTTAAAATTAATCACTTTTTCCCCTTGTTCACTTTTTACTATGCACTTACTATTATTATTGATAATGTAATTACTACGGTAACGAAAAATGATTTTTCGGCCCACCCTATTACACAATAAATCTAATAAGGTTCTTTGCTTCTTAAAGTCATATTTTATTAAACAAACAAAGAACTCAAGTAATAATTGTTTTAATTTGCTTATTAAAAAGCTTGCAAACTGGAATAGTAACATGTGTTGGGTTTCTATTGATGGTTATAAGTTATAGGCGTGATCGGTCCAGCCCAATTTTGGGGCCGGATATAATCTAAATGAGGTTATGTGCACACGTTAGAAACACTCGAACATATTGCAAAAAGTATATTTATATATTCTTCCCAACAAGAATTCCAAGTCGATTTCTACGTGTCCGCATGTTCATGTGAATTTCTGACCGGCACTTTTATGTTGAGACATTAAAATTTGGTACAAACCAATATATATTTTATAAATGCTACATGCATTAACCGAGTAGAGTCTGTATTGCGGACCGTGGTAGGTTCGATTGCCCTAGATTAGGAATACAATTTTCATTGAATAATTGGGCAAGGCGTCCTAGGTGGTATTTTTCGCACGGTATGGATATGAACTTTAATATTATGTATATGGACAGCTGTTATTGCAGTTGCAAAGTTACGTTTTTATCATTGGCTGTACGGATTGGTAAATCGGAAGATGGTAACTTTTATGTTATGAATCTATATTATGTTACGTGAGCTATATGAAGGTCATATTTTTTCTTTTTAAATAATGTCATGCACCATTTTAAATGAGTCATTTTTTTTTTACTTTTTATTGGGTATAATTTTTTTCTCCCTTGGATTTTACTCACCTTCACTATCCATGCACCTGCATTCTCCACTCAATACATGTTAAACAGAAATTATAATACACTTAATTATTAGTTGAATTAATCAGGATCTTGGGGGGTTACCTAAATTTTCTTTATTTTATAAACACAAAATAGAGCACTGAAAATTTTTTTCATCAGCTTACGTTTACAAAAAAAAACAGCCTTTATGTACAATACATACACTTGCGGACATTTAACAAAAGATTAAGGTCAACAAATATATATTAAATTTTATACACACGCAAGCATATAGCATATATATAATAGGGTTATATTAATTATTTCATCCGCCTTAAATGCAAGAACTAGGCGTGTAAGGTGTGTCTTTTCATTTAGATATAATCACCCTCTTCACACCGCTCCTTTTTTTTTTTACCACATCATTTCTACTGAACTAATAATTGGCAAGTCTTTTTTTTTCAGTAATATTTTTACCGTATTATATATTTGGTAATACCTTTTAAGTTTTATAAACCAAATTCTTCTTTCATCCCTCTATTTCTTTCGGTTTTTCATCACTAGAGAAAAAAGGTCATCATCTTTATTAGAGCCGACCGAAATCATTACGGTATAGAGAATATTCGTTAATATAGACTCATTGATTCAGCGAAAAGGGGGGAGAAATAATTTCTTCACTAACTTGTAAATTTACAATAGACATGACCGATTTAATATACTTATACGCTGTTATTCAAATGCTGGACTTGTGCTTAACATTTTACCTTTCTCAAATAAGTAACACAATACATTTATGAAATTTTTCCACTGATCCCGATTTATTTTATTACAAACCGCACGGCCGACAACGAGAAACTTGCCTTAACATATTTTTGTTGTAGCACAACGACACGACGCCATTTTAAGTTATGGTCTATGCAGATTTGTGTTTCTGTCATAAATAGAGTTGCATTTACTTTTAAGATTGGTGTTTGTCCTAGATAAATTCTTCTTAGATTAAAAACAATAAGATGGTTCAATCTGCATTCTCATTGGTCATGAAAAAATGAAGTTGAAAAAATTCATTGTGAACCAATTACATGCCAATAGAAGTAAATGTAAAGCAACATATGTATAAGTTAATTATTTTTTATATATTGTATTGTTATTAATTTTTATATTATTACTTTTTTAACGAAGAGATTTTATAATTTATACTCATAAGGGAATTGCTACCTCCAAGAGGGCATAAAGGTTGTAGCAGAAATTTTTTACTTGACGGCGCTTTTCAATGCACTGTATGCAATGTGTACAAGATTGTACATAAGTGTATACAATGGCATAATAAATATAGAAAGTAAAGAATGAATATTAAGCAAGGATTGTGGAATGATGTGGAAAACGAATAAGGGTACATACACACTTTTATTCGCAAACTATAATTAATCCAGTAACAAAATTTATACTAAAATCTCTGAAAGGTAGTTAAAAGTTAATCTGTGATTATACTCTGTGATTAGCCATATAAACGAAACTGTAGTTTGAATTACTCCTTTCACAAGTACGAATATGAATTATTTATTTAAACATAATAATAAAATGATTATTCATATTTTTTTTTAGTTCTTTGTTGCAAAAATGCATAGCGTATTTTTTTTTTTTACAATTCAAATAACGGTACATATAAGGTTACATAATTTAGTACAAAATCGTGCCTGAGTTAATAAATAACAAACCGTACAAAGTCATTAACAAGTTATAAGAAGAAGAAGAAAAAATGTAAGAGTAAGTTTGACATCTCTTTAAGTTAAATTAGATTAAGTCTTCACTTCGATGAAATTATTATTATATATTGTAAATATCGGTGCATATATTAACTTGTTCATATTGAAAATATATAAACATTCTTTTGGTTAAAGAAGATTCTAGAAAATTACATCTGATTATAGATAAAAAAATTTGTAGTATCAAAAGTTTTTGATTAAAAAAATTAACGGCAGTATTAATATTAACAATATTTATGTCTAAAACAATGTACCAAAATAATTAAAATTTTCTCTTCATCCAATTGTAACATTTAAAAAAATGTATAAAAATTCGTACTCTTTTAAACATACTAGGTATTATTTATACCTATATAATACAACGGAATTTTTGCGTACGAAAAATAACATCACTAAAGAGAAAATAAGATACGAATTTAACGTGTGCCAAGATAGTAACGATATATTATTTCCGGCATAGTAGCAACGCTGTGAGAAAGTAAAAAGAGAAACATTCGTGAGAGAAATATTTTAAAAGGAAAATTTCGCTGAGAGAGAATTACAAAAGGGAAATTTATTTTAAATGTAGTTAATTTTGAAAGTAGATTTAATTCAATTTAAATAACACTTGCTGTAGAATTGGTTGTTTCAAGCTTCTCCAAGAAACCGGTCATATAAGTTGCTGTCCATGCAAATCTTACATCCCAAAAAAAAAAAAAAAAAAAGTAATCGAGATTTTCACAAGAATCTTTAACAAAAGTTGGTCTCGAAAAATCGATCATAGAATCTAATATGCCTAATTACGGTCCATCCGTTGTAGAGGTTCTCCTGCGATTGTACAAAATTATTAATACAAGTATAAATATTATTCGGTCTTATCTATTATTTAATATTCTATGCTTTTGACAACCAGTGCTAACGGTATAAATATTTATATTGAAAACCGCTGTGAAGAGAACACACCTCAAATAAACAACAAAGCAAAGTTGTTTTAAGATTAATTATTAAATTGATTTTCCCTAAATTAAAAGTTACAGTTTTCCGAATTAAATTTGAATTTTTCCCAGTTATAAGTTTAAGTTAATTATTCATCAATATATTTTAATATTTATTTACATATTATGCTTCTGGCAATTATAATATATAAATGAAATTTTATCTATACTTTGCGCACACCTCTAGTAAATTTGTCACCTTTTTTTAAAGTGACGAAATTGTTCAATTGTCGTACGCGCAACTTGGACCAAATCATATAATTGGACAGACCTAGAGATTGGGCAGCATTTAAAGCAGCAGCTTCAGGATATAAAACAGTGGCACAACCCAAGCCGGACGGTAAATTCAAGCTGGACCAAACATCAATCGACATATTGTCACTTTTTACCGGAGGACAATTGATGACGGGGTAAGTTGTATTCCCTGACAGAACTGGGCCCAATCCGTTGGAGCGACCCGCCACTGCTATGAATATCAGATTATTCATTACACCTTCGTACTCGCGCACAATACGTAAAGTTTCTTCCGGACCTTTGTGAGCGGATGTCACTCTCAATTCAGTATTTAGACCCAAAGTTTTACAATGATCGGCGATTTTTTCACAATGGGCTGTATCAGAGGCACTACCCATTAATATAACCACCAAATGATCATTTTTCGGGATAATGTCTTGCAACTGTTTACTAACCCAAATAAAATTATTTTTAACCACGTCCAAGTCAGCACTTGTGACGGATGTTAAATTGCGATAGACTTGTTTATCTACCATTAATCGTTTATCGCCGGCTGGCCAAAGACGCCATGAATCCGAATCTATAATATCGGCCAAAACAATGTTGCCTGCAATTGTAAATTGAAATAAATTTGAAATAAAGAAGAGCGGTTTAGTTTCGCCTTGCACACACCCACCTTCCATATCTACACCAAATTCAATTTTCATGTCTATCAAAGCACAATTTCTGGTAGCCCAGGCTTTCTCCAATATTTCGAAAACCACTATTGTTGTTCTTTTCATAATATCCACTTCATCTTGTCCTGTAATTTATGAATCTATGTATCTAAAATAATTTGTAATATTTTTGAAAGAACAATACCGATTAATAATCCATTTAGTTTGAATTTAGCGGAAATAATTTGTTCATCCGACCATTGAGGATCATGGTTAGCGTCATCCTTAAAGAATGTTTCCAATTTTGGTGGCGTAAAACTATAATTTTCAAATAGAAAGCAAAACAAATGATTATAAAAAAAAGGTGAAAAAACAAGAAAAAAGGACTGCATTAGGAAATCAAATTTCATTTCATTCATTATGTTGTAAGTTATGTTATGTTATGTTATGCTATGTTATTATAGACCAATGATGCCCATAATCGTAAGCTATATAATGCAAGTTCCGTCCAATTTCATCAGACTCTAAATATGAAAATGTGTACAAAAACAAACATCAATTCGTTCATTTATATACCGTTAGAAGGTACAAATAAAGGACTAAATTCGATTTTCAAGCCCAGCACGTTGAACTTTTTGTCAAGTTTTTAACGGCAATTATTGTCTTCCCAATGCAAACCAGATGAGAATTGTATGGTCCGTCATGCAAGTACAGTACAGAAGCAAGCGTTCTGCATACCCATGGAATGCCTGCTGTGTATCATTTTTAATATGAATTATTTGTTCAACTGTTTTGCAATTAAAATTGCGTTACTGATCAACTCTTTGCTCTCCTAATCATCAAGTAAAATAAAAATGTGTTGGTTTGTACCGTTTTTTTTTTTGTAAACATAAACAAATTATTTTCACATCACTACCAGCAACATTTAACGATAACACTTGTACAAAAGGTCAGATAATTCATCCAGATTGCAAAATAAGCTTTTTTTTTTTTTTTAAAAAAATAGTGTGATTTATATCAAGCGCTGATGTAAAGTTGAAGCTTATGTTGTGCATATAAAATTACATTTCATTCGTCATTGTAAGAAACTTACCGATAACCTTCCGGTACACCAGGGTTGCGTTTTAAAAATGAACCGGTTGCTAAACGGCGTGTAACCCATTCAATTGGAATCATTTCACATTTTTTGGCAATAAAAGCCGTAGGTCCAGCTGATGTAACATAAGCCGTACTGAGACCTAATTACAAATAAAATACTGATACATGATTTAGGTCAAATTTTGAATACCATCAACATTTTTATTTATTGCAACCAATATGGTGTCTACTATATTTTACCTCAACGATTTAATTCTGTACTAAAGATAGTTTTATGTAAATTGGGGGCACGTCTGTTATATATCAACCCGTCTATATTTGGCATATACATGGAAGGGCTTTGTAGCTGTTAGAGCGTTTTTTTATCATTTTATATAGCGAACTAAAAATGTCACAAGTCAACTCAATGTGTCAATTTTTGCAGCCGTAAGTATTTTATTTTAGAAAAAAGGACAGACGCAGATATGTTTAAATTGCTTTAGATTTTGGTGTTTATCACACTCTGCTAGTTACCTATTTTATGTCGAGAGTATAAAAACAAACTAGGGTTATGTTTTTACTATAATAAGAGGAGCCCTATGCCCACTCCACTTGCTTTTAAAGTAACGAGTGTCGTTGTCAAATAAGTCATCTCGTGACAAATCGAAAGTTGCAAGTTTTTTCCCTCACTTAAGAATTTCCATCATTTTCCTCACCCTGTACATATATATACACATACTATACAATAACCACATGCGCATGCTTTAATTTACATTTTGCTAAATGAATACATGTACGCTTACCGGCTCCATTTAATATTTCAAACACTTGACCATTTGTTGTATTTGATATTTCAGCTTTTCCTTGCAAATCATGAGCTTTTACACCATCACCTGCAGTTATGCGATCCTTGTTTAGGAGGAGACACAAACCCGGATTCTGTGGCAAATCGTACACTTGCTTCGTTTTGCCTTCAATTAGAACCTTACCCAATTTATAGTTCTCAACTATAATGTTAACATAAAAATAATAAAATTATTTAATATTCAGTTGCGGGATCTATGGAACATACTTTTTGCCATTTTTCTTATTTCACCAATTTGCTTGTAACTCAAAAATATTATTGTTTTTATTGTACAAGTGAAAGCGCGTACACCTGCTGCCGCAGTTTCTCTGTTAAGACTGATCTAGTCTGATCACTTTTGTTTGATTTTATACTTTTCTTTTGCACATCATCATATGATTTTACTGCAGCGTTGGCAGAGGTCGAGTTTTCCACATTCTGTACATGCGGCGATACACCGTAAAGATGCACACAACCTGTTTGAGCTCTAAAAAAATCATACATTCGCCTCTTTTTATGCCCTCCATCTTAGTGAAATTTGCTGATGTATCAAAAATGGGCATGGTCGGATAACAGGCACGCTCACAATTTACAAAAAAAAACATATTCACCATAAAACTAGACTTGAAAGCTGGTACGATACTAATAGAGGGCGCAATATATGTATTTGCCACGCCTGCCGTTATGGATGCGGAGGGTTTTTTTACTTGTTATTAATTTAAATCTTAAAAAATTGTTTGTAAGTTGGAAAAATGCTCAAATCCTCATCACAATATTGTTTTGAGCCTTTTTCTGCTCTCCCTATAAGCAACCACAATGTCATCTAATGTCATATTGCGCCTATGATTGGTAAGTGTTGGAATCGTGTCTAAATTTCGTTGCACAAAACACTCGTATTTTATAAGCAATTCTCCAACATTTCCGCTCTTGGTGTTGTATCGGTTATGAAAATTGAAAACTTTAACATTTTGTCTTGTTGAAAGCTCTGCGGGCAAGAGTTGTAAAACGAAATTTCCGATTCCACCAAAAAAATATCGATTAATAATGTTCCAAAAATTTTCAATACGTTTTACGCACTTCAAATGCACGGTTGCTTGGTTTGGTTTAGAAATGTTTACAGCACAAAAACAACACCCTTCTGAACGTTGACGTTCCCAGGAATCTATTGAGATTATTTCAAATGTTATATACAAGGAGACGTTCCAATCGTTCGCTTCGTTGCATAGAAATGTGAATTGACAGCAGTGATCTATATGTGAACAATAGTCCATTGACTGGTTAACCAATTGTGTGCAGCCTTCTAAAACACCTTCTTCAAGTACACAATTCTGTGGTATATTAACACTATAGCGCACGTAGACATTTGAACTTTCAAACCCATTCAAATCTTGTATTTTGAGAAGTATTGAAAAACGTGTTTTTCCTTTTGGTGGCAAAACGAATTCTTCCTTTTGTTTCAACTTATGTTGATAATGTTTCTCCCGAAACAATTTATGTAAATGTGTATTAAAGTTACAGTAAAGAGGAGTTCGCGCTAATGAGACATTTGTTATACTGTACGAGTATAAATGACGAGCATCTTTGGTGATTTCAATGTAATATGGGTCGCTGGCAGGGTCAACTTGAAGATCAGGATAAATACATAGTAAGCGTGACTTGGGAAACCACTGCATCTTTGCCAACATAATGTCTCGCTTTAAATCCATATAGATATACATTATTTCGCACGGAGACTCGTTACATACATCGTCTTCAGACTCCGATGGCCTAAAGTTATCTTCTTGCGTGTAGGTGAATAAGTGTTCATCTAAAGATTGCATTATCCTGTGATGGGTTGTTGTATTTTGCTTTTTTTTATTTGATTTTTTCTTTATCCTTTTTACATACTCATGGTATTTTTTCTGAATATCATTTTGGCAATTTTCAACACGGCTATACAAATCAATTTGTTTTGAACTGAACTTTTTCTCCTGCCACTTAATGATGGCTTTTTCAACATTCTTCGGCGATGGTTCAACATCGCCAACAATATTGAAACTCCAGTTCGCCTGGGTAGCAGGCTTGATTTCGTATTTTGGTATACAATTAACAGAATCAACACAACGGCACCTTACTTCGAAGGTGAATTCTTCAATCCTATCATTTATTCGGTAAATTCCTGTACGTTTTGGTAACTTTTCAGCAGGCATTAGGTTGAAAATTCTTTTCTTTTTTATACACAAATGAATAACGATTTAATTCAGAAGGATATGTCACCAATACTAGTATGAGTATGGATAAACGTCAATATATATATTTAAGGGCTCAGACAGATAGCAAATGCAGTAAAATTGAAAAAATATTTGAATTTACACATGCGTTATACCTAACCTGTCAAATAATGAATTTATTACAGAATCAAATAAAGTTTATCTTTTTATACCTTCAACATCCAAAAGGGGGCGACAGAGACCCTACATTTTAATTATTTTCCTGATTTTGGTAACAAAATAAAATCTAACGGTTTTTTCATGGGAGAACTGTGCTCGTAGAAGTTTGCATGATATTCATACGTACGACATCGGCTTGCGATTTTGTGCAAAGTTTTAAGAGCGCGGCATTCTGTCTTTGTATTTAAAGTTTTTTGGCCTATTGTACTGTTATAACTTTAGAGGATAATTGCAAAAATTTTTAATCAAATTAAAGTTAATGTTTTTCATCTTAATAGTTCAGTTTCCTAATTTCAGTAAAAATTAATTTTATAAATTTGTACCGTTAGATAACAACTCCCAATTTTGCCGGGGTAAATTCTTTACTAATTTGGCGCAAGTAGTTTTTACCAATGCACTTGCTCGTCATTCTGCGAGTATCATCCTGATTAGGATTGAAGAATATTGATAAGTACATATATGGTCAGTGCTAGGAATGTAATTTAACAAATTTTATAATATATTGACTTTCTACGGTTCTATTGTTTACGCGAATATTAAATATACTATACGATCTCGTTTAAGTATATGTGCACAAATTACTTTGTTGTAAGTAAGTAGAAATTGAACGAACCAAGTGTAGAAAAAAAACATGAATCATGAATATACACAATTTTTAGATAAAGCACTCCTCGCTTTTGCGTTGCACAAATTAAAGATATACTTATTGGGTGCAAGGAATGGAAAACCCAACCAGTGAAAAAGGAAATACTCAGCTAATATACTTAAACATTTATATATATTAAGAAATAATGTCACTACAACGAGAAAACTCAAGTGTTGAAAATGGTTTATATCCACGTATTATGGGAGATCCTCAGAGGCAACAAACTCAATCTCGTAGTCCAGTCATAAAAGATTTGGAAGAGATTCCGCTGAATAATTTGCAAGTGCCCGAAGAGTGTGAAGAGAGGCATAACATCCGTAAAATTTTCGAACGTGTAAGTGTTTGGGTGTGGTTCACATTGGTGATAAGAATTTATTCGCATCCAGAATCTCTGACACTTTTCCTACCATAAAGCACGTTTTGAAATGCATTACATTTAGCTCTGTTGTCTGTCTGCATGTAATCGAAACTTGATGTTGGATGCTACAGAGTATAAAATGCTTTTCTATGTTTTTTAGAGTATGAAACGTGTCGGAACATATCTGAATGTGTCGTATTTAGGTACAAAACCCGTTTTTCATATTTTAGCATGATGCGGACAATGATGGCTTCATCGATATTCATGAATTTAAAAACCTTATTGAAGCTGGTTTGTGTCGTGACATACCCGCAAATATCTCAGAACAGATTTTGAAATTGTCTGATACTGACTTTAATGGCCAATTAGATTTTGAGGAATTCTATCGTATGTCTCGACGCCACAAGTGGCTTATACGAAATGTTTTGGCCCGTTATTGCCGGTGGGTTGTCCCTCCACCAAAGCCTTTGCAAGGTGATCAATTAGGTAAGCTTTTTTTTTTTTAATTATATACATACAGTACTTATTGGTTGCTTTCGCTTTTAGATGGTGCCTATGAAAAGCAGATGTCCATCTGTCCACCTCCGCTTACAATGGTTATATTTTCACTAATCGAGATTATAATGTTTCTTATTGACGTTATACACTTTCAGTAAGTAGTATCTTAATATTTGGCTTAATATGTTAGCGTCGCATGCGCTTTTCCTATACGCTTTCGCTATACACAAACTGTGCGCGATTTACAGATTCTGTACAAAAAGAAGCCTGCCTGTTATCCGACCTCTCCCACTTTTAATAGCATAAAGCAAGTGTATGCATTTTCAACTTTGTAACTCAACTTTTGTGGCTGATGGAAGCATTTGTTAATTGTGAGCGTGACTAACAACGGGTCCTACCCAATTTAAGTAGCGATCTGCGTATAGAAACTACATCATTTCCAAGTTTCTTTAGAAATCCACATGAGTACTAATGGTACTACAGATAAAAGTTAAAACGAGAAGTGGATTTTATTGAGATTCATGGCGTGAAGTTATGGCCATCCGTTCGTCTGTCTGTCCATGTAAATTTGTGTACACACTAAAGATCGCATTTTTTAAGATATTTTCATGAAATTTGGTACAAGGACATGTGACAAAGAGAAGCCCTATTGAGAATGGACCGAAGCGGACCATTTTTAGAATCTCCTCCCATGTAATGATATTTCAGGATTCGATTTTTAAGTCAATATCACGCGTTTACTGACACAACTAAACTAATTGTAGCTCGATTTATGGAGTTAAGTAGAGTGTAGGGTATTAAATGGTCAGCCATGATGATTCTTGTTTATGAAATTAACTTAACGATTTATAAAGTATACTTGGAAACGGTGTAAAATAAGACACACAGAGTAACACGATTGCGAGAACATTTAAATTTAAAAATTAGTTGTTGTTATTGCATTACAACAACAATATTTTTTATAATAAAAACTTTTTAATAATTTATAGAGATGGACCAAGTGGTGGTCGTATTGGTGAAAGTACAAATGGTCCTGCCGCCACCCTCTTCATATATAATCCATACAAACGTATTGAGGCATGGAGATTCGTGACCTATATGTTTGTGCACGTTGGCCTGATGCATCTCAGTATGAATTTGATAATACAAATTTTTTTGGGTGTAGCCCTAGAATTGGTGCATCATTGGTGGCGAGTTGCTTTAGTGTATTTAGCGGGCGTATTAGCTGGCTCCATGGGTACATCTATTACAAGCCCTCGCATTTTTTTGGCCGGTGCATCGGGAGGTGTATATGCTCTAATTACTGCACACATTGCAACTATAATCATGGTGACAGAGAGTACTATTTCTTTAATACTTTATATACTCATAAAGTGTTTGTTGTTGTTGTTATAGAATTGGAAGGAGATGGAGTATGCTATTGTACAATTGCTGGTGTTTTTGATATTCTGCCTAACGGATTTGGGCACATCGATTTATCGCCATCTAACTGATCAAAATGATCAAATAGGTTATGTGGCGCATTTGTCAGGCGCTGTGGCTGGTTTATTGGTGGGCATCGGAGTTTTGCGAAATTTAGAAGTGCGCCGATGGGAGCGTATACTGTGGTGGATAGCTGTTATATTTTATTTTGCCTTAATGATGTCTGGCATATTAGTGCATGTGGTTATATCTGACTATTTTCCGAGACCCGAATTTACTTAATTTTTATACCCTCAACATAAGATGTGGGGAGCAAACCAACTTTCTCAATCTGTTTGCACAAGCAGGCATCAGAGACTCTACAAAGTGGTTGCACAATAGATACGTCTTCAATTTACAAAACAAAACAACAAAAAATTGATTTTGTGCAGTAAAACACATGCGTCGTCTACCATGTACGTATGCATTTGGAGGGTATCCCAGATTTGGCCCCAAGTCAAATGCTGCTTCTTACTTTTTAAAATTAGTATAAAATTTTAAACAACAATCGCAAACGGATTATGTACATTTTTAAACGTGTCAAGTGCCTTTGCAAAGTTTAGATACTTAAAGTTTTAATATTAATTAGGGAAAAAGTCTTTCAACAAGTTGCATTTACTCGTGCACATTTTTCACATAAGCAATATATTTATATACCACAACAGCATTACCTTTTTGTATCAGACGCTGAATTCCCCATTACGCATAGATTTATCTGAATTCACTTCTTGCAAGTATTAAGGTTAACGTTAAGGAAAGTTGCAAAATTTGAATTTGATCACAGTAACTGAAGATGTTATCCAAGGTGATTTTTAACATTTTTATTTTTTGTATCGACATCACAATCAAATTAAAATTTAAACAACTTAATGTTGTACTTGGCTTAAACTAATTATTATAAAAGCCTTATTGTTGCAAAAAGCTTTTTCTAAAAAATCTATATAAATGTTAAAAACATTTTATTATTTAAAAGACTTACGAGTTATTTGTAATAAGAATCTATTTTACACTAAGATTTTTTAATAAAAACTGTTTAGACCCGAATTTTAAAGAAAAGTTCGTTTTTACTTGAATCGTTTATATTATTGTTTGTAGCATTTAAATGTTTGAATAAAATTTGAACCAAGTCTATTATTTTATTTAGTTCACAAATTAATTGTCAAAATCAGCTGCTTTGTATTCGTTTTTTTCCACATATTAAAAAAAGTGTCACATAATGTAACGTAACGTTGTTATCGCCTTAACCAATTTAAATCGAGGTGGTAAAAATTAAATCAATTTACCGATAACCGCTTCCAATGTTAAAGCAACTCTGTATTCATACCTAAAATTACATCTGTGCTACAGAGTATTCGTTCATTCCTTTCATTCAGAGAGACCTCTAATATGTATATTGAATGTCATGCAGTTAAATTTTTTGAATCAAAGATCTTGAAAATGAAAATAAATTTTACAATTCTTACGATCCCTCTACATAATGCTCTATGTAGTGATTTCATTTAATAAAATAATATTATTGAAAATAATTGAGTTTTACTATCCTATCATCCTACAAATGTTTTTAAGCTAAATAAACCTTTGCGGCTGAATGTTTGATTTTTAATATAACTTTTTCGACTTTATACAAACAATAACATTAAATATAATGAACGAATATATTAAAGAAGATAATCTACAATTTCAAACTTAAATAGTTCCGTGGTTCGCGATAACCAAATACATGAAAACATCATGTCTTTATATATATTACGGCAAATTCGAAGGAGGCATCGCTTGAAAATTATTATAGCAATTAAATACATATTTTGTTTGTTTGCTTTGAAAGAATGGCCTCGCTTCAAAGGCAGACAAAGTGCCACAGTATAGTAGTTTTAGTAGTAGTTTCTATTATATGTGGTTAACAGTTAATTTAATTTATTATACTTAAGCATTTTCACACACACACATATATATATACTTTATAAATTTGTAAATATAAACTTCATAATTCAAATGAAAGGTTTATTTAAACTTTGAGTTGATTGACATAGAATTATCCCAAAAGAGTGATGCCGAGCTTTACCACTATTCTTACTAGGACTTGGAATCTACGCTCAAAGACCATTCAAAGAATGCAGTTTTTAAGGCTAAAGAAAAGAAGAGCAGTGTAATTACGCAGCGCCATTTATTATTTCACTACATCAAGTACATAAAATTAAAATTCATAATTCACGTTTCCATTAATTCAAGTTTAATAACAATCATATGCAACCCGGCCCTCTGGACTCGATTATATTTCTTTTATGAAATAAATAAAAATAAATACTTAATTGAGTAGACTTCTTATGGAGGCTGCCTTAATTTAAAAAGTTTTCATTTTACTCACAAGGTATTCATTTATAAGAAGCAAGAATCTAATCATAGTTTGTTTTCATGCTCTTAGAGCGATGAACTGATGAAAAACTTCGAGTATATGAGGATCTAAATCAGAAGTAAATAACAAGGTCTCCAAGGTGCTGCTATATTTTTGCACTTGTTCATGGTGCTGCAAAGATTATAAACAATTTTAACATAAATATATTGTTTGGGTAAAATGGATTACCATTAGAAACACTTGTTGCAAACGTCCAATTGTCCAATGGTACCAATCCGTTTCCGGATCTCGACCATCCGTATCGCAACGCACCAAGTGCTCAGACAAGATCATTATAAATCTTTGAAAGACAATAAGAAACAGGCGTTTCTGATCAACGTTGGCAGCTTCCAATTTTTCCTCCATGCGTTCCACCACCTGCATTCATTAAGGTATAGAAAAGAGTATATTAAACAAAGTTCGCATAACGAATCTGATATATGCAGTGTGTTATATATGATATAATTATTGTAGATAGTTTGGGAATCAAAAGTAAATTTTGTATAAATTTTTTGCACAAAGAGGTGATATATACGTAAGACTCCTTTTTTAAAAACTTACCTCCTCTGTGGGCTTGTCAACCACCGTAACAGGTTTTTTGCGTTTCGGTCCAGTTTCATCCTCCGAATCACTGGACGAGGAATCAGCCTTTGATAATTTCTCCTTAGCTTCACATAATTCATTATCTGTGGCAGAAATGCAAATTATTTTCATTTTATGTTCATTTATTAAACTGTTATCGAGCGCACAAGGCTGCCATATCTGATTACAAATTTAATTAAATTGGCAGATTACAATATATAACGGTTTATATAAAGATATATCAACACTTTGCTGACCGGTGACGAGTTAACACGTCATTGCACTTGCATTATTTATTTCAATTTATGACATCCAGAGCAATATAGAATTGGAATGAAAATGACATTATACCGTCTTTGGAGAATTAGTCAAACATTTTCGGGTAGAATTAAGTGATATACCGAGCATCAGTGAAGTAACGGAATTATGTTTTGATAACGACTTTATTATTTTATTTTATTTTATTCATTCAGTATAAATAAAATTTATTCGAGTTTATTTAGAACGTGTTACTTTCACATTCAATTGCCGGTGACATGACATAGTTTCTGTGTAAAATTGTAGCGGTCAGCAAAGTGTTAAAAAAGCACAGTTATTATAATACAAAACAAAAAACAAAAAAAAAACAGTTATCACAATATAAAATAATAGAATTTTATTAAAAAAATAAAAACAGTGTTTGAACTAAGTCATGTAAATAATGCTATCGGTTACAGTGAGTTAATGTATTTTATGCATTCATTATATGCTTGGACTGTCGAAAATGGCGTAGGTCAAGAGGTACAGAATCGCACGAATTATTAATGATTTAGCGGCAATATAATAAAAGTACTTCGCGTAGAGATGGAGAATCAGAATAAATACAAGTTTTTTGGAAACACCGAATATTAAAATGTTGCATATCGATAAATGGAACAAACGGCTGCAGTAAATTTAGGTTTAATAGCACATTTTTTATTGCAGATAAATAGATTTTTGACCATTGCTTTATTTGTACATACAAACTTATATGGATGGATGGACCCACACACGGACGGTTTCGCAAAAACTATCTCAGAAGCTTATCTTTATCCGAAAAGAATATAATTTTTAAATGGTAACATTCATTTAAAGTGCAAATGACTGCTGTTGATTTACGAACTGAAATGGAATAAATGAAGTTTTTTGAAGGACACTTGGGCTAAGGACGTTTGAAAATGGGAATTCGAGCCATATTTCGAGGTACCGAATCTTTTAAACCATATAATATTGAAAAATCAAGAAAACTAAATTTGATTTGGACTAAATTTTAAATACCCTCCACATCTACATATAAGGGGTAAGCGTGGCAGGCATATGAATACGCCCTCTAATAGTGCTCGTATAACATATCAGCGTGTAAAACGACTTTTACTTTAAATATGGTTTTTTTTTGTACATTGTAGGCGTGTTTATTATGCGACCACGCCCATTTTTTTTAACATCCTTGAATATATTAATTGTAAAGATGTGTAAA
The DNA here is from genome assembly GCA_963978525.1 of Ornithomya fringillina. NCBI lineage: Eukaryota > Metazoa > Arthropoda > Insecta > Diptera > Hippoboscidae > Ornithomya > Ornithomya fringillina. Next base: position 19,080,287 of record OZ021693.1, read on the forward strand.
TTTCAACTTTCTAGCTCAATTTTTATGGCAAATATGCAGTTATTTGTCAATTTTGGGCGTGGTTCTTGAGCGATTTTACCCAATTTAAATCGCACACTCATATTCTGTGAATTTGAAATAAATCTTTTAAGGTTTTCCACGCTTACTTGCTCCATACACATAAGCATTAATTTATACAGACACACTGTACAGTTACATTGTACAATGGATACAAATATTTGTGTATAGAACTTTTTCCACTTACTCAGTTTTATTACATGTTTGTTCATTTTTTTAATGGTTAAATGTAAGATTTCCCACAAATACATTTTCGTAAATTCAACAGTCATCTCTTTGGAAAAAATCCATGTGGCAACAGCCGAGCAATCTACAATTTGAATTTTTAAAAGTTTGTCTATAATAACCACCATCATTTGTTGATGATTTTGCCATAATTCGAATACATTGTGGAGGATGCATATTTGTGCCTCTTCAGATTCCGCCAATGCCTATATATATATATAAAATAATATTACATTAGAATGGCTTTGCTTAATCTCTTTACAAATAAATGACGTACTTTGAAAACTAGATGAAATTTTGATATGGCAGCAAAACTGTGTGAAAAGGATTTTGAACCCAAATTCAAAAGTGTTTGCACGAATACGTCAATTTTGAGAGGATCAAATGATGTCTCCGATAAATCCTCGGAATTTTCATCAGTATTTGGTAACTCTTTTAATATGTTGATGACCTCTTCAGGTGTACACTTTTGACGTATTGCCACCACAAGTTGATGCGCAACTTGAGTACCGGCCAGCGAAGCTTCATGGAATGACATAGAATGAAGAGTTAAATATCAATAGAAGGATTATATGAAGACAGTTTATCATCATTTAATATTAACTTTAGTACTACAAAGTCCTAACACTGAAACAACCGAATACAATATGTACTGTAAGAAATAGAAACCGGAAATGCGAGTCTTTGTCACATAAACTCATTTCGGAAAAATTCATTATATAAATAGATTCTAATTAAAGCCCCATTTTTCTCTTTATTTGGGTTATAATGGTGTGTCCTCTAGATTTGGCGTACACCTAATGTAGCTTTTACGCTTGTTTTTTAATTTTTATATACTCTCACATAAAGGGAAGGATATAAGAAGTTGGTTATTCCGTCTACAACTTCTCGAAGGAGCTTCCGAGATCCCACCCTATTTTCTTGATCTCAAAGTGTAATCACTTTGAGCCGATCTAGACTTGTTTTACATACAACTTTAGTTTCTTCAGTTGATGTTTAAATTGGGCGAAATTGGCGAAATTCCACGCCTACGATGAAATTTAAAAAATTTATCTATGAACACAAATAACGTATTTGAATATCAGAACATATCTATCCGTAGCAAACAAAATTTTCTCTGGCGTAACAAGTAAACATCTGAATCCCCTTACCAACCAACCCATCGATAGGCAATTATTAGGGTGGATTCAGATCTGACCGATCCACCATAGACCAGATTTTTACATTACACCAGATCCCAATCCAAAACCCAATCGACTCTGCACCACACCTCTTTGTCGATTCTACTGTAATACAAACGTTCAGTCCAAAAGTCAACAGCGTACTTGTTGCCGCGTCATTTAACATTTTATGATATATTTATGGAAATACCTGCTTCTTCGGAAGCATATTTATAGTTTGGTTGCGGCGGCACAGGCAATAGTTTCGCATAGGCTTCTGGCATCATTTCTGCAATACGTTGATGGTAAGATAATCTACAAATTATAAAATAAACAAATTTTAGATCAATTCCATTAGAAAAATGAATCAATTGAATTTTATAATATAAGGTGGCGCGTGTTTAACATTTTGGCCTGAGCCAAGTATTTTTAAATTATTCTTTATAGTTACCGTAAACATTTTTGCAGCACTTCCTGTATAAATTTTGGCCGTGGATGTTCCATATCCAAGAGTAAACAACTATCCCATTCTTCCCACGACCAAGTGAATTTAAAATTACTTAAGTGATAAGAAAACCAATTGACAAAGCGATCAAAACATGATGTATTCATGGAATCGATTCGCATGAATAAAATTTCTGTAGCTTGAGCGAGAACTTGCGGTAGTGTGGCTGGATGTAATTTACACAGCTCAATCAATATGGAACCGTAAACAATATCCAGATATCGAGGTATAGGCATATGGAACAATTCGGCAAATATTACCTCCACTATACAGTATTCCAGAGGTATTTTGTTTTTGTATGGAAAGTCTAGCAATTGAGCGGCACAATCTTTACGTTCTAAATGATGCATTTCAATGATGTGATGCAAGTGTTCCTCGATCAGAAATCGTTCTATGGAATGCGCTCCAGGCAAGTTCGGCCCATCTGGGCAATCTGTATAGTCAAACATGCGGTATACTACCCACGGCATAGGGTACTGATAGGATTCATGGTGAGGTGGTGGCACAATTTGCGGTAAATTGTGGTGTAAAGCCTCGCACAAAATAGAATCGAATGCTAAGTATGGTCGTGGAATGTGCTTTTCCGCCCAATTATCTTGACGTAACTTGCGTATTTGGGCCCACAAACAATCAAGATATTCCTCCTGAGGATGCGGTGCATCAACGGACCATACGCGTAAAGCGTTTTGATGCTTCTTAGATCGCTTATTTAAATATACCTCAATGCGTAAGAGGAGCGATTCTAAAGAAGATTCCTTCTTTTCATACAAATCCCTACCCACCCATGGCAGAATGGAGAGCACAGCAAACACATACCAATCGCGGCGTACTTGTGGCACAGTGTCCTCATTGGACACATCTATCATGGTATCTAATAGCTGAAGGAGAGACGACGCCGAAATAACGTGACAATTAACTAAATCAGCCAGAAATCGCAATGAATAACGGGCTGAATTCCAATTACATGATTTTAATGATTCCTTAAACGTTTTGACCATGTGGTCTACGAATTCTCCTCCAAACTTGTAATTTTTTGCATTAAGCAAACCAACAAGGGTGCTATAAATGGTGCATTTTTCCGGCATGCGAACTGCACATTCGGAGAGAATTCGTAATATTTTTAATCTAAATGTTCCCAAGTCTGCCTCGAGCACTGAAACCAAGCCTTCTAAATTGGATTCCACCGAGGATGTACTGCGCTCGCCAACTCTCAGTATTAATGACTCTAAGCGATCTTCAATTTCTTGATTTTCGGAGACACGACGACGCTTCCGATTTCTATGATCTGTAAAATAACACGTTCACAGATGGGGTATAAACAAACAACACAATTTCGCCGTATTTTTTAATATTCGAAATGTACTCACCAAACGCATCATCGTCTCCTTCATGTTGACGTCGGCGATTCATTAAAAATTGTTTAAATACTTAATTCAACAAAAAACGCTGCTATTAGATATTATTACCGGGATGCAAACAAATTTTTTTCAATTGTAACAATTTTCAATATATCTGTGAAGTTAACAAAAAAAGCCTACTTGTTAAAATTATCAACAGCAAGTTTTAAATCCATATATTCCTATTGCAAAGTAGAAAGAAAATTATGTAATTTGAAAATTGTCAGAAACTTCCAATATAGAGACGAAATTTTATTTGGGCATGGCTTGAGATTCCACTTCCTCAATTTTTAAATTCATATTTTTCATATTTCTCAACAAATGCAATAATTTTACATAAAATTTTATGTATTTCGTCTAAAGCACTGCAAGACATAAATTTCATGTAATTTTTTTTGCAAAAATAAAAATCAAAAGAGGAATCAAAAATTGTAGGTCTAAACAATTTAAGAGCATGACATACCGTCTCTATATTAGAGGTCACTGATCTATGTTTATTAAAAAAAAGCGAAATAGCTGTATCTGACTGAAGACAAATTCGGAATACCCACAATGCAAGAAAAGGTTTGTCAAAGTGGTATAAACCCCCCCGTATATGTATATTTATAAGTATAAAAAAATAAAAAAATATATATAAACATTGTTTAAAATAAAAAGTGCAGTTTTTGGGCCTAATTACACACTTCGCAGAGCCGCCTTGCAACGCTGTACCGATGCATTCAATATATATATGTATTTAATACACTGTAACATGCTTAAGTGCAAGACCGCAAAGGATTAACTTTCGATAACGACAGATGGTATCGTTTTTTACATGATCGTTTTACTTCTTTTGTGTTTATTGTTTACTTTGTGCAACTGGTTTATATACAGTTGAATAAAAGAATTTTTAGAAGAGAATTACAAATAATTATTTGTATTATGCATTTTGGATTATTGTTTTTACAATTGGAAAGTTGAAGATTCCGTTTCATTTATTAAGGATTCTTTTCAATATATTGGAATAAAGCGAGAATAAATTGCTGGACGTTGATCTATACTTTGTTTACAATCATCACCCTGCCAAACGTCGCCTCATATTATAATCATCATTATCATCCTGTTAGACGTTGTTCTATACTCGATTTATATTGCAGTCAATTTCATTCTTCTGCACGTTGCTCCATACTTTATACTTATATACCATCAATGCCCTGTATCTTCATGGACACATGAGATCTATCTTAACCCAAACCAGCAGTGAAAGTTCTCCCGACAATTTAAGAAAATTTGGTAAATTTATTCTTTTGGTTTCTATTAAATACACCATTTTAGTATAAATTGCACAATTTATTTTAGTTTTTAAGGACACCACCTTCAAGGATTTGTTTAACTTGGCGGGCACCATATGAGTACATAATTAATAAATGTAAGAATTTTCCATTTTTGTGTTAAAAAAAGTCTTTAATTAACTATGTGTTACACTGAAAAAGGTGCATCAAATTACAAAGTGTATGAGGATTGGGGCAATGATAGCAATAACGAAAATTGTGAAAAAAAGTATTCATATTTCTAGATGAATGCATATTTGATCCTGAGGCAGAGTTCAGTTGGGAAAGTGATTGTTAAATTATTATAAGTTTAAGTTTTTTGTATTGATTGTAATTTTGAATTCATTCAATTTTTCATCAAAGTCTTTAATAATTTATATATCTATTGGATGCATTTATTCGACCTAGGAAAAAACCACGCTCCACGCAAAGCCCGGTACAAGTCAACAAGTATAATATAATAATGAAATAATATTGTGAAAAATATTTGTAATCTATTTATGCTTTTAAATAAGTTAACGCTAATACCAAGAATATTATAGCTCCGCTAAACAGAATTGTGCTATAAACAAATTTTCTATAAATATACAGACACTTGTCATACAATATATGATAATATTATCATCTACCGTGAGAAATAACAATTTGGTATGTAGACAATAAGTTGGTTTAAATTATAAATTCTCTTTAATTTCAATTCATTTTTAAATTAATAAAGAAAATGATGCTTTTTAGCGTTAATTATTTTGTTAAAAATTAAATTGAAAATATTGATTTAATTGGATGTCAGCTTGTGGGGGGCCCGCCAATATAAATTAACTTTACTTACCTGTTCGAAACACTTTAATTTAAATAGAAAAAACATTTCTGTGTGTTAATAAATACATTTTTGTATTGTAACAAGTGAACCGGCCCAACCATCAAATACCCTGGCCCACTTGATGTATTATTCAATTAAATTTTTTCTGTGAAAAATGAAAAACTTCATTTAAAGTAGGCTATAATGAAAAATTTTATTTTTCGATACCTACTTGTATTTTAAAAAATTTCAAAATAATAAAAATGTCACAAAAATTTTTTTTTTTTAAATGGGGAGGGATTCTAAAAATGGTTTTCAATTAGGTTTCTCTTTGGACCAATACATGTGATTGCACCGAATTTTTTTGAAATATCTCAAAAAATGCGATCTGTAGTGTGCGCACAAATTTACATGGACGGACAGACTGATTCGATTAAACCGATTTATATTTTGATTTTGTATCGATTGGTATAATTAAAGGTGGATGTGGCATTTGTGCCGTTTAGTAGTTACAAACATCTGCACAAACTTAATATACCCTTTGTCACAAGTGATGCAGGGTATAATTATTTGTACTAAATTTCAGAGGAAAGAGTAGAAAAGTAAATTATTTTCTGTTTTTTTAGCATTATGGGTGTGTGTTTGGGCCGATTTTGCCAATTCAAAATACCAAATTGCCCACTCGCATAACAATTGACTAAATTTCAGTTTAATTTCTTAACGTTTGCGACCGTGACAATGCCGCATAGAAATTCACACAGTTACAAAAATGCACGGGCAGGCAGAAGGGCTGAATTGATTCGGCAACTGATACTGATCATGATGTGTTATTTTGGAGGTATGGCGTGCTGTGTAATAGGTGTCTTATACCATAAGCACAACAAATTAAGAAAAATTATAAAGCGTGATATTCTTAACTGAAATTTAACGTCGGGTGAAGCGTGTTATGCGGCTATAATGTGCTAAATAGTGAATGCTAAGCATCGCGCAGCTCTGCGAAGCATCTTATCTTCCAGAACCGCAACAAATTTCGATTGGAAAAATAGGCTCAGGTATATAATTTTGTGTGCTTATTGTCACCCATGTTTTTTTCTTCTGTGTATATTCAAATTCATTCTCATAATTTTTGATAATCATTTTTCCACATGAGAGCCTTTTAAATACCGTTAATTAGAAATATTTGAAAACGTTTGATTCACTAGTGCTCGACATTTCCACCAGCTTTGCTTTTTATTGTGAAACAAACCGTAAGAATAAGCAAACATTTATAATGCTTGTAATATATACTCTATGTGTTAATTTGCACCCGGAGTCGGAGTCGCGTGTAACTTACGACTTCAGACTCTGACTCTTTTAAAAATATACAAACTTCGAACCCAAAGTCCTGCGAATACATAAACTTTTACATAAACTGACGTGTACACAATAATGAACGTAAAAATTTACATGAATTTTTTTTATAGAAGCACAATTACAACAATACATACATAAACATAAAACCAAAACTTTCTTGATATGTGAGGGAGGTAGAGAGGAAAAGTATTCGTAAAATGTGCTATAATTACACTGTGTTACAAATTTTGCACTTTTCAAAATTATTTGGGTAACAGTGTAACATTTTTGAGCCGAAAAACGCAGTTTTTTTGAAACCTCGTGATTTTAAAATCCATGGGAGGTACAATAAATAAATTGCAGATTTGATTTGATAAGGACAAGTGTATAAATTTTGTAAACTATTAGTTTTTGATCAAGATATTGATTTTGTTTAAAAAATTGCTCCTTCCTCATTTTTTGTTGCATTGTGGGCGTGTCGCTTGACCGATTTTGCCCAATGTCAATATTAACTTGCGAGTGAACCGTACCATTGCTTCTGGAAGGTGTGGAATAGATTTCTCAATTTATGCCACCTGGAGAATGAATACTACACAGAAGGACAGAAAGACAAAAAGACAGAAAGATCCAGTATTCGATGCTGATTCAGAATATATATACTTTGTAGGTCTCCACCGCTCCCTTTTTGGCATAGCAAGCGTTTGATGGTGGCTATAAAATCAAGTCTGTTCAAGTCATGGCATTTCTTTATAAGGGGGTGGGCAACTGTCTCTTTATAGATACATATATAGTATTATAAAAGATTTTTATAGAAAAAATTCCCGCAGGCATGGAAATAAAATCTTAAGTACCCAACGGTGGGTATAATATATATATATATAAATATATACATATTGCGCCTTCTTATAGAGTATGTGTTACGTATCAGCTTGAAAGCCTAGTTCTGTGGTGAGTATGGTTATTTGTATATTGTGGGTGTGTCTTCTGGATGGGATAATTATAAATATATGCAACAAATTTTAAGTTCTTAGGTCAATTTTTGTGGCAGATATAAGGTTTTTTTCTAGTTATAGGCGTGTCTGTTAACCGACCACGCCCATATTCGACACATCAATGGATGGGATAACTGTAGATGGGCATACCAAATTTCAAAATCACTCGTCAAATTTTATGGCAGATATAAAGATTTTTATTGATTGTGGGCGTGGCTTATGACCGATTTTAACCATTTTAAATAGCTATCTAAATGCATAAACTGTGTGTACTCTAACTAACTTTAACTAATTATCTCAAATTTTACAACCAAGTGCCAACAACAGACGGCCATATGGACATAAAGACATACACGGTTAGATCGACTTAGTTTATGATGCTGGGTAAGTATATTTATACTTTGTGGGTGTTGCAAACGAAAGAACAAACTTAGTATACTCCCCAGCTTATGTGGTGGATACAAAAATCCAACATACATATTTTGTGGACTCAGCACATTGCTTTAGTAATATGTGACTGTATATATTATATTATACGAATCTTGTTTTGGCTGTAATTAGAGGTAAAATAGTCTCAAGAATGCAATTTTCGGGACTTTAAGGCAATTTTTGCGAAAACCTGAGTGTGATAGAAAAATTCTAAAGGCAGAGTCAACGTCTATGCAAAAACGTATAGAAGACACTCCAGAATTGTTGTAGTTGATTTTTTTGGAGTGTAACACAGTGTTATTAGTACAAACATGGAGAAGGAATTGTGAAGATTATAAAAAAGAGTGACTAACAGACAGACAATATTTAGAATAATCAACTTTCTTGCACTGTGGACGTAAAAACTTTATATAAAGAATTAAAAAAATGCCGAAACTGTTGTTCAACACCCAAAAGAAGGCGTATTAGATCCAACGAAGTACATATTCTGAGTCAGCATTGGAAAATGCATGGGGTTTGGCAAACAAATAATTATTATATACTGCAAAAGTAAGCTTCGTGCGGTGGTGTGACATTTGTTTAATTATGATCTTAAATTTTGTATTTATTATCCTCCCCCTTTGCTTGCTTTCCGCTACTGCTTGGAACGCTTGTCCCTGCATATACATACAGATTCCCACAATGCCTATATACATACATATGTTTGCGTAACTTGTCAGTGTGGGTACAATTGTATGCAATTCATTTATATTTTTGTGTGAGATGATTTACCACTCGGTGTTGCATATTTTGGTTATTGCGCACACATTCCACTTAAATATGTGTGTAAGTATGGAGGAATGGAATAAATCTGGTATAAATTTCGCGCATGTAGTTAACTCGCACAAGCACACATACAAATATTTTGCAAAAAGTAAGAGATTAAAGTAAATAGAATTTGAAATGCTTACACAATGACTAAAAAAAAAAAAAACGTTAAAGTGTTTTTTAACAAAAAGCTTTTCTTTGATTTCTTCCTGAATATTCAAAACACAAATTCATACATACACGTACATACGTACACAATTTCATTTCCATAACAACACATCCATTGAGTAAAAATGTAAAATAAGTAAAAAGGCTGCAGTTGGTTTAGGCCAACGCATGAATACCGTACACATTTATACACCAATGGGTGGGTGTGGCATTGCATCCTTTTTACCTTAAAATCAAATTGAAAAAGTTTTTATGCAAATTGTATCACCGCCTACTTTCCATGCACCAGCGTATGGCCTAATTATAAATACCTATATCGAAGATCGACATTTCAGGGTCTATGGGAGATTTTTACCTTAAAATTTTGTGGCCTAGCCCTGAAACGGAACACGAGGCAACAGCAGATGGGCTAGCAATACTTGTTGTAGATCCCCTTCGAGGGATCATAAGATTGTGTAGCAAATAATGAAAAGGGGTTACCAGCAGCCCGTGAGCCCGTCCGAGATTTTGACGCTGATCAAGAATATATAAAAACTTTGTTGGAAATAGAAGCTTTCTAGCTTAGGAAAGGTATAAAAAGGCACAAAACTCGAGTCTCAAAAGGCGGGAGGTTGGAGTTAAATTTTGCCTATAGTCAAATTGATTCAGATCTTGATGCTGATCAAGAATATTTGATATATATTTTACCTAGGCTATGCAGGGTCTCTTTACATGTTACAAACACTTTCACAAAGCCAGCTATCTCGAATCCTTCTCTGTAGGGGTAGTGGGTATAACAATAAGAAATCCCAACGCATTTTAATCCAACAATAACAACAAAGCACCCTTCAACAGATGTTTGCTAGAAACATATTAACATTTTGTAGTGTTCATGAGTTTGTTTGTGAGCCCCTGTTATAAATAGCGTTATTAAAAGGGGAGGCGTGTGCTACCGTTATATATATATATATATATATGGGGGTTTGTGTGTACATCATGTCTATGTGCCTGTCAATTGGAAACACAAAATACTTTCTTTATGCAGCTTTTGCGGTAATGCTAGACGATTCATTAAGAATTGTGTTATTATTCGATGCGATGCGACGTTGCAGACATTTGCCAAGGAATCTTTAAATATCAGTTAAAATATTGTTGTTGTCGCGCCTGTACAACTACTCTAATAATTGATTTATCAAATTCTTTTTATTCTTTCGGGGATTGTGTGTAATCTGCTGCCGCAAATCAAATTATAATGAAATCTATGCATTAAACATTCATACTGTATCCATCAATAATAACCGACTTAGGAGCTAATATGTATAGGGCCTGCACAAGTTGTGGTAGGAGATATATAGTCGCGAGCCCCTGTTCAGTGAATACACCGGGAATATAAGCACATTTACCTAGGGTCGCTGTCTTAGTATAAAATAAAAAAAAAGCTCACCAAAGCACAAAAGGATTGAAAGCAAACCCGACCTCAAACGGGTACGGGTTCAGTAATTCTACAAACTCTGAACTCGAAGCCAAACCGAACCCAAAAACTCAACGAAATTCGGTTAAATGAATTCCAAAATTTGTCACTTTCTGTGAACATTTTTAAAAATACTTATCAAAGTAGAAAAATGTCAAAACCAACGGTATCTTAACATCTACAATTAAAATAGAGGTTTTCGTTCCAGCTGCTTTGGTTGTGTCTCTCAGGCTCTTACTACTTTTCTACTTTTCCTATAGTTTTTATAATTCGCGGCCCTTTAATGTAAACCCAAAGAGACTTAAATTTGTCCTTTTTATACCTTGGCGTTATATAAGGCAGTTTATGCAGTTTTTCCATTTGTAAGCATTCTTTGCTTTAAGTTGTTTCAATTTCAATTTAAAAATGTCGAAAACACTTGTTCTGTTCAGACAAAATTTGTACATTACTCGGTTGTGAAAAACACCCGAATATTATATACACCAACCCTCAGTCCCACCCAAAGGTTTTACAGCTTTTTAAGTTCCTGTTGATGTTTATAACTCGTAAATGGTTAAAGAGAGTCTCGATCAGTATATAGGCGGGCGGTAGGAAACATTTTGTATCTAAAGATCTGTCCTTCAGAAAATGTATTGAATAGGAAGATTTTGAAACATTTTACTAAGTAAGGTAGAAAAAAATTTCACATAACGACAGTTCGAAATACTACCATAAAATATCAAACGTTTTTTAGATGAAGAATTCCATTCAAAGTATGGAAAAAATGGAATTTTTTTTATAATATTACTTTTTAAAGAAATTTGACGAACACTACCATCATTTATTTAGTTTTAAGAGTAAGTTTACCGAATTTTGTTAAAGAGACAAGAAGACAACTTCTATACAGGAAGACAATTCCTATAAGTGCATGCACCGTACCGATCTTACTCCCTTAGATAGAATTTAACTTAAAGCATTATAATGATAATATATGGAGGTGTATTGGTTTTGTTTTGCGAAACAATTTAGCTCTTCCGTTCGTCTCTATATCCGCGTGAACTTTTACATTTTTTTGTTAAAACATTTACGGCCGCAAAACTTTTGATATCGAGTTGAAATTAACACATAATCGAGGTTGTATACAGTTTCCTATTGCAAATGGCCAAAGTGGTTCGACAGCTATGCAGGCAATGGATGTCACTCTTAAAATTAGTCTTTTTTGTTAAGATTCTAACGTAGCATTAATGAAGAAAATATACCAACAAATACCAGCCATTTCGAAAATATATTAAATAAGTAAAAAAACTACAGCTCGCTTAGAATTGTGCTTTCTAGTTGCTTTTAATGACCAATTTTCTTAGTTCGTTTAACTGCAGTGAATTGGTCCGTTCACCTACTTCAATAGTTCGTCAACTGTATCGTTCTTATTAGTTTGCGGAGTAAGCTGTCCTTGGTTCAAAATTGCAAAATTATGTATACCTGAGACCTATAAATCTAAAAATTATTTATATTGTAAGCATGTTCATTCAAATTTGGAGAAGTCATATAGTAATGCTTCCTTTCAGTAGCTAAGTGAGTTAAAGCTTTGTCTTAGTAAACTTTTCACGCTGTAGGACACGGGTTCAAATCCAGCTAAGGAAAAAGGTTTAAGACTTTTTTCAGCTGGAATTTGAATTCATATGTTGGTTCGACAGGCGAATTGGCATGGGGGCATGGGCTTGTAAGTCGCCATACATTATTATTAATAAAGTGGTATTCTATTTTGCAAGCTGGTAGGTATCCTAGATTTGGCATACGCCTAATATAGCCCTTTTTACTTGTTTTGAATCCAAGTGGTGCAATAATAAAAGTGTTATACGAGCGATTGCGAGTTAGAGTGCAAGTCCATTTCTGAATAACATCAGTTTAACCATTTCAATCGACATTTATCTACATCTAAATTTAAAAATTTCGATATTTTTGGAAAATTGAACTTTACATCACTTTCATGCACAACGGCTCATAGAATTTTATCGTCATTCGTGTTTCATAAGTTTTGGTATGAATTAAAATTTTATGGGAGGTGAATATAAAATGATTGAATTAATCTTCTTTCTTTCAAATAATTTGGCGCTTAGCTTTGGTAATAAATAAATTTCCTTCCCTTCATTATGCCCACCATCATTTGTACGATTCAAATGGCATTTTAAGTATATTGAAAGCAAAATGACGGCAAAAAAATTGAATTCGAAAAGTTGGTATTTATCCAAGCAGCCGATAGTTAATTAATTAGTATCCTTTTTCCTTCCATTTGCTCATATATTAGCGTAATAAAGATGTACAGATTTTCAATTTATTTGTGTCGCTAAGCTCAAGGTACACTTTTCTTACATCATGTTGCTGTGATTCATTTCATATGATGATAATCAAAGTTATTGGGAGGAAAACTTTGTAAAATTCTTTGCGACATATGAAAAGTTTTTTATGAAAACACGAAGATACGATTTGTTGGGAACACGTACATGTCTACGTCAAACTAAAATAAGCAAAAAAGTTATATTTGGCTTAGGATAAATCTATTTAAAATATCCTTCACATATATGTACAAAATATGGGCGCGGCAGGTTTCTGATTGTGTCCGTTAATAATGTTTGTAATATGTGTCAACTTTCGCGTCAGATTCTGCACAAAAAAGCGTACTTTGTGAATAATGAATGTTTTTGTTATCAGGCCGCGTCCATTTTGGTCACATCAATAGCGATATGTGACCAGAAACAAGAAATGTCTGTAGAAAATTTCAGCTCAATATCAAAAAATTTACGAATGTAGAAACGCCAACAACAAATACACGAATATACAAATGGATTTGGCTAAATCGATTCAGATTCAGAAATTTAATTCCCATTACAATAATTTCAGTAGCTTTTTGCATTGACTTTCTCACAGGATTAACGTAAAAAAATTAATATTGAAATAAACTTAATAACCTGAAAAAGAGTCTTTCTGGCGAAGCTGAACATGTGATTCGCCATCTGCTAATAACCGAACAAGGCACATGAAATCTTGTGGTGTCGGATAATGGAGAAATTGTTGAATCAACAAATCCTTCTGGTGCTTTACCCTCAATCTTCATAATGCAACGAAGGAGCCCTAGATAGTATCATAAAATTTTAGGGCATTTTATTGAAAGATATTACTCAGCCCCACCTGAGGCCCATGAGGGAAAACTTTGTGAAATTCTTGGCGACATATAAAAAGATTTGTTGGGATTCATTGCCAAGAAATTTGTCATCAGAACTTACACATATGTTGAAATATGACCAAGCTGGTGGAGAATGTTAAGTTTGTGGTTCTTTAATCGCTTCAGTTCTTCAAGTTACAGTTCGGTAGAGGTATGCACAGACATAGTCTATATGCCCTTATACACAATTAAGTACATTTGTCTGCTTGTATGTTCACGTTAAGTACTTTTGTCTATTTAGCATTTTTAATATTCTGTGTAATTCTAGTTAGTTGAGAATATATTTTTTTTTGTAATAATATGATTTTTTGCATTTTTGCACTTTTGCACCAAAAGAGTGTATAAGGAATGGTTTTATAGTTAATAAAGTTAGAAACGATTACAAACTATTGGCAAACTTATGTGGCAGTGTCTTGTGCATACAGATACAAATAAACTAATTGTAGCATAATTTATGGAGCTAAATGGTGTAGAGTACTAAATGGTCGGTCTTGCGCGATCATAACATTTTCACTTGTTTTAATAGAATAATTTCGTGATTAATATGAACAATGCACACATTCACGGGCATGTTTGCTCTTGTCCAAATTTGCATACTTTTTTTTTAAAATTCGCATCATTTCAGAACTACTAAGCCGAATGTTCTGAAATTTGGCAGATTTGTTCATATTAGTGCCGTCTATATTAGAAATTGTTTTTGGATGGACAACGGATTCTTCTGACATTTTTAAATTGTAGTTGAAAGTTACTTTCGTATTACCCTTGAACCATAAGATGTGTAGACCTGAATTTTGGTACAAATCATTCCTATATATCTTAGGTATCTTAGGATTGGAAATGGATTAAATCAGTCCAATGTAACATAAAGTTTTTAGACTTTTTTCTTTATTATAAAGAGATAAAAAAGAGAACATTCTGCCAGAGTATTAACGACAACTTTTTATAAAATTGGATCCACCTAAAAAAGACTTACAAGAGATGTTATAAATCGGCGATAGATTAGCGTTGTTATGATATAAACCTGAGAAGAACTGTTTCTAAGAAGTAGTTTCGTGCTCCCGGTAAAGCTTTGTGTAAGATATGGGAATTTTGGGCGTGTCATTAATATTTCCATGTTCAAAATGGCGTATTTGTTCAAACTTGAGATCTTTCTTTCTTTGTAAATACCACTGTAAAGGTTAGTGAAGTGAGTGGCGGAGCAAAAACTAAGAAATTTATACAGACAGACGGATAAACAGAGGACTAAATTGACTTGGCTATTAAGGTTAATCAATATATTTAGGGGTGTGGCTCGTCTCCTTCTGGAACTCATAAACGTTTGAACAAAACCAATATAATCTCATGTCATTACGAGGGTGGATATATTAGGATTTAAAAAAAATTATCATTCACACTAATTATATAATTGCGAAGGCATAAAAAAATTGAAAATTTGTGAATTTTTTTACAGCAACATTGATGTTGCAGAATTTCTCGTCCATTCGTCTTACTTTTGTTGCTGTGCGGATTTGCACTTATTGTAAACAATATGCATTGTTGCTAACTTGCACGAACAATTGTTTGTGTGATGTACAATATTACAATATTGTAGATAAATGTCTCTGTGATGTTGCTGACCATACTTTGAAAGGATTTCTTGTTGTATGGGGGTGGCTTCTGAGTGCGTTTTTTATCTTCCTTTATTATGATTTTGTTTGTTTTTGTGTTTTTGGTTTGTTGTTGGAGCATTAATAAACTCCCACGTGACGTTATGATGCTGATGCTGGTGCTGGTGGTGGCAGTAGTCACTTTGACTCAACACATTTGTAGATTACCTTGCTTGCGGCTTTTTGCTTACCAACACAGTGTTTATGCCGTAATTCTTTGCTTTCTTTATTCACTGTTAGAATACATATGCATTACACTCACACATATACATGTGTGCAATAAAAGTCATAATTCAAAAAGTGCCACATTTGGCCAACATAGTACTTGATTGTTGGCTGTCATCGACGCCAGTTGGTAAAATATAAAATTCGCGCGCCATTTATTTCTATACTTAAATAAAGTTGGAAAGCAACACGTTTAATAAAGAAATGAGTGCAATAATTGGACAGATTTGAGTTTGCGATTAAAAATGTGATAAAAAAGTGCACGGATAACATTGTTTTGTTCAATAAATATCGTGCAAAGCCAGTGATAGGCGTGTCTTCGATGGCATATATATAAAATATATGAAATGAATATTTGCAGCTAAACGGTTATTAAAAAGGTTGACTTCTAGTTATCTAGTTCGGTTTAGAGAACAGAAGCAAATGTTTAGCAGTAAATACGTTTTTATTGTTTTTCAAAATATTCTCCATGGAGATCAATATATTTGTCGATACGGTTAAACCATTCATTCGCAATGTACAGTTCACCATTTGTAATGTACGGGAATATAAAGAGCTCGTGTGGTGATCTATCCGCATTATATAGATATTTGATGGATGATCCATTAAATTGAGATCACTCGAGCGTTTGTTTAGAATTTTTATACCGGAGAACGACTGGTTGGTTTTCCTTATTTGCTTGTAGACTTTATAGTGCCCCACTTTTTTACAATGTCGTAAGGCACATCTTCTTATGGTCGTCCAAATGTTTCGCTCACCAACAACTCTAGATAGGCTTGGCACATTTTGCGACACTGTTGTTTGCTGTTTGATCTTATTCTGACACGTATAGGTCCACTTGTAACCACATCACAGACAAGGTTGAAGCAGCGCGACTGTATTTTCATTCTCATCACTTGGTTAAAACTTTTCAGATATTCATATGTTTATGTATCATTAATCGGTGTGAAATTATGAACCGATTGGGTTAATTCTATCCGTCCGTCTATGGTAAACATTCTCTCCATTGCAAGAATTGAGATATTCGACTCCAAACCATGGGGAAGTAATACTTGTTCTAAATATATTAGTCGGTTAAGCCCGGCCATTTTATACTCTATTTCAGTTAATTGCACAATTTGTGCAACTTATTTGAATTGGTAAACGAGAGGCATTGTCGCATAAGTTATAAGTTTCTTAGATAAAAAACCCAATTTGACATTTTTGTTATTAAGTAACTTCGGTGTTTGTGCCTAATAACGTATAATAACAAAAACAAGAGTGGCGCCCCGGCGCTATAGCCAATTTAGCCTGTGGTTGAGGAGTCACTTGGCAAGGAATTAAAAGCTCCAACATATTATATATGATTTGAAAGATCAAGTTTCGCAGGATCAACTATGTGTGATGCGGTGATTTTTTCAAATAATTAATTTTGTTTGAAATTTGAATTTTTTTAGTTGTAAAAATTTATAAATTTATAAAGAATTAAAAATATGGACATTGCTTCAATTTGTCGTATATTTGTTTTTCAGTGGTTACGTATTAAGAAACATATTCCGAATGGAAGCTAAACCTTTGACGCCTTCCCTCATACAAGCGAGGGTGGGCCTCCGAGCTTACTCGAAATTACAAAGATCAGGCACAGATTACCCATCAAATGGCATTTTGCAAAATTTTATCTCCAGAATATCGTATAAAGCTTTTTTCCGACAACAATTTTTCACCCGAAGAGTTTAATTATTTTTTACGCCTATTTTTGTTTGATGCTAATTAATTTTTGTAAAGCTCACTGTAGTTTTCACTCGATAGCTATGGTGCTTTCTAAAGTATGAATTAGACTCGTGGTCAACAAAATATGTCAAGTACGAAGTGAAATAATTAGTCTGATTGTAAATCCGGACATATTAGTTATCTGACTAGTATGATTTTTAAGATACTCTACGTCGAATATCAATTTTCAAATATCCGCAGTACAAAAACCATGGCTGATGGAGAAAAACGGATTTAACTATAACCTTAATACCAAAAAATATAATTTAATATCTCAATTTCATTTATGTTATAAATACGCATTTGTATTGCGTTTGTGCAAAAGAAATTATAGCGTTATGTCCGCGCAATGTTAACCCATTGCTCATATTAAGTCCACATTTTGAAATTATTCCATAGAAATATTCCTTTCAATAAGGACATGTCCCGAATGGATGGTCCCATTTTCTTTGTTATAATAGGCTATGGTGGTGGTAGTGTGGACGCGTTCGCAGACCGATTTTACCCATTCTCAGTACAAGACAAATTCAAAGCTTATGTGTGACAAATATTTCAATTTGTCGGCTGCAAGAGTGTCACAAACACAATGTAAAAGTTTACATGAAGACGAAGACAGGGTCTAAATGGACACGGCTACTGATTCTGATCAAGAACATTCTTCTTCTGATTCTTGCGAATGTTTGAACTAAACCAATATCCCCCCATATCCTTGTGTTGGTGGGTATAAAAATTTAGTTTGTATTTTAAAAAAATTTGAAATAATCAAAAGTGGTAAACTTTGCCATGACACGACAGTTGCTAATGTTTCTAATCCGAAAATATAATAAAAAGCGAGTAAGTTGGTTTCTTAATTCAACACTTAGGCAAAGGCGTATAAACTTATTGAATAGAAATACGTCAAATGTAGTGAATTGTGAAATGCAGGCACAAGCGTATTAAAGACGAACACGTGCTTCCTCTTTCTTGATCACCCAGCTGCTGTTGAGATATTAAATTGAACGGAACTACCGAACAATCTTTTAGTATAATGATAACATTTTCGCCGACGTTAGAGGCTTCAGATTATTTTTATAAGTATGTAGCTTTAAAAATGTATAAAAGTCGCTTTTTTTCTTCATTTATAATCCATAATATCTGCATAAAGAGTTCTTAGTGTGGTCAAAATTTTTACTTAAGAATGACGATACGTTTCTACGAATTTTTCTTTATCTTTCAAAAATTGTTTTAAACAAGGGAAAAACTAAGCTCGCTTTAGAATTAGGTGGGCAAGGTTGGTACATGAATCCACCCTCTAATAAAATATTCGTTGTGTATCGGATTTCAAAAGGGGTTCTACGCTAAGTACGATGTTTTGCGCGTTTTCTGTCTGTTATCCAACCACGTCTATTTATGCGATAATTCCCACTTCACCAATCAATTTTTGTGGCAAACAAATAGATTGTATTCGATTATGGGCGCGGCTTTTCACCGACGTTGTCCATTTTAAACCGTGATCTAGTGTAACAAGGTTTTATTTGTAAAAGGAATGATTGGAATAATATGCGTGTACCACAAATATCCACTATTGTGTATATCAGCATCCAGATTAGCACACAATCTAATTTAAATTTTACTCTTAAAAATAAACAAGTCGTATATACTATATATGAACGTATCCTATAACGTAAGCGTATGCATGAACAGTTTTGTTTGTTATGAAAAACAACAGCTATGCGATGTTGAGCAGCAACAAACACAAATTATTATTTTCCAAAGAAATGAGAAAACAACACAACTTGGCCAAGCCATAAAAACTTTCCAAAACGCCAAAATTTTATTTGTGTAAATTGAATATTTTTGAACTATATTTCGTACATATTTGTTTTCGCATCTTTGGAAGATTAGATTTAATTCATCTTGTCGGCTATTGAAACGAACGCTTTATTGTATTCATATACACAGAATACATTCAATAAAATCTAAAAATCCATTTTAACTAAGGTGAATGTGAGTGGGTGTATCTTACTTTCATATGAGTCGCTCAGTTCGAAAGTGGAAAGTCCCTTACTCCAAAAAATTGATACTATTATACTATTGTGCTTTTTATATCCTCCACATAAGATGAAAGGTATACTAAGTTTGTCTTTCCAATTGCAACACTCAGAAGGAGGCGCCAGGGACCTCACAAAGTATATATATTCTTGATCAGCATCAAAAATTTGAGTCCATCTAAACCATGTGTCTCTGTTGCTTGCATTCTAACGTGATTAGCTGAAATTCTCTGTTGAGATTTTTTGTTTCTGCACGTAGATTGCTACTTAAAATGGACAAAATTGGTCAAGAGCCACGCCCACAATCGACAAAAATCTATTTATTTGTCTCACACATTGACATGTAAACTTGAAATTTGGTATAGATATTTGTACATATTCTAATTATCGATGTGCCAAAAAGAGACGTGATTGGATTATAAACAACCCCACAATTTACTAAAAATCACTCGACTTTCAAACTGATACGTAATTCATACATTATTAGAGGGCGTAATCGTATACCTATTACGACCACTATTGTAGATGTGGAGGGTATTTAAGATTTGCCCTAAGCCAAATTTAGTTTATATTTAAAGAATTTCACGATTTGTATAATGTTAATAGATAGAAGAAAAATCACCTGTAACATATGTATTGGGTCTTGGAACATCGGCATAGGCGTTTTCGTCCAAGAAATCACGAGCCAACATTAGAAGTGCTAGCAAGCTCGGAGATTCTTTGTTTATGGATA
Source organism: Ornithomya fringillina (assembly GCA_963978525.1). NCBI lineage: Eukaryota > Metazoa > Arthropoda > Insecta > Diptera > Hippoboscidae > Ornithomya > Ornithomya fringillina. The sequence goes on from OZ021693.1 coordinate 19,100,500, forward strand.
CAATGATCAAAAGGTTGTAGTGGCAAAAATGTTTTATGAACGGGACACCAGCTGCTCGAACTGGTAGACTCAAACCAGAGGCAATATCTGGAGCCCCAAGAGCGGATGGTTCCTGCCAGTACTTGGGATAGCCCTCTTGTGGGAGTATCGCGGTGGATGTGGTATTATGGTACTTGACAAAAAACCCTCGGCCAAGGGGTGAATCTACACAGCCTATTAATTAATTCTAAAATTGGTACCTCTAAAATGGAGGAGCGCTGGGACCGCTTATAACTCCTAACTCGTTTACTTGAGCCTCTACGGCAGGTGTAAACGTAAAACACGAACAGTATGTACCAAATATACAAAGTTTCAAACCGATGTATATTTGAATGTTATAGACCTGTTCTAAAATACTTGTAAAATGAAAAACAACAACAAAAACTGTCAAAAGTTTGAGCAAATTTATGCAAAAACTAATTTTACTTCATGCCATCGCATATTTTTATTTTATTTGATTTAAAAAAAATCTCTAAATTAGTCTTTTTGTAAGTATTTTAACGGTATACGAATCAAAAAAATTATATTATAAATATATTAATTGTAAAAATTTGGACAATAACCCACGCCCATGTAGAATGGTCCACATATAATATTTGACGTTTTTTCATCTACTTCAGTGAAATAATTAAATTTTATACGAGTAACCATCACAATTTAAAGTGATTAAGGAGATAACCGTCGCAAATTATATAACCACCTGCAATACTTGTGCCAAAGGGTATATTAAGTTTATGCGGATGTTTGTAACTCCTAAACACAGCAAATGCCGCACCCACCTCCTTTAGATAAACCGATCGATTCAGAATTAAAATCTGAATCGTTTTAATCATGTCCGTCTGTCTGTCCATGTAAATTTATGTGCAAGTCACAGTTCGCATTTTTTGAGATATTCCGATGAAATTTGGAACAAGGTTTTGGCCCAAAGATAGACCCTATTAAAAATGATTCGAATTGGACCATTTTCAAAACCCTTCCCCTTATAATGATATATCACAAAGTAACTTTTATGACAGTGCCTCGTTACAACTAAACTAATTCTAGCATAATTTAAAGAGTGGAGTAGTCGGGGTGGATTGACTATAACACTTTCATTTATTTTATTTGAAACATATCCACATAAAATTGTGATATTAACATATGTAGTACGTGTCTGTAAGGCTCGTTTTGTTCTTTGACGGACGTACAGACAATGCAGTACTTGTATTACATCATGTTTTTTATGTTTTATCATTATAATACATAACATATAATATCAAACAATACTTGTCCGTACATCCATTTTTTTTCTTACTCTTACAGACGTAGTTACGCTCGCACAATAATTGTTCGTATATACAATATTTACATTTTTATACCCTACAACCCAAAAAGGCTACGCGGTGCATTGTATATGCGTAGATCTTTATAAAAGTGGATAATTATAAACGATAACTATTAAGGTAAATATTGAATATTTACATACGATGATTTACTAGAAATGGGGATGGTTAGATAACAGATAGACCCACAGTTTGCAAAATAACGTCTTTAGTATAAAACTTATTTTATAAGTTGACACGTAATACATACACTACTAGTGGTCGTTGTCAGGTATTTGCCGCTCCCTCGATTTGAAGAGTATTTAATATATAGCCGAGGCAAAGATCCCTTCTTAAGCGTGTTTCATTTAGGCGTACAAAAGAAATTTAGTACTATGTCAAATTCGTATTCTTGTATTCTTCTATGAAAGACAATAAAAGAAAGAGTAAATAACTTGCACCACATATATAATGTTAGGTTCGTACTTAATTTATGTAAATGCTATAGAACTTAAGATTTACATTTATTTAAACGTATGATTTCATTATTATACCTGCAACACTTAAAAGAAGGCTTCAGGGACCCTATAAAGTTGATATATCAAATTACGTACAAACATTTTGAATTTCTTCTTGCAAGTTCCTATTGCAAATGGGCAAAATCGGACTACAGATGCTCATATACACGCCCACAATTTACAAAAAATCATTATTTAGACCAAAATATGAACGTTGGGATAAAACGTTTTACATATCTTAGCGGTCTTTAAAAAAGGGCCACGTTTCTTGGCTTACACATAAATGCGGAGGGTATTCAAAATTTTGCCTTTTTATTCGTTTTTTATTGTTATTGTAATGTAATTTATACCACACAACCCACCTTTTGTTAAGAACAGCTGGAAAATAATTAAAAACACGAAATATTCTACAATTATATGAGAGCGTCTGTTAATGAGAAGTATATACAAGAAATGTTCTATTTTGTAGGCGACTAAGAATGTGGGGGCTATTCGTTTTAATAAATGGTGTACATGTACCCCATCTTTATATTGTATGATATAGGTAAATGGACTTAAAAGTACTGCAGTAGATATCCATGGTAAATGCCATTTGATGGCATTGTTCAGCTTAAAAGTATTCTACGTGATAGTTCCGTGTTGAAATATGAAAAATGCCACTTTTTTTTTGGGAAATTATGATTGTAAGCTCAATTACTTTTGCTCTTGTAGTAAAATTTAAATTTTTTGGTGCATTCGAACAGATGCTGTTTCAAAAAAGGTCTTTTTTCGGAGGGATGGATATAATTAAAACCACCACCTCAGCTTTATTTATTCCCCGGGTAGTATTAAAGCCTACATAATTCTATGAGTATAAAAACAGTCAATATTTTGCCAATTATCTTAGTTTTGAGTTTTGAAATTCATGACGTTTGGAATCAAATATAAAGTTTAGTCTAACACTTTGAACTTTCTCAAGCTGTGGGCATATCCATGGACAGATGTTGCCAAATTTTTAATATCAAACTTGTGACCTTTATAGAAATTATATGTTCTAAATTACCTCGACCGTAATTTCGCAAGAGTGCCAAAAATCACTGGTTTAAGGGTAAGAACGTCATTGTGAGCGTATTCGAGGGCGCATATCGTTTATTTACACGCCCTTTTAGTACTTACAAACCTTTGAACAAAACCAATATACCCCAATATCATTATGGTGATAGGTATAATAAGCAATTTAAAGGCTTTTACATATTGACAAGATTGAGATACTTTAAATGAGCCTGAATAGATTTGTTTTGTTTATTAAAACGATTCAAAGATTTGGTTCAAGTGTTATGCAAATTTTTTGTTGTTTGTATAATTTCAGATTATAAAACAGAAGAAGAAAGACTTTTGAACCATGGAAGAAGATCAAGAACAAAATTTAAGGCAACAATTACAACAACGTACACAATACCAAGAACAGCACCAACAGAAGCCACAACAATGTAAATTGACGAAAGGCACAAGCAGTATCACTTCTGGTCGAACTTCTTCGCACAAGTCAAGCATACATGAAATGCGCAACGAAGACTTTGTGAATCGTTTAATGACAGCAACTCCAGCCTTTTTCTACTCAACATCAGTGGGATCAAACAATTTTCTATTCAGTGATATGTTGCGCTCTTTAGTGTCTGCTCGGACAAATGAAAACATTCGAAATATTCAACTGCAGCAAACAGCTGCGTTGGCCAAGCGTTCTAGAAAACGTTCATGGTCTCAACATCGCTCACATTTCAAAGAAAATGAAGTCATGCCGTGGAGATGTAATGTGCAATCAACAACAAATACATGTGTTAGTGAAAAACCGTTGGAATTAACGACCAATAAATCGTTCGAACAATTTACGAATAAATATTGCGAAATCGAACTAAATGGTAATATGAAGTATTATCACACGGACAAAACATCGGTGCTTGATGAGTCCAAACAAACAGCAGATGCCAGTGCTGGCAATGGCTCAAACCAAGGCACACTAACATCGACTTCTCCATCTGTCGCAGAATTGCCAACTCCACCCCCCATGTGGTATCCATCACTCTACCCCCCTTATGGAATTGATCCCTTGCATTTTTTCATTGATTTACGCGTTTCGGGACACTTTTACGATCGCAAAAAAGAGAACACTGCACCTCTGGCAAGTGCTGAAAGTAATGAAAATTCAACAGATGCGGATCGAACGAATACAATGCGAACCAAACATAGGCAGGGCTCTGCATTTACGGTGCCAATACCACGATCATTTGACTTAAAGAAATGCATGCCTCTGCCATCTTTAAATCACGATGCAGTTAATTTAAGCGCCTCAGCAACCCCACCGAATTCGACCCTTGAAGATTCTTATAATATGACTGAAAGCAAGGAAAACTTACGGAATTTATCCAAATCAAGTGCGAGTTATATGCTGCAACATTTACCACGATTATATAATCAATTTACTACCCGCGACCTTCTTGCGCAAACTCGACAGAATATCCAAGCTCAACAGCAAAATATCTCTATGGCAGCAGTAACTCAAGTTAGCAATCAAGAGAGTGACAATAAATCTGATCCAGATGGTGAAGATGATTCTGATGGACGTACATCTGCCGATAACTATGTAGTAAGTGATGCAGCAGGACTTAATACAATTAATAATGGGCATGAACGTGATATTGATGTTGAAATTGTTGATTGCATTAAATACAGGAATGATGGCGATAGCAGCCGTTGTAGCAGTGCGGACGACATGACCGATTTTGTTTAGATGTAAACCACTTAGTTATATGACAACATTAAGCAATTCGTATAAGAATAAATATTTTGAGCAGAAATTTAAGAAGTGGCGAAAAAATTATTGAGTTATGGCCACATTTCGTCGTTATCTTATTATTTTAAAACAAATTGTAATCAATGAGTCAAGCAAATGAGATTTTGAATGAAATGAAAGAAGATTTAATGATTAAGAAAATGAACATTTTTGTATTGAAATTGTTTTAATGATTGGTCAAGAGAGAAGAAGAAGGTGCCGGAGACCCTACCAAGTGCATACATTCCTGAACAGCATCAGAAACTCAGTTTTTTTAGACATGGGTGTCTGGGTGTCTGTCTGTTGATGGCATTTCGTGGTCGTAAGTTTTTAGGTATTGAGCTAACACTTCTGGTTTTTGCATGCAGGTCGTTTTTTAATTTGAGTAAATTCACTCAAGAGCCACTCACATACAATTGCACAAAATTAATTGATTTTAAATACTTTGTTGAAATTTTGTGCACACATTTACAATGACCTCCATCCATTAATATACCAATTAGGGGCACTTTATTATGCGTAAAACATGACTTGTATGTTAAGGCATAAAATAAACACCATAAGAGGGAGTCATGTACATGCCCCTCCTAGTTCCCCCTAAAGTTCGTGATCGCACAGCCCTTATATTATATTTTATATACCTCAGTTATCGACACTGATCAAGAATATATATACTGACGCCTCCTTCTGGGTATTACAAACGGAACAACAAAATTAATATACCCTCATCACTAAGGTGGATGTAAGTGATTGAAAAATGTCCAATTAAAAGTTGCTTAAATACTTTGTTGTAGTGATTACCTTTTATTGAACACATTTCCATATTTATTATTGTAAAAATTCCTGCCAATATTTTAGTTCAAGTTTGTTTTTAAATACTAATGACCTGCTCAAAAGGTGGTCACAAAATTGTGCCTCTTCAAAGTCGTCAAACGTGTGAATCGATCTCAGAATACCAAAAAGTCTCTCAGTCAATTTGCATATATTTGTGACTTATGAAGTCTGTGTACTTTTGCTCAGTATAAGGATGATAGTCCGGGAAGAGATTCTGCATCGATCGGTATAACCTTTTAACCCCTTACAAGGTACAAGGTATGAACATGTGTGAAATTTTCAGAAATTAATTTTTCAGCAAAAACTTTGAACTCTTCATCAACTTATTATGTATTGTTTGAAAATAAGTGTTTTTACCGTTCTAACGGAATATTTTTTACAATTTCTACATAGTATTTATTAACTATACGTTCTCTGGGGAATGTTTAATAAAATCCAAATTAATTTTTAGTATGAGAGTAGCTCATACTAGAGTCCACTTGCATTTTTCCCATGAAGCTAAAAAAGTGTGCATATATTTTTTTTTTTTTTTATTATTAAACAATAGTTGCGGCTGGGGGCAGATAAAGGCTACCCTATATATTTATGCAAGTGTAAGTACTGTTACAGAAGTTGGTCAATAAATTTTAACGAATGTTGAAATAAAAACAATTTGTGCTTCACAGTACAATTCGTTCAAGTGGAAAAACTGCAAATACCTCAAAATAGATTTTTATGAAAAATATTGATTCTCGTTTATTACACAGGCCAACAAAATTCAAAATGTTTTTTGGTGTCAATGATTTGAGAACAGTTTTTTATATCCTCCACATAAAATGGGGCGTATACCTCTACAAAATATATATATTCTTGATCAACATCAAAAACTGACTCATTCTAGACATATACTCGAATATCCCTGTTGAATATTGTTGCCATTCTCATGGTCGTAAATTTTCAAGTTTTTAAGATTTTTTTTAACACTTTAAATTTCTGCACGCAGTTTGCTATTTAAAATGGGATAAATCAATCAAGATCCACGCCCACAATCGACAAAAATATATATATCAGTCAAATAAATTTTACCTACAATCTTGAAATTTGGTATACATAATTATCCCATCCATAGATATGTAAAAAATGGGCATGGTCGGGTAACAGACATGCTCACAATTTACAGAAAACCATATCCAAAGTACAACCCAATTAGCAAGCTTTTACGTATTACAAGCCAAGTTTGGAATCGATATCTCGATGTAGAACTAGAAGGGTGACACACTCGATTAGATTAGATTAGGCACACAAACATGGCTAGATAGACTCAATATTCGATGCTGATTCGGAATATATTTACTTTGTGAAAACTTCGACACCTGGTTTTGGGTCTTGCAAACGTTTTGCCAAAGTGTTGTAGGGAAAACAAGCAAACTGTTAGGGCTGGTTAATAATTATAGAGAAAAATGTCTTCATTTTCCTCCATCCATATAATAAAATTAACAGAGATAGATCTTGATTTTTTTCACGTAAGATATACTAAGGTGTATACTTAGGTATCTAAAGTATAGTACGTTTGTTATTCCATTTGCAACACCTATATAAATCATATATAATTTTGATCGGTATAAAAATCTGAGTCGATCTAGACATATCCGTCCGTATCTACCTTTTGTTGACACTCACACGGTTGTAAATGTTGAGATATTAAGGCAAAATTCGCTATTTAAATTGGGCAAATACGGGCAAGGGCCACGCCTACAATCGGTCAAAATCTATTTATCTACCGAAAAAATTTAGCTATAAAGTTGAAAATTGGTGTCAAATATGGGTGGGGTTAGCAGATACGCCTACAATTTACAAAAAAGCTTGCAAAACTTAAAACTCGACTTGCAAGTTATTACATAACATTGGAGGTATTTGAGGGTGTGATCACCAATCTTTGTGTTTTTATGTGGAGTGTAATTAAGATTTGGCACGAGCCAAATTTTAGTTTTTTTTCCTTACTTATTATTGTTCCATTTTAAGTGATTAGGGTTGTTAAATGTATAGGCACGGAGTAGAAAAAAATTTGTCAAACAGCGTCCGTAACATAAGTTTTGTTTGCATAAAAGAAAACTTGAGAATATTTATCAACAGCACGTCATTCATAAATTTTAAATTTACTAAAGTTTGCAATTCTTATTATGTGTGTCCTCTCTACTTAAGAGAAATAGCTTTATTATCTTTGTCTTTCATTATACACACTTTGGCGGGGGTCAATTTGTCGAACGTCTGGGCGATACCCAGAAGGCTTTAAAGATACAGATGCAGATTGATCAGCACTAAAAAAATATTATATATATAAGCATCCACAAAAATTGGAAAAGATTTGAGGCGGTTTTCAGCAATAGAACAGTGTTGCGAAGTATATAATTTTCATTTCATCTATCAGCCTAAGGTTTTGGATGAGATATTACTTTGTCAAGTTTTTAATTAAACCAATCGACAGAAACAAAAGGACTTTCAGAACCACCCCTTTAACCACGTCCATGCGATCTGTAAGTTCCGCATTTTTTAGATCCTTTCCAACTCTTTAGCTGTCAATGTCTTAACGATGGATGAAAATGTTTAGATGTCAAAGGAGCTTTATCAAGATTACGGCATAAAAATACATTTTGAGGAAGAATTTTGATTTATTTTATTCCCAATATTACTAAATTTATATTCAGAATTTATAACCATAATGGGAATAGTAAGAGAGGTCTGAACCCAATTTATAGTGACACTATGCGATGCCAAAGAAGAAAGCGACGAACATCATGAACCAATATCTTAAACATTCGGCGAAACATGTACTGATAAAGTGTCACATTTAATACTGACAACGCTAACGAAATTGTTAAAGGATTCTTGAAATTTAATCAATATCTTAGAAAGCTTGCCTAAATCCTTACATAATTCAATAAACCTAGCCAAGGTTTGTTTGAATAATTTGAGAAAGTCCAGATCTTTTTTACGACAATTTGGGACAATCTGCCCAGTGGAACTTTTTTGACTTGTCAATTAGGTGCTCGATTACTAAATCCTGCACATGTCGAATGAACAACACCCTACATATCAAATAGTTTACATCTGTAATTTTGCTATCAGTGCATTTAGCGTAGCAACATTTTAAACACTCTCCTTAAAGCATGTTTCTTAAGTATGTGTTCTTCAACTTTAGGAAAACCAAAAAAATTTGCAAGAACATGGAATCAAGTGAGATAAAATATGTATAAACAATAAATTAAGAAAAGCACTGACAACAACAAATAAAAACAAGTTAAAGTATTATAGTCGGTCAAGCCCGACTGTCAAATGCCCTACACCACTTTGAAATGTTTACGGTCTAGTTTGATTAATCAAACAAACAACTATGTGAATAATTTTATTTCTCTATGCCTACTTGTATTTTCAAAAATTTCAAAATGATGTCACAAAATTTTTTCTTTTTTTTTTTTTTCTTTATGAAATCAAAAAAACAATTTTTATACGGGGTAGGGTTCTAAAAATGGTCCAATCCGGTCCGTTTTCAATAGGGCTTCTCTTTGGGCCAATACATGTCATTGTATCAAATTTCAGCGAAATGTCTCAAAAAATGCGACCTGTAGCTTGAGCATAAATGTTTATGGACAGACAGACGCACATGGTTAAATCGATTGAGATTCACAAGGACAGACGGATATGACTAGAACGGTTCGGTATCTGATGTTGATTCAGAATATATTTTAGGCGTTGCAAATATTTTGACATATGGGTACATTAGGGTGGCTATAACAAGCTAACTGGTAGGGGCTGTTATTTACCATAATGAAATATGTCTTCTATGCTTTTCATTTTCCTCCATCTATTTAATAAAAGCAGCAGAGGCAGAACGTGATTTTTATACCCTTCACATAAGATGAGGCTATAATAAGTTCGTCATTCCGTTTGCAACACTCAGAAGAAGGCATCGAAGCCCATGTAAAGTACATATATTCTTGATCAGCATCAAAAACTGATTCGATTTGGATATGTATGTCCATGTGACTATCTGTTGTCTGTTGTACTGTATATATATGTTTATTTTCAGATATTGAGCCGCACTCTGCAAGCATTTAAATTGGACAAGAGCCACACTCACAATGGAAAATTCTATGTGCAAGTTGTCGCGTAATACATATGCTATTGGAGGCCATACTTATGTACCTACCACACCCAATACTTGTGTGTACATGTGGAGGGTATTTAAAATTTGGCTTTAAACAAATTGACTTTTTTTTCTTGTTTATTATTGTTCCATTTTAAGTGATTAGGATTGTTGGATACATGGGCGCAGAGTAGGGAAAATTTGTCAAACGGCGTCCGTAACATGAGTTTGTTTGCACAAAAGAAAACTTGAGATTATTTTTCAACAGCCTGTCATTCATAAATTTTAAATTCTCATAATTCACTGAAGTTTGGGATTTCTATGTATGTCCCTTACCGCAACGTATAATATAGTAGTGCCCCTAATTACTGTGTGCCTCCACTTAAGAGAAATAGCTTTATCTATATAATTTTTTATTCATTGTACTCACTTTGGTGGCGATCAATTTGTCGAACGTTCGAGATACGCAGGAGGCTTCGAATTATATTCTGAGTATGTATATGTTTATCTGTGATAAACTTTTAATACCAAAACCTGGTTGTTTCAATGCCAAAGAAGCTATAGAAACAAAATGGTATTATACCAAATATTAATTATATTTTATAAAATAACACTAATTTTTAAAATTTCTAAATTGAAAAAAATTTACCAAATTAGCTGCAAGACGTATTTTTGATGCGTTATATCAAATTTCTTAATGTTACACAGTTTGAAATATTTCTTTGAAATCTTTAATGTGTTCGTTAAGCATATAATTACAAACTGACATTCAAATTGCGTTGATAACTTTAATAGCCACAGCGGTGAACCAATGTATGTAAGCACTCACAAAAATTGGATTTTTAAGCGTTTTTTAAGCGATAGAACAATGTTCCAAACCTAAAACGTGTCTAATAAATCATTCTGCTGATCGCAAAAGTTATGATATCGATTCCCAACTTGTCATAAATTTTAGTTAATTTATAAAAGATAATTTGATAGATAGTGTTCACGAAGCGTAATGACGTTGTGGCAGCACTAAAGCATTAATTTAAAAATATGGCAACGATTCAAAACAAATGTGCGGTATAAACTAATCATTCACCGCTGAATGACATAACAGAGCCATTTTTTTTTTAAATTTCTTTTGCAGAAATATTTTATATGAAGAAATAATTTTCATGGATTAATGCAAGATAAATTTAAAAATTTGACTAAACAGATGCAAAAAGTAAGTCCCAAGAAGTAAAAGTTAGACCCCTTGTCAAAGAGTCGCGCTTCCATGTTATTCTAAGGTGGTAGCTTCTTAAATTGATTGCATTTCTCTAAAAAGCGGTGTTTTTATAACCGTTATGGAACAGTTGTCTTTGCAAATACAAAGCTTTTAAAAATAACTGAACCTACTGCAAATTTGCAACGAAATCTATAATACAGATTCAAAAAAAGTAATACGTAACTCTGGTTTGCTCAGCTGGAAACGTTCACCCTATTGTTAGACATTACTTAAGATTAGTTAAATTTGATTTGATTATAGAACATCTTGAAAGAGCATGTAAGTCTCGTTTTTGTTCTATTTTATATAACTATTCCATCCGTGTATCCATGGCTCTCAGTAAATTTCGTGACATCGATATACCATATATAATGTAAAATATATATTTCGATTCTAGAATAGTAAATTCCTATTTCAAATAAAAAGCTAAATTAATAATTTATGTGTACATTCTAACGGTACATGAATAATAGAAATTGGACCAGTCATTCGGAAGGTAAATGAAATTGAAAACGTGTGTTTGATTGCTTCGTAAATTTTAACATCATTCATCAATTTTATATTTTTATTATGACTACTCGTACGGTGATAATCATTACATTATAGGGTAATTATTGATTTCGCAATTATTCCATTAAATTTATTACATATTATACATGATTTCTATACGCCGCTTAAGCTTTTTATATCCTACACATAAGATTGCAATACCAAGAAAGAAGGGTCCCAGCAAAGTATATACATTTTTGATCAGCCTTGAAATTTAGCCAACTCCTCCTGTGTGTGGCGAACGTTCGCCGGTATAAATTTTTACATATTGATTGTAGATTGTGTACGTAGGCCCATTAAATTGGGCTAAATCGGTCAAGTGACACGCCCACATGATTTGTTGTGGTGGGAGTATAAGAGATCAAAATTAATTTCACACTCAATTTGGCTTAACATAACATATAACGCCGATAATTTTATTTTAATACGCTAAGGTGATGGGTGGGCAATATAATTTTTTTATTTGTTCTTTTTTTTTTTTTTTTTGTTAATAAAATAAAAACTTTATACTTTGTTAAAATAAATAGATTAAGTTATCTACACTCTCTCCAATTCAATAATTCAATAAATCAATGGAGTCGATACGGTTTACGATTAGAATAATTATAGCAAACTTTCACAAGCATTCTTACGAGTCAGAACACTTTTGCCAAGATACTAAATATATATATATATATATACTCGTATACACATATATTTTGTTCATTATTTTTGTAAAAATAGTAAAAATCAAATTACGTTTGGATTTAACTAAATTTGTAACGTCCACCACTGTATTGATTGATAGGTAAAAATACATGGTAGGAGAAAACTCTTTATGTTCACAATGGAACAGAGATTTATAGAGAAAGGTGGACTACCCTATTTTTCACTTAAATTGTTTTTAAGATATGTCGATGATATTTGGTACAAAGGCATGCTTTGCCGAAAGATGTGAATTGAAAATGATTTAAATTTGACCATTTGTAGGACCCTTTCCCATATGAAAACCTTTACTTATATGATGAAGATTCGCAATTCTTAGTATTTTTGACAGAACTCGTTAAAGAGTAGTGGAAGCTGGGCATAATATTTGACTGCCAAATTTGAACTCGATCGGACCATTTTTAGAACCTTTTTCTATATAATACTTCTTAACGTCAACGTCAACTAAGTAACTTGTATGTTATTGTGACCGGCGTTTAGTTATATACTAACATAATTATAGCATTATTTGTGGAAATAAGTGGGATACGATATTAAATGGTGGGCTCGATCCCCATAACATTTTCATTTGTTGGAAGAACAAATTTGAAATTGTTCAGTATCAGTTTTAATATGGAAAAGCTGTTTTGTTAATGAACAATAATCATTAGAAAATTGAAAAAATATATTCAAAAGTGGTGGAAACTACCCTTTGTGAAGATGAAAACAGCACAATTGTAAATCGAATATTTCAAATAAAAATGGAATTTGTTTTTTTTCTCAATTTTTAAGCTTGAAATGGTGTAGAACTCCTTTCAGTATGCTTTCTTCTCGAAATAGTGAAATTCCAATTCATTTGAATCATACTCTTAATGAGAATTGTTGTAAGAGCCCATAGTTCAGTTGTAAAACAGACATCATGGAGTAGTATTTACTTAAATAGCGAATTTGTTATCCACAGACCGATGATTTATTTACACACAATATAAATTTAAATTATCGTTCGTAAATATGAAAAGTTAAAAATTAGTTGTTGCAACATTTGTAGAACTTTACAGTGGTGGACACATTCATCCCATATATCAGGTTAAGAAAACAAAGGATATACACATGCACATGTATGTATTGGATTAATATATATAGACCGTGACACATGCTTCTGTGTCTTAAAACGCGTATTCGATATCGGTATCGTTTTTATATAGGGCTCTCTCTCCGCTCTTCATTTTCACTTTATTGGATTACACAACATCCTTTTCTTTTATTCTTCTTTTCATCAATTAAAACATGACTAGCTGAAGTAGGCCCAGGTACCACTTGTTTCGATATTTGAACTAGAGAGGTGATCTTATTGCTTTCTGTCATCTTTGATGAAGGAGGGTTGAAGCCCGTTTGAGTTTTGTGTGCAGCGCCATTTTGTGTTGATTGACTTTGAGATACCTACAATAATAAATATTGAAAATAAAATCCAATATTGAAAGTTGTTCATAATTTAACATAGAAAAGAAACCCCAATATATTATAAATCTGTAGATTTTAATTATGTGCAACACATTTTATGTTATTACGAAGAGTTTTATTTAGGATAATTGACTGTTTAGAACAATTTTAGATAAAAGCCTGAAATCAATGTTCACATTCTGAACATTACGATATATTCATTTTCCGGTGTATGAATATAAGCGTTAAATATATCCTTTGTAAAACCGCTAGCCGTTATCCGATTTTCAAAATCTGCGCTCTATTTTACAATTGTAAATATTTATTGAAATAACTTGTAAAATATTAAATATATCGTGTTTGCTTATATACTCGTAGATGATGTGAAAGGCTTTTAATTAGCTTTCATTTAAGGTAAAACCATTTTTAATCGCATTACGCATTAGGAAAGATATTCTGCCTGGAAATTAAGGCCGTCTGTCGCGATTTATATAAGCAATTATAATAACTTTGGTACAATATCTTCTTGTACCCTCCAAGACCCAAGTAAGACCCAGAACATCCAGAAGGAGGCTTCAGTTACCCTCAAAAGTATATATATGTCGATCTAGACATATGTATCCGTGAGTCCGTCTGTTGTTGGCATTCTCAAGAACGTAAATTTTGAGATTTTAAGCTGAAATTTTGTACAGACACTTAAAGTTTTTGCACGCAGATCAATATTTAAAATGGGAAAAATCGATCAAGAGCTACACCTAGAATAGACAAAAATGTATTTATCTCCAACAAAAATGAAGCTATTAAGTTGAAATTTTGAATACATATGTGTAATTATCCTATCCATTGATATGCCAAATATGAGCAAGACTGAATAGCCAGCACGCTCACAATTTACGAAACATCTTATTCACCACAAAACTCGTCTTGCAAGCTAATATTAGAGAGCGCAATACATATACATATATATCTGCCACGCTTACCGTTGTAGATATGGAGGGTATTTAAGATTTGGCCTGAGCCAAATTTAGTTTTCTTACTTGTAAACTTTAAGCGTTCTATCAAACATTTATTTCAATTAAAAAATTATTTCAAACAAACGTAATTTTCTCATAAACCTCTTCACATGGGTACATAAAGCATTACACATAATTAAAATCTACGGAAGATTATCTTCTAAATGCTATTTTATTATTCTTTTTAATATAATTTTTCATAACTTGTTTAACTGAATGTGATGCAAATACAGTTTTACTAACCAGCAGATTAAGGATCTCTTTTATATAACAATCAATACTGTTTTAAGTGAATATGACCGTTATGAACTTAAGAGTACAAATGGTGCTACCAGCACCGCTAAAAAAGTCCACACTTTATTAAAATGTATTCCAATAGCAAGGTTTATACAGTTTAATCGGATGTTTTATGTTTTTTCTCATTACCATTCTCATGTATTGCCTACGCAACGTAATATTAATTATTTAATAGAAATTCATAGAACAAAAAATTTGAGAATGTAATTACTGGTAATTGTAAAAAGAATTAATAAAAACCGAATAATATTTCGTAAAAAAAACTACCAGTCATTCTGCCACGTTTAGAATCAAAAAATCAATCTTTGTGACTCGAAGACGGACTGATGCTTCTTTCTGAGTGTCACCTAATACTTTAGTTTTAATTACTTGTTAGTCATAAATTAAAATAATTACGTTTCGCTTAGTTACACTCTCCGTGGCCTCTGTGCCGCAGTTATTTTTTTTGCCATTCTTTACTGTATGATCATCTGTTGGTGTTATGGGCTTACCACCTGTGTAAATGAAATTTAAGGCATTTTGTTCAATTATTTATTACATATATATGAATTGTTAAGTACCACTTATCATTTTAACAATTTCATCGGCTTCTCTAGACAAATCTCCACCGGGTCGAAAGGGATTTTCCCATCCAGAATCCGTACTGAAATATAATCAATTATTGTTTTGTGGGCTGTGCGGGTGAAAAAAAAAAATTGTACATACCTTTGTTGACGGTCATAATCGTAAATCAACGATGATGCGGCCATAATACTTTCGCAATTATAATTATAATGTTTATTGAGTGGACTATCTAGAATATTTTCGAGGTTTGTCAGATAACAGGGAAGAAAAATTTGTTGTGGTTGATTACTCTGATAAATAGAAACTCGAACTAAAGAATGTCCTTCTCTATAAAAACAAGAAAACATACATTTACAAGTGAGAACAGTCGGTCAAAACCCGACTACTTAAAACCCTACACTACGGTACAAATACAAAGTAACAGTAAGGGCATACGTAACATATATGCGGAATATTCGAATTTATGGGTCAAGTTTTTAGGATTGATAACTGTAGACATTCTGGGCATAACGGCATATTTTTTCGCAGAGAACGCACAAAGTGTTTGACAAGCCTTCAAAGTTGAAAAAATAATACTTTATAAAACCGTTATCCGATTTTTTTATAAAATGACCTTTTCATTGACCTATAACACTAAATCTTTTATAACCTTACAAAAAATTTATTAAAGTTAAGTTAAACTTTATACTATTTTTTATAAAAAATGTTGACTTTTTTTGAAGATCTAAGCATTGTAAAGTTAAGAAAAATATATATATATATATATATATATATATTCCCTTCCATTTGATGCCTGGGCTGTACTGAAGAGGATGACATTTCTCGAAGAACTTAAATAAAAAAAGCTGGTCAGTTGGAAGAGGGGAACTTGACGGTGACCTTAATCTTCCCTTTTCTAACCCGACAATATTAGTATTTGAAATTTTTTTTTTTAACGTTATTCTCGAGTTTTCCTCACCCTGTACCCATGGTTCAATATAATCACCACGCACGCAGACGTATGGCGTATGTAGACGCCAGCTTCGCTCGCACAAATAAATAAAAAGAATAACAGACACAAGTCAGATCTACAAAGCACTTTGCTCAATTAATGTGAGTTGGCGGCCCCTTTGCGCGAAACACACAAATTTCAATGCCGATTATTTACACATGTATTGGATAAATGGAAAAATTTAATTTTTAGTTAAATATTTTATATTACAGACATATATTTTCAAGTGAAGTATTCATTTTCCTTTCCCGCAATAGTGATTGCACGCATCGTAGAGAACTTTTTCTATAAACGATAAGATTCTTCAAGATTTTTCCGCTTAAAATTCAAACTAAGGTGAAAGAACATGTTGTCATCATAGCACCGGGCATGGTCAATATATATACTTTTATAAAAGACTACACAGCGCCACAAAATTACAACTTTTTTGGTGACAAGGCTTTGATAACTGTTTATTCAACAGCTTGGTTTACCCCGACGGCCATTTCGAAATTGGATTTTGGACCAAAATCGCACTGTTCGAGGTAGCGTACCTTAAAAACTGTTTGGTTAGAAAAAAATAAACTCACATTTAGAATCAGGACCTTATCAAATATAAACATGAAGTGGAAAACTTTAACTATTAAAACAAGATATAAAAAGCGCCTATTTCGGAAACAAATTTAATAAAACGATCAAATTATATAATAAACGACACTCAAAACCCTAAACCGTGTAACGTCATCCGCGAACTGCGAGTACTTTTAAAAAAATTTAAAACAAAATGGTAGATCGTTAATAAGTAGATTAAAGAGATGTAAGTCCATTCCAATGGCGATGGAATACCAGAAAATAACGTGGTTTCAAACTTTGAATCATACACGTTGTGTACGTCCAGGAAGGTAGGGCTTGAACCACTTAACCAAATTTATTTTACCACAATTTATGATCCACTTTATGTAAGGCTTTCGAAATATCTGCATAAAAAACATTAGAATGGAGATGTGATGTGGAGGGTATTTAAGATTTAGCCAAAAGCAAATTTCTTACTTGCTTTTTATTATATATGTACGAGCCACCTACATACATTCTATCGATTATGGCAGCACAATTCAACAAAAAAACAGCAACTCATGCACATTACATATCAAATGAGAGAGAGAGCGCATGTTGTAGTGGTTAGTTTCCCCCGCATATTAATGTTTTGTCCACCTTAGTGAAGAGGATTTAGTATAAATTTGTTCTTCCGTTTGCAAAACCCAGAAGAAGGCTTCGGAGACCCTACAAAGTATATATATTTTTGATCAGCATCAAAAACTGAATCGATCTAGACATGTATATCCGTGTGTCCGTCTGTTGTTGACATTCTCACGAGCGTAAATTAAGCTGAAATTTTGTACAGACAGTTTCTGCATGCAGAGCACTATTTAAAATGGGCAAAATCGGTCAAAAGTCACGCCCACAATCAACAAAAATCTATATATCTGCCACAAAACTTGACCTATAAACTTGAAATATGGTATGCGGATGCATAGTTATCCCATCCACCGATATACTAAAAATGGGGCGTGGTCGGTTAAAAGACGCTTTCGACAATCGACAAAAACCTTTATATTTGCCGCAAAAATTTATCTATGAACTTTAAATTTGGTGTACATATTTATGGTCATTCCATCCACCCATGTGCCCAAAAAGGTTATGGTCGGATAACAGATACGCTCATAATTAGAAAAAAAAACATATGTATCACAGAACTCGATTTACGTAATGCACGCATTATAAAAGGGCGCATTTGCCATGCCCACCGTTACGGATGTAAAGGTATTTAAGATGCGACCAAAGCCAACTTTATTTTTCTTACTTGTTTTATTTTCCTTTTTAATCAAATAAAGTAGTTTTTTTTCAAGGGGTTTGATTCAATCAATTTTGTTTTGAATCAAATTTCTTCTTAAATGTAAAAAAAAGTTCGCGGTTGGTTTTTTTAAAAAAATAAAATAATTTATTTGCTCCTAAAACTGGAGATAAACAATTTAGTCTAATATAACGAATAAAAGGATAAAAGGAAACTTTTTCAAAAACGAAATACAAACGGTGTAAAAAGTGATATGCAAAAACTAAAAGACGAAAACACAGATACATATTCTGTACGCGTAGAAATCTATGTCCAGTGCGGTGTGGTGATGTTCATTATGTGTTTTCTACAATCTACAAAATGTTGATGTGAGATGTGACTACGTGTTGTATTGTATTCTACGTAACTGTGTTCGTGTGCCGCAGCTGTGTACTGTGTGTGCCGTGAGCCCTTGAAAAAAGAGGATAAGTATAATTGAAAAAACAAGTGAAAATGTTACTGCCGATTAAGCCCGAGCACTTAATGCCCTGCTCCACTTAGTTACACAAATTATGCTACAATTAGTTTAGTTGTAGCAGTAAACGAGAGGTATTAACATATAGTCAGGTCACATTAGTGAAATATCGTTATAAGGAAAGAGGTTCTAAAAATAGTCAAATCAGGTCCAATATTAAGAATTGCGTTATTTTGCCACACAAACACTTACATTTTAATTGAACCTTATGCGGGGAATTAATTATGAATAAAAATTTCTTCTTTGATTTGTTTATAGATTGACTGATTGTTTCCATGTTTATTGATTGAATTTATTATTAATAAAATAAATTCAAATTATGATTATTCTGTAATTTATTATATATTACAAAATGTACCACTCACCTACACGGACAAAACACGCAAAATACACACAATTCGAGTATAGCGAACCACACCGACCCTACTTATCACTCATCATTTGGAAAAACTAATCGTAACCAAGAGAATTACTAGTGAGAGGAATAAATATTAATAAATAATGGCACTAGCTAGTAATACGAAACCTTCAAAGCCGCCCTCATCGAATGTTTTTCTCTTCTCGGAAAAGTGAAACTTGATAAGAAACGGGGATGTTTTGAAAAAGGAGATCGAAGATAGAAAACCTTTTGTTATTTGTCATTCGCTAGAACAATTAGAACCGAATTTTGATACAGAACTTTTAAAAAAATATTTTTGCACAAATTGTCAAAAAATTTAAATGTTACACTAAGTGGTACTAACGTAACAGACACCAAGTTACTTAAAGTTAAACTAGTTCACATATATATACCGATCGACATATACAAGCTAGCAAAAGCCGAATTTGAGTTTTCGGTTAAGTCCGGTATGTGTAGCTGTTCTTATGCACACCAAACGATTTTCGTCCATGCAACGACTTTAAAAGATGATATGTACTAACTGTCCCGGTTAGATATCCACTTCCCCAAATGCACAATCGCAATATTAATATGATTCGTAAGAACAGATTTTCGAAATCAGATCTCGTCAAAGCTGAACATCACGTTTTCATTGCTGAAGAAGAAATACATAAAACAGCTATCATCACACTTTTCGCTATTTTTTTGTTCGTCCGTAAGTTTTTCGGTCTCACAAATGCAGCACATTCGATAAAGATTTGTCAACAAAGTTCAGTATTTGTATAAATGGATGATATTGTTCTCATAGTTAGGGACGCAGCTTCAATACGCCCAGCATCCGCTGAATCCGGACATAGGGAGATGGGGTTTTTTAAAATGTTTCTTCATTGGAAGGTAATTTCTATATTGGCAAGGGGATGCTTTTATAGGAAACATATCCAGAATACCGATCTTTTCATAAAAATAAGAAGGACCATCTTACAACAGCATTCTAATGTTTAGAAGAATTTGGACTGAACATCAAATCAAATAAATGCGTACTCGGCATGTCTAACATTGACTTTTTGACCCAGAACATCCTATGAACAATATCTTCAAACTGTGCTGTTCAGTAATTTCAAACTGCACACTACAGTCGAACAAGTACACACCTTTTGCGGTGTAGTTAACTATTGTTCTATAAATATATCACCAACACATTCCATTAAAAAGCCAAAAAAATTTAAATAAAACTTTAGAATGTGAAATGACCATTTTGGTAATGCATTTAATTTAATAAAACAAAACACAGAAAGAGAGAGAGCGAGAGAGAATTTTACTCACACTCTTTTTAACAGTGAAAGCACCACTATTTATAACAGTGCATGCTTCAACTATAGCAACCATAGACGTACTCCAACAACCTTTTTGGAGGAGAAGCAGAACATCTAGCATTCTTTTCTAAGAAACTTTTGTATTAAACGTGAACCGCAAGACCGATCTGTACATCTAAAATTTTGATACAAATCATTCCTAGGTTTAAATCGGATTAAATCAGTCGATAAACTTTCCAACAATTTTACAAAACGCATAATTTTCAAAGTGTCTCGTTTACTATGGACAAACCATAAGAGTAAGAAAACTAAATTTGGCTTAGGCTAAATCTTAAATACCCTTCACATCCATAACGATGGGCGTGGCATATATATATATATATATATTTATTGCGTTCTCTATTGGTGTATGTATTACGTATCAGGAAAATTTGATGGCAGATAAATAGATTTTTGTTGATTGTGGGCATGGCTCTTGACCGATTTTACCCATTTTAAATAGCGATCTGCGTGCAGAAACTGTCTGTACAAAATTTCAGTTCAATATCTCAAAATTTACGACTGTGAGAATGTCAACAACAGACGGACATACGGACAAACATTTGTTTGAATCGACTCAATTTACGACGCTGATCAAGAATATATATACTTTGTTGGGTCTTTCACTCCTCCTTCTGGGTGTTGCAAACGGAAAAACAAACTTAGTATACTCTCATCACTAAGGTGGAGGGTATAAAAATAAAATTTTACCAAATTATTAACGAATTATTAATTTTTAACATATTTGGAAAATTCAAATTAACCACGCCCTCCTAAAATAGACTTATTATGGATGTTAGTATGTTTTAATGGTTTATGTAAAATATTTGGCGTAGCTGGGGCCTTATGTTCGGAACCAACTGCAGATGGGCGTGATGGGTTAACGTTCACACAGTGATTAAAAACCTTCACTACGTTTATAAATCGACGTGTCTAATTAACAAATCTTATTATCACATATTTTCCATTACACGATATATAGATATGTACGAAATTATTTAATCGTGTCTGTCCATGATGTTGTTATTCAGAATTATATGAGTGAAAAGTTGAAACTCTTTCAAAGTGATTGAATAAGAATTCCCTACTTGGAAAAAAAATATTAATAATGCTGCGTAAGTAGGTTTATTTAAAATAAATTTGAGGTATTTTTATGCTTATTTGGAGAAGTGTTTACATTATGTGTGTGTTTACACTACAAGGAAATGACATGCACTGAGTTTGAGGCTTATTTATAGTAATTCTTTATATGAGCGTTATGAATGGTAGTGATGGTCCACTTTTCCAAAAGCAAAATTTAAAACACTATAGTTAACATACTCTAAAGATGGGCTTGCTCCACTTTCATACAAAACCTCTCATATATTAAACTGTTATACTACACGGCCATTTTAACTTTGTGCTTCCCTCCTTGCCATGGATATGAACCCGCGTCCTACACTTACACAGTGTACTAATATAAAGCCTTAGCCAGCTCAGCTACTGAAGCGATTTGTGTGACAGAATAGGCAGGAGTGGAAAATGTAAGATTTATAACAGAATACAAATTAAGTATATTTGTTAATTTCTAATGAATTTTAATTTTTTTAAAGCAGTGCCTCAAAAAAGCTGCTTAGGTGGAATGGTAAGTGAAATAGCATGGATGGACTAGTTGAATTATTTTTGCACGGCACTGTATATATTGTATTGTGTAATTGATTACATTGAATTATTGATGGCTTGTATTATTTCTCGATATTTTTCATATCCAAATTTTAGTCTTTCATTAGGTACAAATTCGTTCATATTTAATCATATATACACATATAAGTACATTTATACATAAGTACTCACATAAATATTCCGTCTACTTTTGTGTGAAAATATCAATATTTTTACTTGCACAAATGCAATAGTTAAGCATTAATTGATTATTATTATTATAAAATTTACTATTTATTGCTAATTTTTCACTTTTATACATAACTAATAGCTTAATAACACCTAAACATTTACGTAGACGAGTAATTAATAGGACTTAAACGAATGTGATGTCATCCAATATAAACAAATTTATATGTACGTATTTAATTTTGTTTATGTAGAATATCAATTATTACTTATCAAAAGTAAAATATAAACTGTACAAATGTAGCCCTCTTCGTTTACTGTGTCAGCATTACGTTTATATATATAAGTGAATTTAACTATACAGCGTTAACAGATTGTTTAACTCAGCATCTAAGAAATGAACCCATGTATAAAAAGCTAGTGCAGTGCGTTGAAGATAAAAAATTTAAATGTCGCAACTTAAGCATATTGTGAGCGTGTGTGAACGCTGTTCTAAATATTTTAATATAATTGTATATTTACTTCTAATTAATGAATCCATTAAGCTATATTTTGTGCACATAACAAATAAATTTAAAAATTACATTTCATTTTATTGGCGATAATTTGTTTAAATACAAACTACCACCACCTTCACTCTCTAGTGCTATCATTTATACTGATTGAATAAATCAACGAAGAAGCAATATAGTGATAAGTAAATTTAGAAAGCATTTTTCCTTGTTTTAACCATTTCTACGTGCTTCTAAATGAATTAAAATTTTAATAATTTTAAGTGGTTTTTTATCATTAAATTTCTAAATAATGTTTCCATAGTAAAACAAGCAAAAATTTACTTCTAATTTTATCTCACCAAGCAACGAAAAGAAAGTACCATAACTTCTACCACATTTGGGGTCGATATCTCAATTTTTGGAACAAAATTTTACCACATGCAGGGACATATTATTTGTACATTTTTTGTTACTGTATTATTAGTAACATATTTTCTCTTTAACCGTGCTTTTTTTAGTCAGTTGTATCATAAGTGTGTCCACATACCGAATTTTAGATGAAACTATGGCAGAGCGTTACAATAAACTTAGTTGAGTTGGAATTTAAATTACTAGTGAGAAACTGGCCCTAACGCTTCTAAACATCTAAAGATATATTTACTTAAAAAAGAAGAATTATTTGATTCGCCAAAACATAATGATGCAGGGCATCGTCAGCGTTAATATCAGCTGAATTTTAGAACACATTGATTTAGCACAAATTGTGGATGTAGGGTATTAAATTGTCGGGTAAAACCAAGCATAATATTTTTACTCGTAAAGCGGCCAATTTTAAAAATATTAAAGCGTGTTACTTACTTTTCTTGAACATCAACACCACTATCATCAATATCAACTTTGGAAACTTCTAGCGAATTACACTTTTCTGTATCGCATTCAAACCTAAAGCTTTGTTCCGCGTGTTCTGATAAAGGGGTCGGTGTTTCAAATATTAATGTCTCAACCATAGACCCCTTTGAAGATCCAAATGATACTCTACAAAGTAACCAAAATCGCAAAATATAATATTTAATTATGTTTTTTATAATAATGCCATAATAATCAATTGATTGCATATCTGATATCCAATATTGAACCATAATTTCTTCATTTCTAAAATCTTTCAACAAACATTTTATGGAACTAGATAATTAAGAAATTTAGTTTCACAAAATATTGAATTAATGAATTAAAATCACATTGCAATATAATTATGTTTTACTTATGATACGAACCTTTTTAGTCCCACTGTCTTTGTACCCAGTTTGCCAAGTCTAGGTTTCTTCGTTGAATTTTTACGAGCACTTAAAATCTCTTGGGGTTTACTGGTAATGGTATTTTCACAGTTAACTGATGAGGTAACAATATTATAAACACTACTTTCGTCACGTTCAATAGTACGTACATTCCCCTCTTCATCACATTCAAAATCATCATCATCATCAGAAGTCCTTACATTGATATTTATATTAACATTTATAGAATTATTATTACTATGTTTGTTATGAGGGTCAAGAAGCGCAGCCGTAGTGGAAGGATTGTGCAGCGCACAATTACAACTGTCAGCGGAGTTTTGCTGGGAGCAGGGCTCTTGAAAGTATTCGTTTCCTTCAGTCAATTTATTATATAAATACTTTGTATTAAAATTGAAGCCTAAATTGTTTGGTGGTGATATTTGTGTTGGGACAATACTTTCTGTGTTCACACCATCGTGACCACTTTTCTTTTCTTCCTTAAGCGGTATGACGTAGGAAAGCATTACAAACGCGTTGATTCTATGATCCGCAGAATATGCGAGTTTAAAGAATTAGCCACTGATAATTTTTGGACAAACTATGCTGTTAGTATATTTGTTATTGTTTTACATTTTCAATTAAATACCACGCTGGAAAAGCCACAAATTTTCAATTCTTGCAATAAATTATCCACGTATAAAATCAGCAAATTTCACAAACATAATATAAAATATATTAAAAATGTGCTCTTTAATTATAATTATTAATAAATAATACTACAAATTTTTCTCATCTATTAAATGCTTTTTTATTTGCGATGCGAGTACAATGTTTTTTTACTTTTAGAACGGTTTACAATAAATTTCATCACCACTAACTTGCAGTTAGTATAAAACCCTTTGCACCACTTACAGTTAAACACATTTTTTAACGTTATTTGTGGGCATGGTTTTAACCGCTCTTAACGACCGTATGTGATTCGATTTACGTTGACGTAAACAAACGGAAAGTCTCCGATATATTAAAGTTAAAAATTTGTCTCGATTAATTATTAAGGCAAAGGAACAAAAAATACGCCCTCTCTAAAGTTAAAGATTTTTGCAATTTTTTCGCTTATTTATAGTACGTGTTAATTAAATAATTAACAAAATTTTTATAATATTTTTGTTTATTTTGATAACTTTTCACTTGTAGTTAAGAGGGTCCACTTGTGCTTTACCAAACTGTTAACGATGAAAACCGACCTTATTGTTATAGGGTTTTTAAGCTCACAACAGCTGTTTTGTTATATTTATTTTAACAAGCATTTGAAGATATCAAATTATGATATAAAAAAACGGAATGTTTAAATAACGGTTTAAAAAATATTAGACTATAAAAGGGGTTCTAAAAATTTTCCGATCCTATCCAAATTTGACATAGCTAATAATGAATTTTGTCGAAAATATAAAGAATTGCGATTTTTTACCACATAAAGTTTATTATAGTAGAACCTTATTTGGGAAGGGATTCTAAAAATGGTCTCATCCGATCCATTTTCAATAAGATTCCTCTTTGGGCCATTACATGCCCTTGTACCAGATTTCATCGAAATATCTCAAAAAATGCGACCAGTACGCACAAATGTTCATGAACAGACAGGCGGACATGGTTATATCGATTCAGATTTTGTTTCTGTTCACTTGCATTATTAAAGGAATTTTACTGAAAAAGGCATATATCACAAATTTCATCAAGGAATGTAAAGAATCTGGTAGGCTGGGGTATGCTCAGCGAGTGAACCAAAGGTTCATATACAAAAAAAAAATGGTTTATTAGATGTTGTTACTCTGTTTATTTTAGATTCGTTATCAATTGTACAAAACTACACTTGGTGCTGCGTTACTTAACAGTTTATTAATTGCTAGAGCCACTCACCAAGTAGGGTGGTCGAATTTTTGGGCATCAATGTTACGCTCTAGACCACACAAGTAAAAATAGTGGGCAGCAACGTTGCTTTCTAGGGCTACACAAGCAAATACTTGTGGTATGTGCTGGAACGATCATAGCAAAAGTTGAACAGCAATGTTGCGTTCTAATAAGAGCGGTTGTAGCGAGTTTGAGCAGCAACGTTTTTTTATAATTCAGGTTGTTATTAAACAACTATTATATCATTTAGTGACGTACAACTTACTTTACTTGGGCTGTTGCGATAACACTAGTTGCACTGACGTTTGTACTAACACTAGTTTTTGTTTACGTTGTGCGCGCTCTTTTTTTAGGCGAGTGGTTGAGCTTTTGGTTTCGAAGAAGAAGCTTAGCTTTTAGTTTTTATATACAATCTTTTCTGTATGATTTGTGGTTAAGCTTTCAATACAATTCTTCTTGTGTTTAATTATTAACTACGTGAATGGAATCTCTTAAATGATTCTCCTTTTAAATAATTCCCGTTTAGTTCAATTGGACGATTTCAATCAATATCTATGCAAAATTTATGCACACTGTAAGAAAAATAATTCAAGTTGATATATGTATATAAAGAAACAGATTACGTTATGAAACAACAAGGAATAAAAAAAAAGTTCAAGCACTACAAGTGATTTTAGGACTTACAAGGCTTGGGGATAAAAAGATAATGCACGGACATGTATATGTCAACCAAGGCTAATATTTTATAGCAAGATCTAAATTATATAGAAATCTCTATTAAGTCATACATGTTTAAAATAGATAGAGAGATACCTGACATTGGAGGAATACATATAAGAGGACACTATAATTAAAGAGCATTCAATTTTATTAGAAAACAAACATAATCAACGTTCACAAGATTCATAAATTCTATAAGAGACGATGATAACGAATTATGCACCGCAATTATGACTCCTCCACCAGATTTATGCCAATCTGATAATGAAAAATCAATAAAAAACTATAGATAAAATTTTTTTGTTTGTTAAGTTGTGATGGCTAAGTGACTATGACTCATAAAGCCAGAGTAAGTCGCACTGATTAGGATGCCAACAGCCTTCACTGCCAGGATCACGCCAGATTTGTATGAACAGCACGCACACACCATAATTATTTTTTGTGCGTGTCAATATTAACCACAACTATATTCATAAGACATAAAGAAAGAATGCTTATGACTAAGTTCCAGAATTTCATAGGGTCACATAAGGCAAATATTCTAAACAAACCTCTAAAACATATTAACATCTATAGAATTCCCATTATAGGTGGGCGTGATTAATTTAAATTTTCTAAATAGTCAAAAGTCTCTGTGTTAATATTCTAGCAAAATTCAATTTTTGTATCTCGTATGGTTTGTGTCTCTAATAACAGAAAAACCCTAACCATATAAGAATGATTTGTACCAAATTTCAATCCTGGTTCTGGAATAAGACGAGTTTAACTTTCAAATAGAATTTAAGAGCTTCAGAAGAGACGTGACATATTTAAATATAAAGCGTGCTAATATGAATAGATCTGGAAAATTTCAGAACCTTCTAATTAGTAATTTAGGATTAATGTGAAATTTTAAAAAAATTATTGCGTTAAAGTGATACATCTTCCGAACGGCTGGTCCAATTTCAATTATTCATGTACCGTTAGAATGTACAAATTTCCCTCTTCTTTTAATATGCTGGAATCGAATTATATTGCCTAGCTCGGCATGTTGGACTTTATGATGTTGTGGGCCAGTCGTCGACCGATTTTGTCCATTTTAAATATGACACTTTTAACATTGTTGGAGAAGAATAAAAGAAATTTTAGTTGAATATATTTGTTAATATTTATCCTAATAAGTTAAATTGTTTTATTGAAAGTTGTAATGAAATTAGAAATGGCGAAAAATTAACAATTGCTGACTGAAGGGAATGACTTGGACCTGTTTCGTAGCCGCCCTTTTCGAGTTCCCATCAGCAGATGTTTAACAGTTGCACCAAATCCACTTGGGCAAATTCATGTCCAAATGGTTTTTATCAATAATTCGCATTTCTTTCACATTATTTATCTTATTATTATAAAATCTTAGTCCGCTCCACATTTGGGCGGGGTAAATAAATATAATAATAGGATACAGCTTATTTTTGACACCTGGATGAATGAAATAAATTTCAATTTAAAGTTTTTTTGGTGCTTGTTGACTGTTGCTGCCCATTTTAAATAGCAACTTAGTGAGTTAGTGAACTAAGAAAGTTTTTATCGAATTTTAGCTCAATATCTAAAATTTTATGATCATGAGAAGTTCAACGTTATACAATACACTGACTCCTTCTGGTAGTTGCATAAGGAATGACAAACATATTATGTGTCGGGGATAAAAAATAAATATCAATTGATTATATTTGAATAAAAAACTAGAAATCGTATAAAGGTTATGGGTTCGATATAGAGATGAGTTATGGGTAATACAAAATTTTTGTATGGACGCTATATTGAATTTGACATAGTACCATCTCGAACATTGTATCACACTCATGCAGTAAAACTTTATAGTCCTGATTTCATTATGGTAAACAGGAATTCAATTATATTAACATGCCTTATATTAAAGCCACAACATAACATAATTATATGGTTATATATTGAAGTCAAACAAATAAATAAGTTACTTTAATATATGTACTAATATGGCTGTAGATCCCTTGCTTCAAAACGCAATTAAAACTTTCTAAATAGGTCTTAATTATAATTAAATAGGTACATATGCATACATGAACCAATGCTAACTTTCTACGTTTAACTAAATTCTGTTACAGCTAAATTCTTATAGTTTTATTTTACAAAATTGTACATGATTTTAAATTAAATACATTTCTTCCTAAATTTGTAATTTTTAGTTTTAACTTTATGAGAAAAAGTGATTTTAGTGGAAGAAAATTCCCATTCGTTTGGGGAGAACAGCCTTAAATTGTTTTAACGAAATATAAATATGTACGTGTGCGTGTGTGTGTATGTGTTTTGTGTGTGAATTTGGTAAGAAATAAAAATTAATAGGATTTTTAGAGTATAAAAAAAAAAAAACATAAATTATACTAAAACAAGATAAAGTTTTAATTGTGATTAATTATGTGGTTTAGAATTGAATCACGGAGTATTGAAGAATAAAAAGTCAAAAGGGATTTAGTGGAATTATCAGGCACAATATGATGATAATTCCGCATAACCACAAGGACGCCGACAGCATTCATTGGAAGCACCTGTATAAGACGGCCTATACATGACATCATCATCATCCGGCAATAATCGTTTCAAGGTACTTGTTCGAAAATTCCCAAAGCTATCTGCTGTAAAAATTATATAACAACAACATAACGATATTAATTAAATTGGCAAATACGATAAGTTAAGCTTAAAACTTACGATATTTTTTGGCCAAAGAATTGTAACGGCCATCACATATAATTCGTATAGCTTCGAATAATGCTTGACTACAATAACGGCGATTTGGCGCAGTTTCTCTTTTGATTACCGGCTGTGATTTTACACTGCTCATCATATGACATGTCATAATTATTCCTAGGATTAAAGTTGCAGTAAAACTTAATATACCGTTATCGGTCACGCGCCTCTGAAAAAACATCATCTGCAATATAAACAAATATATTAATATTTTATGTAGCATTCCATACATTAACAAATTAAATTTATCATCGATCGTGATCGATTGGACATATAAATATAATGATTATTGGTAATTGGGTAACTACCAGCACCAATGAGGATCAAATAGACTTTTAGCGGAAATTCTCATATTACTCTCTCTCTCTCTCTCTCTCTCTTTAGTTACGAAGAACAGTTCACACACGCTTCCACATATTCAATAGTGTGTAAAAACTTATAGCTTTCACACAAATCCACAGCCAGACACAGTTAAATCGATTTAGATTTTGATTCTGAATCGATCGAAATTCAACGTGGTTGTGGCATTTGCCGTTTGGGAGTTGCAAACATTCGCACAAACTTATTATACTCTTTGCCACAAAGTGGTGCAGGGTATAAAAATTATATTGTGTTTATATTTTTTCGATTTTCTGTTATTAAATCTCAACCTGAAATGGATTAACCATGTATATGCCGACACAACTAAATATTATATAATTTAATGTGGGGTATAACATGGTCGAGCTTGATCGACCATAACATTTTTACTTGATGCGATTAATGATAATGATTATGTAGAGTAACTGTTGTATGTATATTTTGGGGTGCTGAAGTCAAATTACGCATTATTTTTAGCTTCAGCATCCCAAATGTATACATGATATAATACATAAAAAATAATTTGTAATTTTGTTGCCCTATGTTATCGATTAAAACAATAATGATTATCTTTAATTTTTATAACCCACTACTCTTCGGTTGGAGCTATTTCACTTTATCACAACGATTGTTACATTTAACAAAAAAAGCCTCAGAGATATATATAAGCTTTGGATATTGGAAATTCATTGCTTATGTTTAAGAATTTTTTTGTTAAGGATTCTCATATGAAGCTGAAAAGGATCATGTTCCCAGATAATTTCGCAACACTATGTAGTTCTGTATAACTACCTAATTCTCAAAGGTGAATTTCGTACATGAAATGGCATCCACTTATGCAAGTTTCTTGTTTCAGTAAACGATTAAAAAACGTGTTTTAATCGCTAAATTATTGTTTCTTTGGGGATCTTCTACGGAAATTCGAATTTCGTAATTCATGTCAAGTGATAGGCTATATTGACATAAGAAATATTAATTCCAATTCAGTCAGATCTGTCTCGTAGAAATTTTGTAATATTTATTATTTAAGTATATTAGATTAAAAAGCAAGTAAGAAAACTAAATTTGACTTAAGCCAAATCTTAAATACCTTCCACATCTGTAATGGTGGGCGTGACAGCTTTATGATTATTTATGATCTTACAAGCTCGATTTTTTGTACATTGTGAGCGTGTCTGTTACCGACCACGCCCATTTTGGATGGGATAACTATATGCATACCAAATTTCAAGTTCATGGCTTACTTTTTTGTGGCAGATCAATAGATTTTTGTCGATTGTGGGTGTGGCTCCTGATCGATTTTGCCCAATTTTAATAGCAATCTGTGCGCCCAAACTAAAAGTGCTCAATATCTTAAAATTTACGTCCGTGAGAATGCCAATACCCGACAGACACACGGACATATATGTCTAAATCGACTCGGTTTTTGATGCTGCTGCAAACGGAATGACAAACTTAGTATACTCGCCAATTTTATGTGGAGAACATAATTAAGTTCAATAAAACATTCTCCACATTCATAAATATGTATTGATTGCAGAAAAAAATGGGTTGATCTTATTTAACTATTTTAAACCATTTTTCCTGTTATAAAACGTCCACTGTGCTTTTCCCGAAACAAAAGGACTTATTATTGGAATTGCCCATATTTTGTTTATACAAGAACGCAGATGATAACAGTGTCTCCATCTTATTTAAAAATAGCCTGTTTTTCACTTAAATTTATATAGAGAACCGCGCCTTATCAGTATAATTCAAAGTGGCCTTAGATGAACCTCTCATGCTTGCTACAAATATTAGTTCAGTCATTAACATATAATGAAATAAGTTCTTTGCATATCCCTCTACAATTATTGTATTATATATATATATATATAAATAGAACAAATAGATCAAATAAACCACCGAAAAGACAAAGATAACAAAAATTTAATTTCTTATTTCTTTTTTCCTTTGTTCAATTTGTTTTATCCTATTTTCATCAAGATCGTGGAAACTTTCCATGTATACGTATTAGTGACCTCGTGACAATAAAAGCTCCGTACGATTATTAAAAGGTAGATAGATTCATACGGATAACCAAACTATTTATGAGTTTTTCTAATCAAAAATAACGCCACATAAGCATTCCTGTTGATTGTCGATTGTAGCCGTAGATTATAATCGTAATTATAATTTTAGCAGATCAAAAGGAGTCTAAAAATCCCTTAAATGTGATCATGCATACATTTCATATTAGGTGGGCAGAAAACATTCAGTAGTATAATCTTAAGTATAAAATCAAGAAGATATCTACATATATCCTACAACCACTTATGACTTCGATTGTCTAGGCGGTGTTACCTTTCTTGATAATAACTAACAAAATCGGACAGGTCTTGGTAGCAGGCGCATGGTGGAATTGAAAAGTTTAGTGTATAATGTTTTTTACTCCCCACAGTTGCAGTTTCCCGAAAACTCTCCACCGAACTCCAATATGAAAGGGCATAAGTAGCTCGCTTTGTATATGTGTTGTTACAGTATCTATGAGGAATCAAAGTTAGTGTTTAACAAGAAATCAGAACATGTCATAGTGAAGGTATGAGGTAAGATAAGTTGTCATCCGCAAGTGAAAATGTACAAGTGCCACATAGAATAATTCACAAAATTTATCGCATCATAATAATTTAATCCTGTGCATTCACTTAGTGGAGAACCTCAAAAAGTTGAAGTGATAAAAAATTCTGTAATCTAAACCTAAGCAATATTGCCTGAAAATTATTAACCACATACAACATAACAACTTTGTGGAAATCGTACTTTTAGTTTGAAAAATTTCATACGTCGATTCCAAACATAGAGGAAATGTGCCGCAATAGGATGTATTGGCATTGATTTAGCATGTACGCATAATTATACCCTCCACATAAGATGGGAGGATTTACTAAGTTTACAACACTCAGAAAAATGCGTCAGAGACCCTACAAAGTTGATCAGCATCAAAAACTTAGTCGATCTAAACCTGTATGTCCGCGTGTCCGTCTGTTGTTGGTATTCTCACGGGCGTAAATTTTGTGATATTGAGCTGAAATTTTGTGCAGTCACTTTTAGTTTCTGTACGCAGAAATCACTATTTAAAATAGGCAAAATCGGTCATGAGCCACGCCCACAATCGACACAAATCTATTTAATTACTACAAAAATTGAGCTATAAACTTGTAATTTGTTATGTACATTAATAGTTATTCCATCCATCGAAGCGTCAAAAATGGGCGTAGTCGACTATTAGACACGCCCACAATCGACAAAAATTTATTTATCTACCGCAAAAATTTACCTATGAAATTAAAATTTCCTAAGCACATCTATAACTAATCTTTCCATTGATGTGCTAAAAATAGGCGTGGCCGGAGAAAAAAAAACGACCATAATTTACAAAAAAAACATACTCAGCGTAAAATTTGCAAGCTGCTATGTATAATATAGACTATTAAAGGGCGTCATCATATACCAGCCACGCCCACTGTTTGTATGTAGATGTGGAGATTTGACCTAAGCCAAATTCTGTTTTCGTACTAGTTTATGGATATTTTTAGTATTTTGAAAAGGGAAAGTTCCTCCGACCAAAATGATTTTTTTCACGTATCCGAAAACCCTCTACAATGCATTGCCTTAGCGAGAATTTAAATATTAGTTAATATTATTAGGTTTTTATTTTGCGATCCTACATGGTGTCGCCTTTATTTATTTATTTCGATTTGAAATTTGAAATATTTCCCTTAATGAAGGAAATTTGAGTTAACAACTTTTTGTTTTCAAATGTATTTGTGAGCTATGTATTGTTGCAATATTAATAAAAAATGAAAAAATTATAAAATAGTAAAATTATTGGTACGGCTTTCTCAATCTCAAATGTTTTGTTATGATTTCAATTCTAAGCACATGCCAAACAACTTTCGTTTCTTATAAATTATATGGCAAATCGTGATACAAACGAAATTCTGGGACACGCGGCTGTTAATATGTAATACGTGTACCCGATCAATCAAGGAGTTAAGAAGTGCTTCCGGTTTGAATAAGTTTTTTGATTTTGTATACATGCACTACCGTTAGCTCAAATTCACTTAAAAGTAAACTTCGTTAGGAATAATGACGTTTTACAAGCTTAAATTTGCTCATTCGCCTGTCGAACCAACCTCGACTGTCATGGTAATATTCTTAACTGTCGGTGCATTACCAATCCAACGCGGCACATGAGTTCAAATTCCAGCTGAAAAACTCTTTCAACTCTTTTTTTTCTCAGCTGGATTTCAACAACGCGCAGAATTTACCAAGACAAAGATTACTAAGAAAAAGCCTTAGCCCACTCAGCTACTGAAATTATCCATTGTTACACACGAGAAAAAAAGAAACTTTCGTAATAACGTCTTGGGATGAAATGTTCTGAAATAATTTCATGTATAAAAGTTAGGTTAGAAGAGAGATGATCAAAATCAAGCTCATCATTCCAACAACTTTTGTATTTGAAGTTTTTTTCTCAAAAATTTCATCCTTTGATGTTACTCGAGGGCATATTGCGTACAAGTGCACAATATGAAAAGACGAGTATTAATATATCGTTAAGGTAAATATAATAAATAGCTTAATATATTATTGTATACTTTACGTGTCACATGTCAATCTGAACAAACTATATTTTATTGTTATGTGGATCAGCACTCTATGGTAAGTATAGCATATTTATTAAGAGTCGGCTGTATATCTATTCAACATTGTATTTAACATATATGTTGTGCTCAGTTGAGGGCTTATAAGAAGTTTAAAATCAATTTTAAAGTCAAGCCGTCGAGGAGTACCCGTTAATAGGTTCCACATAACGGTAAAAAATGTTTGTGCAATTGTGTGCGAACGCGTGAAGTATATGTGTTTCGATATTTTAACACGTAACGTAACTATTATTAAGAATTATGTGCAACTTCCTTCAATTGGAATTTTACAAATAAATAGTTACTGATGGAATTTCACTATACTTACTTTGTCGATTTGGTAATTAATGTAATTGTCATTATAGGCGCCTCAAGGTGCGTTGTATTTTATTGTTGGGGTAGGAGTGCTTTTGATCATACAAAAAAATCTATTTGTTTTTACTTCACATGAACCTTTTTATCACCGATTGAAATGTTTTCCTTTTTAACATTCTCTTACGCGGCAAATTTTCACGTGTATACATTAAGTGTATGTAAGCTACGTATTTGTGAATGGTGCGAATGAGTAAATAAATGCTACGGTTCTAACGAAATATCACACAGCACAATATTTGATAAATTATATTAAAGTTTATACACGGTACACGTCGAAAATTCTTTATATCTGTTGTTGTTTTGAAAGTTTTTTGCAGAGATTTTACTGTTGATGCAAATAACTGACTTTTTTATTGCCGCCTCTATAGCTTGCGTGTGGGGAATTCTTACAGTACGCATAAGTATTAGTTTTCGTGTTAGTGTTGTGTCTCCAATAATAGAATTTGCGTTCTTGTAGTTATCCTTTACGCGTTATGTGTACTCTGCAATATGTTAAATCCTCAATACATTTCCATTACTCGTTGTCGACCGTCCTAAACAACAAGTCAGCCTTATTTTAACTTTTAGTGATCGTCTTGTGTATTTAATACAGTTTTTCCTAATAAACAAATGAGTAATAATAACACTCGGTTTTGGTTGTCTTCTTTTCTTTTCTCACACTTCTAAATAAAATACTTGTGTTCGTGTCTGATCCGCACACGCCTATACCTTTTTATTATTTAGCATACTATACATATTATTCTCACTCGTGTCTCAGTTGTTTATAAATTATTCGTTCTTTGTTGAAGAGTATATTTTTAGATGGCGCGTTCCTGTACTTAGTTCTACAGCTTTGTGAAGTTATGTGCGCTTATAGTGGATTGTAATATCAGAACCACAAAACATATACATATGTGTTGTATGCAAGAGCGGCTGTTATGGGTGTGCTTACAAGCGCATAAACGATCGCTCACACATTTGCTAGTTTTGTTTGTGTTGGTATACTTTCAGTTAATCGTTTAAATATGGGAACTTTTCTCTCAACACACTCACGAAAATCGTTTCGTGCTCTTACTTCAATTACACTAATTTTTAGTTTTAGTTTCAAGCCCTTGTTATTATAATAAAACAAAACATAAATAGTGATTTTGCTTAAGTGGAGAAAATATGAAATGGAATTGTTCCGTGTGAAGTTGTTTTACTATTCACAGCTAAATGGTGAAAGAAGCTCTTCATTAAGTGCACTGTAGATTTTAACTTACGCTCCTCTGACTGTACGCGTGGCCAGCGAAAGGCGATCGTTACTGATAATCTAAACAAACTCCACTTATCTGTTCGTTTTTCAATATTTATAACATTAAAGCAGATAAGCAAAGATCCGAAAGTAGTGTTGCTAGAGGCTATTTTCAATTTTATACACAAAACACTATAAATAGACAAAAAAAGTATTTTTTGTACTCTTCTTAACTTAACTAACTTTCACAGATCTTAGTATGATCAGATTCAGATTTAGTTATAATAAGGTCACCTTTAAAGGGGTGTTGTAAGCATATAGGTTAGGTTAGATTAGGTGATAAGGCGATTCACCTAGGCCTATGCGTAGGTCCCTTGTGTTACCTGTAAAAAGGTATCTTAATGCTCAGAAGAACTATCCAGAGGACGTTATAAATCGTTCGGGACTTTCAGGAATCTGATTCCAAGTGTTTTGTGCCGTTTTTCCAGCAGAGTCGAGCATTCATACAGATGCTTTAGAATTTCAATCTTATCCTCATTTCTGCAGTTCCTACAAAAGTCATTATACGGAGTATCATACCTGCTGGCCATGTGGCCTATGATTCCAACGACCTCAGAGATGTCGTAAGCATATAAGTTTGGTGCAAAAAACTATAACTATTGAAAAGGATTCTTTTAAGATCACAGATGTAGCATTTTCATAGACTTCTGTATCATTTTTATAAACCCCGTAATGATATTGGGTTGGTTGGTTCTGTTTCTGAAAAAGTAAAAATGTTATAGTCGGTAAAGGCCGACCATTTTATATCCCACACCACTTAGCTCCGTAAATTATGCTATGCTTTCGCGAGGTATTGCCATTTAAGTTACTTCGTGAAATATAATTAAATGGTCCGATCGGGTTCAAATTTGGCAATAACCAAATATGAAGCTAATTAACTATTTCTCATTAAATTTTTTCCAAACTATTAAGAATTGCGTTTTTTGCCACAAAGACGACGTCTATTATAATAAGACTTTATTTGGGGAGGGGTTTTAAAGATGGCGCCACCCGATCCGCTTCCCCTTTGGGCCATTGGGCCATGTCCTTGTTCTAAGTTTCATCGAAATATCTCAAAAAATGCGACTTGTAGCTTGCGAATAAATTTATATGGACAGACAGACGGACATGGTTAAATAGATTTAGATTTTGATTCTGAATCGATGAGTTAATATATTGGGACAAAAGTTTTTTTAATAATAATTTTTTTAATTCTTTATAAAACGTAATACCAATTCATTATTATAATTATACTGCTACCATTGGGTCTAAAGTGCAAAATACCAATTCATAGTTTTAGAAACTTATTTTTTATTGTGGCGTTCTAATTACAATGAATATTACGGAAATAAGAACCTTTACATTCCGGATCCCGACTAACTAGAACTAAGTGATCTTTTAAAGTTCTTGGATACTCGATTTCACTCACCAAAGGTAGTCGGTCATTAGGAAAAGTGCACGATACTCGATACATGAATTGCTTGCAGCAAGTGGTGTCAGGCATTTGGTAATTTTTCAGTGAGTAAGAGATTAGAATTAAACAAGTAAAAAAACTAAATTTGGCTTAGACCAAATCTTAAATACTCTCCACATCTACAATAGCGGACATGGCAGGTAAGTGATTACGCCCTCTAATAATGTATGTATTACGTATCAGCTGGCAATTCGAGTTTTATCATAAATATGATTTTTTGTAAATTGTGGGCATGTCTGTCATCCGCGACCACGCCCTTTTTTGGCACATCGATGGATGTGACACATATATAAATTTTCGATCAAGATCCTCCTGGGTATTTTAAACCCAATGGCAAACTTAGTATATCCTCATCACTAAGGTGGAGGGTGTAAAAACCAGCACAACCGCTTTTTTAATTGACTAAATTTCGGCCATGTCGACGATAACTGCAAGGCAGGAATTTGCAAAAAAACGCAAAGGCAAGCATCATACATTGCTTCACATTAATAATAACAATTTGGTCAATCAACATTAACCCAGAAAGTCTCTCCTCAGTAACATCAATCAAGTGCATACCATGGCACATGAATTGCAAAGATTAGTTACATCGACGGGTTTCAGTAATCTCCATACTTCTCAGACAAAATAAGTCGCCAGATATTAATTTTTCACATTTTTCAAATATACATCATCACTACACCATTAATATTAAGTCCATATGAAATACTCATGTCAAAATAATAAATTGCTGGCCATTCTTCATTCTGAATCCCAAGTCAACTATGTTACGAAACTATTCAGGCGGCATTGAAGATATCGGAAAAAGAAAAAACCTCCCATAATTGTATAAATGTGGAAATACAGTCCACAATTGAACTCGCATGAAAGCTTTCATTCTACCACACATTTCACACGTTTCGCCACAGCCAGCAATGAAATCCATCATCATAGCTGTTTGGAATGTTCCTCAGCAAATTACTTTAGCAGATCCAACATGTTACTAACCTGCAACCATTGACGTGCTTTGGGGGCTAGGATTCGTGTAGCATACGACTTCTGGTCGCATTAAATTGAGGGAGGGATGGAAACAATGTACGACATTTCACGATACTTTTGAAGTTTTAAAACTTCAACTAGCATATCCGTCAATGATCCATTGGATACTGGTACCGTTGTTTAAAGTGAGTTATTTTCAATCCTACTACGATTTCCACTTCCCCACTCTTGCTCCAAATTAAAAAAAATTTGGCCAAATTTGGATCTATCCTGATGACAGATGTTTTTAAATTATTGGATATAAGAAAGATCCAACGGAAGGATCCACGCAAGAACACCAAAACATTTAGATTTCAATAACAACGATAACCCTTCAATCGAAACCTTGGGCTTTAATTGAACACTTTTTTTTATTGTTCAGAAAACACCTCAAATGATGGTTTTTCCAACCAAGAAAATTTGTTATTGATATTTACCATCGGATTACGTTGAGATAGAATTAATATTAAAAATTCGTAAACAGCCCTTTTAATGTATTTAATTCCGCGATAAATTCGGCCGTATCTGATATTCCAAGCTTTGCATTCTCACAGATTATTATTATAGAATAATCTAAATAAATTGACCGTAATATGTAAATTGTGTATAATATGAAAATACGATGAGAATGTGTGTGGTGTTGTTTATTTGTTTATTGTTGTCTATATTAATAACTTTGGTTATCACAAAATAACAAATAAAAATAAACAAATATTCGTAAACATGTCTGTACATGTACAAGAATCTGTAAACATTAAAACGTATCACAGAGGCTGTACATGACCACAATGCTCCACGTTGTACTTAAAATTTCTAATATTTATAACATAACTATGAGAGAACATGGATGCATGTTTATATTGCAATAAATTATGAAAAATTCATCTGTAAATTGGAGCAAGAACAGCATTTCCCTTGACTCCGTTTAGTCTACAATCCTCACAATCCATTTCATACGCATAATATGTATGACCTTATACTTAGTTGCAAACTGTTGGCTCTGTGTGTACGATGTATCCACGTATAAAACATTTGTTTACTTCAATATTGTTTTCTACTTATTTACTCATTAGATGAGACCCGATGGCAAATGTAACCAGATAACGCGATTAAGAGATTTGGATGAACGGCTGCGCTAAAATTATACTTCAAGAAAGAAAAATAAATTGCTCTGAGACACACTCGCATGCACATTGATTCGAAGAATTCTAATGAGAACAATTTGATATCGTTATTCTTTGGAGCTAGCGCCGCCACGAGCCAGTGACTGGTTGGTTCGTGGTTAGCGTGACCGAGTCCTGATATGCTCTAGTGTAAAAATAATAACATCAACATTCATCACAATTATTTTTAGCTCACGACACGCATCAAAGGCGTTGCCTTTCTACTGCTTTTAGTATTTATATTTTTATTATTTTATCACCATGGAATATTTTTACTTACCATCCTGAGGTCTTACTTACTTTGTCAACACGTTATCATCCGCTGTAAGGAGGACATACAACAGACGCATATCTAAACCATTACAAAGTTCAAAAGCCGTGGTACAGATCTGTTATCCGTAGAACTCCCCATTTTTATACCATCCACCTTATTGATGAGTCTATTAAACTTACTATTCTATTTGCAACACCCATATGAAAGTCTGTGTCGATCTCGACATGTTTGTACATCGCACAAATAAATGTAATGACGGGATTTCAACTTGCTACTTACGTGATACAAAGTACTGTTTGTATGTGGAGCGTAATTAAGATTTGGCCAAAACAAAATTAGTTTTTTACATATCTCTTTTTATACGCTCCATAAATTGGTAAAAAAATTAGCAGTTACGCCTCCAATGTCCTCTGCAAGCTGAGAGCAACTGAACAATCGATCGAGAAAGAATTACTGAATAACAGTGATCTTCTGAGTATTCCTATATTTCGTGACTCTGTATGCTAGGCTCAGCGCAGATGCGTTTAGGATCGGTTTTTCTTTATATGTGATCGTTGGACTTGTTTCTTTAGTGGTCGTTTTTGTGGCATAGAGTGTTACCAAGCACTTTGCGAAAACCTCCTTTTTGTAGGATTGTTTGTTAGGTTGTTTCAACGGCATTCCCCCCTGTGTTGGAATAACTTACGGTGGTACCGCAGGGACAAAGGGAATTGACGCAAAGGAGGTTTTAGCGGGTTAAAGTATAGATTTTTATTGATAGTGGGTGTGTCTAGGTGTGTCCGACCACGTCCATTTTTGGCACATCGATGGATGATAAATTATTGAATCAAATTTCCACACCTGGCTCAATTTTTGTTGTAAATAAATTGATTTTGGTCTATATAAGGGCATGGCTCTTGTCCGATTTTGCCCATTTCAAGTAACGATTGGCATGTCCGTACGAAATTTCAGCGCAATATCTCAAAATTTACAACTGTGAGAATGCCAAATGGAATGACAAACTTAGTATAGTCCCCATTTAATGTGGTAGGTAGTAAAATATATTACTTATAAAAAATGATAATATTAATACTTATTTATTTCTCAAAGGCTTGATTGCTTTTAAATGAACATAAAGACCAACAACTATTTTGTAACTAAAGTACAATTGGTTTAACAAAACAGATGAAATTTAAATCATGTGATTCCAGGCAAGCATACCCCCGGATGCGTCCATTACATCACTTCTTCGTAAGAGATTGCCTTGACTTCGCAATTCCGCGTATTGAGCTACAATCGGATCTCTACCACACGAAGCTACCGCCACAACATTGTCTTTCTCATTAATAAAGTAGGCTGCAAATTTTAAGTTGTCCAAGTCTCCATCAATAAGCACATCCGAATATTCACCATAACCTGAGTAACGGAATCCTTTGCCAAACAGCATTGTAAAAAAGAAAGGCACAGCTTGCATTTTTTTGGTGCCCGCACACACCATATTAAAAGCTGCTATTCGCCCGTGATACTGGGCCAATTGGTAATGGGCAATGGTCGTGCGTTCATTGTTAATGCAATAGACGGGAGCATTGGCGATATCGCCACCAACCCAGATGTCACTAATACTAGACCTAAGATAAATATCAACGTCAATAGAGCCGTCTGCATTCAGCGACAAACCAGAGCCATTAAGAAATTCCGTATTCATCTGAGAACCTGTGCCCATAATCAAGAGGTCGCAAGGTAACTTACTACCATCCAACAATACCACTTGATTCACAACGCCGTCATCATCCCCCAACACTTCTTTTATACCACTGCTCATAATCATATTGACATTGTTGTCGACGAAAAGCCGTAATACGCGTTCCCCAATTTCGCTGCCAAAACTGGCCATAAGTGGGTACTTAGTACGGGATACAACAGTAACCTTAAATTTTTGCCGAAAAGTTAAGAGTCAACTAATTGTGCATAAATAACGGTATTCAACTTACGCTAGCTACATGTTGAGCAAGACTTTGGGCTGATTCCAGTGCAATAAAACTAGATCCCAAACAAACCACACGTACATCATCCTTCATGAACTGTTTTATAATTAGTGCATCATCATAGTTACGCACAGTAACCACGTTTTTTAAGTTGGCTCCTTTGATGGGCGGTTTTTTGGGCGTACTGCCGGTGGCAATAAACATTTTATCGTACTTGATGTTGGTGCCGTTTGAAAGAGAAACCATCTTTTCATTGGTATCCAACATTGTGGCTTCTACACTTAATAGAGTTTCAATGCCATATTCATCGTAGAACTCTTGCTGACGAAATTGAATATCGTTGATGTTAATGCCGAATGACTTGGAAATTTTTACCCGATCATACGGCAACCAGTTTTCCTTACACACCATTACAATGCGGCCAGTGAAGCCCTCTTGTCGGAAAGTCTCTGCACATACCGCACCAGAGGGACCACCACCCAGTATCACAAAAGTACGAGTATTTGTAGGATCTCTTTTTACCATATCCTTAATGCGTTTCGCTTTCGTAATGTCCCTCCTGCGGGCACTAATCATTACTTGACCATCATTTTGAATATCCACTTTATAGCAGGGTATTGAATCCAAGCCAGGAAAATCTTCAATATCGCCCGTCTCCAAGGAGAAGCAGGCACCATGCCACGGGCAACGTATTCGTCCACCACTTAAAACACCAGTATGTAGTGGAGCTCCATAATGTGAACATTTACTACCCAAGGCGTGTATTTTCCCATTCTGCTTCACTAGCAATACTTTCAGATTATCAAAAGCGTCCACTTGTTTCATTTGATGTTCTTGCACATCACTTTCATTACAAACCACCACGGGATCGGTGAAGTCATCATCCATATTTTTGCTACACGTACTATATGAACCGGACGCAGGTGTACCTAATGAATTAATTATAGTACTCAAAACTTCCGTATAATATTTTTTATGTTATAAATGCTAATAAAATTTACTTTTAAGTTTTAGGCTTACCCAAGATTGGGTGGACAAATGTATTTTATTTACAAAAAGACTTCGCAGACGCAAGAAAGGCCGCATATGGGCACAATAAGGGGAAAATATAACGAGGTCGATATATGTTATCTCCTTCTACACCAATTTTAGTTTAATTTGGAAAAATCCAATAAAGAATTTTTGTAAATTATTCTGCACGTGTTTTTCGCTTGTCGATGGAAAGCTCAATTAATCGATATCGGTGTTGCTATGAAAGGTTTTACACAATTTTATATTTCATTTATAAGAAAAAAAACCTTTTCTATCTAACGGTATATTCTTCTTTTCTATCTATCTAACGGTATATTCTTCTTTTCTTTAGCACTGTGTTCGTTTAGTAGTAATTGCTTAATAACTGGAAAAAAAAATTTTTTGCTTCATTTTTTTTTATTTTGTACCTTGCAAGCTTTGCATTTGCCAAGTACGTCTTTCTCACGATATAATTGTATTATTTAGTACTTTTGTGGCTTAAGTCATTTGTCCTTTTGTCTGTAGTTCAAAAAATATGAGTCAAGACTAAAATTTTATAGCATGCGATAACCAAACGAAAGCGTAGAAAAATAAGAATAAGAGTGCATAACATATGATACATATATTATATAAAAAAAAAAGACAACTTTAAGAAGCTTCCTCAAAATCGTTTAAGATGACCTATCACAAATATTTGGTTCAGCGATGTGGTCGGGCATTAGTTTGCGAAAATGTCTGCGCTCCACTTCATATAAAAATCAACCTTATTTTCTTTTATTATTTTTATATCCATCATCATATAGATATAAATGGGTACACATTGTTTTTGTTCAGATGCATGGTGCATCGGACAAGCCACACCCCCAAAAGTATATATTTCCTTGATCAGTTTGAATAGAAAAGTCAATTTAGGCCATCTGCCTGCCATGTGTCCATATGAATTTGTGCACTTTTCTGTTGGAATCCTCACGGTCACAAAAATTGAGATATTACACACGCAATCTTCGACATTTTCTTCAGTTTGCCATTGCAATTGAGCAAAAGCGGTGCAAGGACACACCAAGAACAATCTCTTATAGCGTGATCAGTATGAACAAAGCATACATTTACAGCCACGTCCATTTTGGCGAACTATTTTCAGTTTCTTATTAATCTTGAACTACTTAGCCGCCTAGTGTCCTAAAATTTGGCAGATCTGTTCATATTAGTAACCTTTATATTTAAAATTGTCTTTAGATTGACCATGCCTTTTCTTCCTCCCCTTATATAGCCCCCTTTTACTTGTTATATGCATTTAGAAGGATTGGGTGACGATGGATCAATGAGGTGAGTCGGGATCGAATAAAACAAGATGATACAGAGCGTTAAACGAAGCGCAAATATTAACACCATGACGTCAAAGAAAGAAAAGTAAAAGAAATTTTTTATTGGGTATAGTATGGATGGGGTACACATTTCTCAACTCAGAGCGACCTTATAATGTGGCCTCAAAGTTAACATCGAAATATAATTGTATAATGCATAAGGTCCAAAATCCATAACATAA
Organism: Ornithomya fringillina; assembly: GCA_963978525.1. Classification (NCBI taxonomy): domain Eukaryota; kingdom Metazoa; phylum Arthropoda; class Insecta; order Diptera; family Hippoboscidae; genus Ornithomya; species Ornithomya fringillina. Next base: position 19,145,097 of record OZ021693.1, read on the forward strand.
TATTTTTATTAAGGGCGTTTTTCCAAATAATAGAAAAGCGTTCGTTTACTGCTTTGGACAGAGTCAAGGCACGGTTCATATGAGTGTGAACTTACAAAATAAAACTCCATAAATGACGTTTAGGTCTGATAAATAGGTCCTCATGTCGAATTTAACATAAATTGGGCAAATATTGTAGGCGCAGCTAAAAGAAAAACTTTTTCTTATGAAATTTTTTTTACTAAAATTTTTATATAGCTTAAGCTATTCTCGTAGATGAGAAACATCTCACTGAAAAATATTTTTAAATTGATCAAAAAGAGTGAAGGGGTTCCGTATCTTTGAATCATGCAATGATTTTATTATAATCAAATCAAACAATTACAACAACAACAATAACAACAAATGAAATGCTTGCAATAATTCAAATTGAATATTATTCATGAGCAAAATAATATTAACATTAAATTTCTTCTTGGATTGAGTTCGCTATTGCTGCTTATGGGGATTTTATTGAATAACTGTATAGTCGAGTAGTCAATTAATGTCGTGTACAAATTTCCTGGAATTATAATAAATTATGCGAAAAAATATAAATAAATTAATCAATTTGCCCTCAAATGCCGTACGCACCCTGTATTTTAAGTAAATTAAATCTTTAAAAATTTCTTGCCTTTGTGCGATATAATAACAAATCAACAATAAATATATAAACTCTATTTTCATGGAGCGCTGCAACAATGCGCTGCAAGGTATTTGCTTTAGCCCTTGGTCATACGAATCGAAAGAGTTCAATACATTAGTTACTAGCTGTTTTTCGCGGCTTCACCTGCGTGGAATTCGGTTATCTCGCGAGATAAAACGTTGCCTATGCCCAAAATCCTCTCCAGAATCTAGTGATGCATCTGGATTGGTATCCACACATGCCGTTGTCAGATTTCAGATTTCCCTACTATTTAAATATTGTGAAATACTTATTGCGAATACTTAATTTCTTAATTGGCAATATTACTACCAATGGTGGGTATAAAAAGGGGTTATAGTGACATAAGTACAATAGTTGGACATATGGTCTCGCGAAGTTTTTTGTAGATATTGATATGTTCTATAATATTGTAGAACATTTTCTTGTTTTAACATCAATACTTTCCGCAGCGTATTCGATGAAAGATATTTTGTGACTAATTTTTTTACACCTTGGGTTAGTAATAGTAGGAATGTCTAGGGATCCCCAAAATTTTTTGGCAATAAATATAGTCTATGTTCCTCAGTGATAATGTAGCTTTCTAATAGCGAAAATATTTTTGAAATCGGTCCAGTAGTTTTTGAGTTTACTCGTTACATACAAAAATACAAAAATACAAATCTTTCCTCTTTATAATATTAGTAGAGAGGAAGACATCAACTGAGTCTTCAACAGAGTCATAACGTATTCGTTTGGTTAAGTGATTAGAGTATATCGTGGCAATGAAGGCGACTTACTCTAACTATACGAGTCATAGTCATTCGGCCATCTCAACTTAACTTTACAAAAAAAAAAAAGAAATGAACAGATTATATTTTTACAGGCTAATAATGTTTATGATTTATTTATCACTGAATTAATGCTTTAAAGCTTTAGAAGGAAACAAAGCCACTCGAAAGAGTACAATGTTGAATTAAGTAGTTTAGGGGAGAAATTTGGAATCTCCGTGTTAACATAATTTTCACTGTACTGTCCATGTGGGTTAAATGACTACAGCGTATACAGCATAAAACGAATTCTCAATCAAATCGGAGCACATATACGAGACATTTACCTTGAAGAATATGAAAAATGGTATTTGATGGGGAATTTGCCCCAATGTTTAAAACCGCAAATCCACCTATCCCTCCACACTTGCTTGAAGAAGAGTGGTTTGAAGGCAAAGTTTTATTTTGGTTAAGGAATATCTGAACACGTAAATGAAAGCTCCCATCGCCTGCACCAGAAATTACTCCATCTTTAATACTTTACAAGTTATTGATCATTTTTAGAAACAAAACATTATCTCAATTATCAAAAAAATTTCCGATTATAAAGAAGAAATACTAGACATAATTGATATGTATGGAAAATTGTCTTTTGGGTGCCTTACACTGTAATTTTTCAATTACTCATATTTAAGTACTGTATTTTTTTGTGCTTTTTATAAATTTTTGTCATGCGATTTTTTTTTTTTGTGCTTTTTTATAAACACGTAAGCAAAAGCAAAAGTGAGTTTTTTTTATTTGGATTTTAGGATTACCTAAGGTTTAGATCGAGGAAAATTATGTCTATCCTTAATAAAATTGATGTCCTGATTCTAAATGCGGACAAATTGTTTCTCATCTCGTAGAGTTTTTGAGTTGTGCTGTCTTGAAAAGTGGCATTTTCGCTCAACTTTCAAACGGCCCTAGCCTTGAAAACAAAATCTGATAGAAAAACACGCATTCCATATTCGATTCAGTGCCCCAAAACATAGAATGCTTTATTACACCTTATCCACCACAACAGCTGTTGCGCTGTGCAATCATAGATTTTTTGATACAATTGTGTTTGTTTGTAAAAATGATCAATAATGGTGAGTATTGGATATCCTCCACAAGAGCCCTTGTAGACATAGACAATTAGGCCGCTAAGATATGCCCACAATTTACCTTAACGTTCATGTTCAACTTAAAAATGTTGTTTTGTAAATCGTAAGCATGTCTATTTTCAAGATGACAATTTTTGGCACATCGATGGATGGGTTTTGGTGCACACCTAAAGTACATAAAGTAAATTTCAATTTTCATAGCCGTGAGATATTTATCGATTAAGAGTGTTAAGAGAGGCGACTGATATGGCCAACAGCAGACACTCACAAGGTCCATCATGTCTAGATCGATTCTGATTTTGATGTTAATCAAGAATATTTGTATATTAAGGGGGCCAATGAGGCATCCCATTGGATGTTTCAAACAGGATGGCAATCTTAGTATGCTCTACACTATAATCTGAGTGACAACGAAAGCACAATGAACTTGGAAATATAATCAGTTGATATTTAATAGGATTCAAGGCAATTGATTTAAAAAAAAAAAAAAACTAAAAACTTCAAATGAGATGAAAAATTGATATAAAAAAGCATTCATCTCTCATTTGGTGCGTTTGTTTTTGTAAATGAAATGAATTGAATTGATCTAGAGTCTCTTCAAATAATTAATGACTGACTCATACTAAAAAAACCAAATAAATGTTTGCTTTAGAAAATTAATATAATGCCATAGAAAGGCAAATGAATCAAACCCGCGCAGATGCCCGTCTGGGTTTTATAACAAAAGCCTGCTTCTGGGTGTTATAAGCAACCATACCCACATCCTCAGAGGAAGTTGTCTGTCTTACATCTTAGAAGAATAAATTTCACAGCAAAAAACAATTATCGCAAAAGGCGCGGGATTTTTTTCTGACTATATTACGTACTTTCTAAATTTATATAAATGTAAGAATAATTTGCTATTAACTACACAAACGCTTGTTCATCTTTGAAAAGTCCTCATGAAATAATTTGGGGGTATGGTTGTGCTTTTATAAGTATCAATGTCACAAACTTGATCTAAGGCAAGTAAATATTGTTATTATTCGTTAACCTACCATTATCCGTTTTGTTTCTGTTGATCTCACTCAAGGTAGTGTATTCTTTACAGTTAATGGACCCCATTGTATGAAACGCCTTTCGGTGTTGAAGATGACGTAGTTTTTGATGCTTAAACTGATAACGTAAAAATGTTGCAAATTGTCCTACACTTGGTCGCCAAAACCTTTTTAATATAAAAGCCAACAAATGTATAATAAATGTGCTGCAGAAAGCTATGAATTAACAAAAATATAATTATCACAATGAATCAGTCTTTGTTATTGTTTAGAGTTCTTCCAAAATGATTTTATATTTTTTGCTTTAGCTACGCACATAATCGGAATGCTGCAATATTACTCTCAACATCAAAACATTTAAATGTACTGACACATGTAAACTTTTCAAGCTTCTCAGGCTTTTAGAATCAATTGATGAAACACAAATGAAACATTTTGTGGGCACATACACATTCACTCACTAGAATTTTGAGGTAACCGCATTAATAAACATAGCTCTCCCAAATGAAGGACTACTACTTTCAAAAAGCTTCATTTTTCACTCTTCGCAAAACACACAAAACCAAAACCAAAACAAGACAAATGCCAAATGTCACTTTGTTTATTTTTATTTCACAACTCATTAGGCTTAAAGCATAAGCGCTACAGCGATAATGTTGCAACGCTGCATTAAATTTAAGAAAAAAGCAACTCTGCAGCGTTGCAGTGAAGCTGTATGTGCCATCTCTTTTAAATATATTCATGCATTATTTCTGCAACGGTGAAATGTATAAAATGAGTAAATATATGTAGCGATTATTTGGTATTGAAAAATGGTTGAAGATAAATAAAATAAAAGTGTGAAATGATTTAATTTTATTTTGAAAAGTCATTTGGGTTTGTTTTGGGGTCTTGGGTCTGCCCACACGTTAACCGATCACGCTCATTTTCATTTATTTTAAGTACGATACTTTCGACACTGATGATGAACATTTTCGGATGCAATATTTATGACTCCAAAGTGAGCGTGTCCTTGGACCGATTTTGTCCAATTGCAATAATACACTATAAGCTTTTTTAAGGAGAAAGAAACTGAGCTTAATAGGTCTGTACGATGTAGACGATCTGTACGACTTTTTACTCGCCTTGTATTATACAAATACCACTTTTAACCTGTTCGAGGTAACTTTATGAAAATGGACCGAATTGGACATTTTTGATTAGAGGATTTTCTTAAGTGAGAAATTTTTTCTGAAATTTTTTTGTTAAACTCTTGTCAAGAAATGTGGGAGGAGTTGCGAAGATTATCTGTTTAATAATGTTTTTACTTAGTCCACAATGTTGTTAAGGATAAACCTTCTACACCCAAGTTTTCATGCCTTGATCAATGCTTGCAGTTTAATAAAATTGGAAACTATTCAAAACAGTCCCAAGATAAATACTTAACGATCTGCATAAATGAATACATTAGTGAGATGGAGGAGCAAAATTTTAAGTTTAATTGTGGGAAAACATAAAAGATGGGATGGTAGTATATAATGAATCAAGCTTTAACATTTGACAATCGCCTTCAGACGGTGGGTCCAACGCTTTTTTCCTTGAAGCAGATCCTTGCCGCGTAATATACCTCCCTGATATATTAACTCCGCATATTGCGACACAATTAAATCTAAATTACATGCCGCTATCGCCACAACCACATCTTGGTCGTTAACATAATATGCTGTGAATTTTAAATCATCCAAATCTCCTTCAATGATAACATCTGAATAGAGGCCGTAACCGGCACAACGGATTGAAACTCCAAAGAGCGTGGTTGAATAATAGGGTACCGCACGCACCTCCACCAAACGGAAGCCGGCCATATTTATGGCCGCTATACGACCGTGATACTGGGCCAATTGTTGGTGACCAATGCAGGCGCGTTGATTATTATTAGAGTGCACTGGAGCATACGCTATATCACCTCCTACGTATACATTATTACGTAACGTTGTCAGATACATGTCCGCTTCGATAGAACCGTCTGCATTTATGGGTAAACCTGAACCAATGAGGAAATTTGTATTGTGCTTAACCCCTATCCCCATAATAAAAACGTCACAATCCAAAGTACGCCCATCACTTAACATGACGTGTGTCACTTTCCCAGATGAATCACCTATAATCTCTGCAACACTATTACCCATAATCATCTCAATATTTTCATCTCTATATAGTTGTAAAATTCTTTCACCGATTTTATGCCCAAAAATAGATAACATTGGCACTTGAGAGCGACCTATTACAACGACCTGAAAGTTAGGAGGATTTAAATTTTTAACAGCACACAAAAGGTAGCTCCTATACGTTTACCTTACATTGAATGTGGGTGCTCAAAGTTTGTGCTACTTCCAATATCATAAAACTAGTACCTAGGCATACCACATTTTTTTCGGAATTGACGACCTTTTTGATTCGTTTCCAGTCGTCAAAATCGCGCACCGTAAGTACATTTCTCAAATGTGACCCTTTCACCTTCATAATTTTGGGAGTACAACCAGTGGCGATAAACATTTTGTCATATTTTAGGCATTGGTCCCCCGCCAAAGTAACGGTTCTTTCTTCCATATTTGCTTTTATAGCTTCATTATCTAATAACACTTCTATATCGTGCTGGGTATAAAATTCGGCGGTGCGTAATTGGATATCTTCCAAACGCAAATCTAAGGCCTTTGAAATCATGACGCGGTCATAGGGCAAATGCGACTCTCGGCAAACCATTATAATTCGCCCCGTAAAGCCCTCCTGGCGCAATGTTTCGGCACACATTGCACCAGATGCCCCTCCACCAATAATTACAAATGTCAATGCATTATTAGGATCACGTACTGTCATGTTTTTCATGCGTTTGTGTGAAGGCATGTCCCTTACACGAGCCCTGACCAAAACTTGTCCAAAAAGGTTTATTTCAACTTTATAAGAGGGCACTGAATCGATACCTGGGAAATCTTCAATGTCTCCCGTTTCTATATTGAAGCATGCACCATGCATTGGACAACGAACACGTCTATCGCCCAATACTCCTTTAGATAATTCACCACCCATGTGGGTACATACGTTACCCATAGCGTAAATTCTTCCCTTTTGTTTTATTATTAAAATTTTTTTTCCCTCAATAAAGTCGAACAATTTCATTCCGTGTTCATGCAGGTCCATGACATGACAAACGGCAACGGGATTGGTATACACATCGTCGATGCGTTTCTCTTTCAGCGCATTAAGGAAGTTCAAATTAACTGAAAATGGTTTTATTTCTCTTCGGCAATTCATTTCTGATTCCTTTCAAATTGACTTTTAAAACTTCATTGTCAGTAATTTATGTTACATATAATGAAACTTTATACCAATTGTTGTACAGGGTACATGAAGTGAAGTGACGGGTGTTTGCAACTCCTAAACAGCTAAGAAAAACCTGCCATAAGAGATTTCGGGAATCAAAATAAAATCGTTTTTTATTTTCCTGTGAAATTAATTCAAATCCATTTTCTAAATAAATATATTATCACCGCTAAGTTTACGTAATTAATATAAGTAATTTCACACGATAGATTTGATATGCAATGCGAAAAATTTAAATATAACCGTTAAAATCTCAAATACTCTCCTGTGTTTCAAAAACACACATATGTGAGATTATAAATACATATTTCCTCTCTAAAACAAAAAAAAAACAAAAAAAAACATTTGTGCAAAAGGAATACACGTGTATATTGTATTCATAAATTTTTTACACGGAAACACATAAAAGTATTAACACTATAAGTTCTTGTAATTTTCTTGGAGACCCATATACAAAATAGAGCAACACCGTTTTTTTCAAATAATGAAAAAATACCTCAAAGTTATTTGAATAACAGATTTATGGTAAGGGAAAGTTTTAATGATTCAAGTTGATCCACCAAGATCTGAAATTTATTTTTACCATTATTCCCTATCGCATAAATATGTGTGTTTATTACCTATATATACTTAAATTAAGGGTGAGTTATTTGTTTATTTATTCTCTCTCCCTATCTATTTCTGTCTCTCTCTACCCCTGAGGGAACGAGTGGAATATATATTGATAATGTCTTATTGAAAATTTCGCAACCGTCATATAATCACATGTTTCATTCAAATTCAGCACAAGGCACAAGGCAGAAACAAAAGTTAACATATTTTTTGCAGTGTTGCAGCTAAGTATTCAAGCAATCTGTTCAATGTATATAATTACATATAATCAACTCTGTATTGATATTTCAATGCAGTTCTGAAACGAAGAGCTGCACTGCGTAGTAAATGTTTAAGCCCTTAGCCTTAATATGTATTCGATATATTTTATTGACAAAAATTTGCTCATAACTTCACGTATCTCTAATAAATCACTCAATTATTCGTATATGTGTTTTTGCTACTAAACGCCCATAAAGTTATAATTTTTGCCAAGAAATTAAAAGTGCATTCCCTTTAACTGAAAAGCGATATTGCAAAAAACATGAATTTTTTAGGGTTTGGACAATCGGCCGAAATCGATATTGTTTTTGATTGTGCTGAAAACAGAAAGACCGCTGAGGTCAAAGGAGAAGATGGTAAAATAGAACAAATGTTACTTTATTATGATGGTGAAACAGTTTCTGGCAAGGTAAAAGATGTGAGCGTTGATATTCCAGAAATTAAATTATAATTCTCTTCTTTTCCACAAATACTTTGTACTTGATATAAAAACTACACACGAAAGCAACATTATTTATGTTTAAATTGTTTATTTTCTTATATATGTGACCATGATACAAAATAATCGACCAAAAAAAAACATTCAGGGTTATATCCAACCAAATATTATTTTATTTATGTGCATAAAGTAAAAAATTTCAAAATAATTTTATTCTATTAATGAAACTATTTTAGGTGAATGTAACACTAAAAAAACCTGGAAATAAATTAGAACATCAGGGCATTAAAATTGAATTTATTGGCCAAATTGAATTATTCTACGATCGTTCCAACCATCACGAGTTCAAGTGTTTGGCAAAAGCTCTTGCTAGACCAGGAGATTTAATTCAAAACAACAGTTATCCATTCGAATTTTCAAACGTCGAGAAACAATTTGAAGTGTATGCAGGTTCCAATGTGCGCTTACGTTACTTCTTAAGAGCCACCATAGTGCGACGTATTAGTGATATTACTAAAGAAGTAGATATAGCCGTGCACACACTTTGCAGTTATCCGGATGTAAACAATCCTATTAAAATGGAGGTGGGCATAGAGGATTGCCTACACATCGAATTCGAGTACAACAAGAGTAAATACCATCTGCAAGATACTATAATTGGAAAAATCTATTTTCTGTTGGTGCGTATCAAAATAAAGCATATGGAAATCGCTATTATTAAACGGGAATGCACTGGTACCGGTCCAAATATGTTTACCGAAAACGAAACTATTGCTAAATTCGAGATTATGGACGGTGCTCCTGTTAAGGGTGAGAGTATACCTATACGAGTGTTTTTGGCAGATTACAACCTTACGCCCACTATGCGTGATATTAACAAGAAATTTTCCGTGAAATATTTTTTAAATCTGGTTCTAATGGATACAGAAGATAGGCGTTATTTCAAACAACAAGAGATAACGTTGTGGCGAAAAGCCGATATACCACGTTATCAAGCTCAACAGCAAGCGACTTTTGCGGCAGGCCACAACACTCACCCTCAACATGCACCAGCTTATTTGGTGAGCGGACCACCCGCTCCATTGTCGGCACAAGTGACCGCCACAGCGGAAGAAATCAATGAGAATTTCAACACCACTGATGGAATACCTAATGAGGGATGCGCTAAAATGGGACTATTTACACGTGAAAGCCCCAACCAGGAATTCGTTCAGCAACCTCAGGAATCTCTTAGACCTACATCTCCTGGAACGCACTCACCTCCAATTATATCAACGGAGCGTGGCATAGGTGATGGGGCCGCAACAGTTTCTGCATCACCCGTAATTCCTCCTGTCACGCCAGTCCCTATGCCTTCACATGTAAGCAACGGTAATCAAAATTTGTATTCGGCGTATGAACATGAGGGAACGAATGCAGGTAACGTTGAATCAGAAAAATCAATTGAGGATAATACTAAATTGAAGCACAACACGTCATCCATTTCACAACACAATTTTTTGGAAAGTGATGCTTGATATAGCATCTTCAATGGAACTGATTCAATATGTTCCACAACAAATATACAGAAGAACCGCAAACAAAGACTTATGTAAACAGAATTAAAAAAAAAAACTTCATAAAATTTTTTTTTTTTTTGTGTTAAGACCATCAGCAAATTCGTACCTGTTATTCATTATCGATAATTTTTATTTAGTTATATGAATTTATCGAATATTTTATACATAAGTGTGTAAACAAATTTAAGTGTAGGCTCCAAAGTTGTAGTTGTTGAAAACAATTAATAACAAGTGACAGTGATATCTTAAGATATTTGGCACCCATGGGCTACTAAATATTGCGTGTATTTCTTACGAAATAGAAAAAAGAATAGTAATAATAAAAAGTTTATTATTACCATTACACTAAAAAAAAACAAAAAAATTCATCCAAATTAAAAAGGAAAAGAAAAAAACGCTCCGAAATATATTTCGGTGTTTCAAGTTGTAAGTGGACAAAACTTAAAAAAATGACAGTGAGACTACTTCAATTAGAAAAGATTGATTGGTTATTTTTGCTATTGTCGCTTCAGGGCTATAGCCCATTTAGCCCTATTCTTAGGGTGTCTCTAATTGTGTTAAAGATTTGTATATAACGAATGACGATATTTTGTGTCTCTATTTTTTAAAACACGTCTAATGTTTTAAAGATTTGAGACCAAGTAACGTATTTCAAATATGTTACAAATAAACAATTCATTATTAACGAGTTGTGTAAAATGAAAGGACGAATTTGCTAAAACATTCAATAATTTAAAGTGTATTATATAACTAAGTCACCAGAAATTAAAGATTATCATGAATTGTTCATTGTTTAATCCCATGCTTCTTTTACAATTAAATGGTTTAAGCGCTCTTCAAGAGTGACATGTGGTTTCATTCTTCGCAAGTTACTTTGTTCATTCCAGTTTGAAATTTTTTGTTCACTTTTCTCTAAATGTTTGACATGACCGCGCGACTCCTCCTAAAATTTAAGAATAATTTTTTATACATGTATATATGCGTTAACCCATTGTACATACGACGGTTAAATAGGGATGCCTTAACAAAGCCATAATCTGTTCTTCTCTTTCGTATTCTTGTCTTAGGGTGGTCAGAGCTTTGCAGCTCACTTTTTTAACCAGTCGGCGTTTACCACGAAATATATGTCCAGGTACAGTTTTTTTAAATAAATTTACAATAGTCAAATGCATTTTATTAAGACAACTCTTTACTGGTACCACACAACAGATAGAAATAAAAGTAAACTAAGAATTGGTCTTTATATGACGTACGCCAGGATAACACCAAAAGTTATCCAAAAAAAAAATATTTTGACAGTGTTTGACAGTAATACTGTGACAAGCTAAAAAATACAAATTTTTCTTTAATGGGATTTTACAAAACGTATGGCAAAATATCAACCACTTTTTGCCCGGTAATTTTGAGAATTACTACCAGATCGAACAAAATAAAAACCTAGTTCTTACTGCAATAAAAAGTTAAAATATTAAGATAATAATTGTTGTAAGTAATTACAAAATAAATCATCTTTAGCTAATGCCCAAAAAATGTTAACACTGGATTGAGAAGTTCTAAAAAGTAAAGTTTATATCTTTAAGGAATGGGAAAATGAAGGATTATCTTTCCTTTGTTTATATATAATAATATTTAATTATATATAAAATATTTTTTATTTTTATATATAAAAATTGTAAATTATTGAAATGTCGAAATTATTAAATTTATATTTTAATAAAAGAATCGGTATAAGTTGAAAAATACATTAAGGATTTTTTCGTCTGGTAGTGACGCTCTAGGAATCTAATGTAACGAGGACAATCGTGGCTCGTTTTTCTCGCCAACTTTTCTTAGTTTCTTAGTTTGTATAAGTTATAATATATATAGAAGCATATGTCTAGTTAAATTAAATTAAGAGATCTGGCTACTACTCACCGCCTTGTCATCGTGTTCCTTCCAAAGTAAAGTGGAAAGAGATTCCAATACTTCCAAAGGATAAATTGTTAAGTCATTATCGTCGAATTTTATTCTATTGCTAAGCGTCGGGCAGTGCACGTTACTTCGCTAAGAGGCGATTTGAAAAAAATTATAAAAATAATATATTATACTTAAAAACAAAATATAAAAAAAATTAATAAAATGTAAGTATGAGTAAATATATAATATTATAATTATTTACGTATAATCTAATGTCGGTGGCGACAACAAGTGTTTTTTATCTTTGTGCCTTATGAATTAAATTATTTAACATAAAATAAACATAAAAAAATAATTTTTTCACCATCTTTATAAGTTTAAATGATTTTTCGTAGGTCCTTATTTAATGAAGTTAATAGGGAGCAAAAGGAAGCCATGGCCATGTACATGAGGGACCATCCAGATTTGGCTAAAAATTTAATTTCAAATTGTTCCCAAGGCAAGATTAGAGCCAATGAGCTCTGGCAGGACCTTTCGGATAAATTAAATTTTTTGGGTCCGCCAGTTAAAGATGTAAAAAGTTGGAGAGAGGTAAGTCTTTTATACAAGACTTTAAATGTTCTTTATCAAATTAATACTTTTGTTTAGGTGTTTGCAGATCAAAAGTATGCTGTCAAGAGCAAGCTCAGCTTCAATGAGAATTTTGGTAGAGGCCCATACGTAGACATCCCATTCAGCTTAGCTGAAGAACATGTTGTGGAGGCTGCCGGATTAGAGGAGAAAGATGACGGGCTTTCAAGATCTTCCCATTTGTCTCACAACAGCGAAAGTGGAAGCATTAGCCAGAAAGAAGAAGCAACATGTTCATTAAAAAGAACAACTCTTAAAGTACCGCCACCAACAAACACTGTAGAGCTGGCAAATGATCATCAACAAAAAAAGCAAGCAACTCAAGAGGGGATTTTGACAGCCTTGCAAGGCATTTTAAAAATGAAAGAAAAGGAATTGGCCATGAAAAATGCAAAATTCATAGTGGATATGGATATAAAAAGGATTGAACTAGAAATAAAAAAGAAAGAACTAAATTTGTTTAATATATATATTAATGACATTCCGTAAAAGTAAATATAATATGTATAACATACCCTTGAAATGTTAAAGGATTGCTTTTATCACTTAAAACTTTACGTGGTACATTAGAAGTTTGCAAACCACATTTATAAAATATTAAAACAAATTTGCAAATAAAGTTTTATCTTATCTTTTTTGTAAATTTTAAATTAATGTTATTTTTATTTATATATATATATATTTTTTTTTTTTGGGTCAAAATTGACACATTTATTCACATTATATTCATATTGAAGAATTCACAATGAGCTGTCGTATAAATTACGATTCTAAAGCTATCGAATAAAATCAACAAACGACTCGAAACCCGTCGTAATTATTTTTTATACGAAAGCTAACACGATATCGTATGCCATGAACCGATTCCTGTATTCGTGTTAGATATAAGAAGCCTGTATCCTCCGGTGTACAATAGCAGGCGCGGATACACGGCATATGGTCTGTTAGGATATGGCGAGCACTATATGTTATAATAAGGTATGATTTGAAATAAATAATGGTGTTTCAGTAAAAATAAATGGACGAGATACGCTACACCGGCGGCTTCAACCTAGACTAGACTAGAATCTAGAGTTTCAACCTTTTCTTCATTTCATATATAAAAAAATAATTGTAAAAGTACGACTCATCCATTAATGATATAAATTTATTAAATAAGTTTTTTTTTTTTATATTAATAATGGCCCTAAATGTCAAAAGAGAAGCTGAAAAGCAGAAAATGTCGTTGCTAACTTTCGTTGTTATCTTGGCGTACATCTGTGACACAGGTCAGAAAAAGAATGTGTGGAATTTTTTGCTGTATTCCGCATTCTTCACATAATCATGATTGCTTACAAAATACAGTAAGTTGTCATCTTTGTCAATTAAGTAATTAGCATTCCTGGGATCTAACGTAGCATTGTCTGGTTTTTTACAGAAAGTGCAAAAACTTTTGCAAAATAGAGGACCAAATTCTTCCAACATAGTAAATAATTCTGTTGGTATATTTGCTGGATTTGTTCTTTGGCATCAAGGAAGTAAAATATGCTACCAACCAATCCATGATGAGGAATTTATTTTATTATTCAATGGCGACATATACAATTTAACAACAGAGGCAGCAAATCAAGAATCGGATACCAAATGGCTGTTTAAACAAATACAAAAATGTGAAAACGAGGCGGCCTTAATTGATCTTTTCCGTAACATTGAGGGTCCATTTAGTATAATATTGTATAAACATTCATCCAGAAGTCTATACTTTGCACGTGATGCTATGGGACGAACTTCTTTGATTATTGAAAAAGATTCGGAGCATTTTCGCATACTGAGTACGACAAGTACGTATCTTTAAAATAAGTATAAAAAGTTTATTTGGCCTAAGTCAAATATTATGTACCCATCACCTAAAGATACAAGACATGGTTGAATAGATTCAAAATTGTTTCTAATCAAAATATACCTTTTTTTGGCTAAATGTGTACTTTCCTGATCACAAGGTGGTGGATTTAAAAAGTGTCTATAATTTTACTTTTGTGTCGCGTTTTAGATATTCAAGATATAAATTCCATTGAAGTGCCGTCCCTGGGTCTTTTTAAAGTAAATGTTGAAAACATTAATAATTGGACATTATATCCATGGCAATCACTCGATGATTTTTCTCTTAATAGAATAAAACTTGTGGAACACACCTTATGTGTAAACATTAAAAATGGACTCGCCATTAATGTATGTTGGTTACAACAGAAGCTGTGTTCAAAATCGGTATGTACATGAAATGGACGTAATTTTCTTTACATTACAAATATAATAAATTGTAACTAATTAAATAGATTTCATTTAACTTTTACGACCTAGTTGGGAATTACTCCTTTACAACTGGAGAGGATTTGTTTCAATTTTTACTAAAGAACAGCAACATATCGAGTGCTTTGAATAATTTTTCCAAGCTTTTGGAAAATTCAGTACAAAATCGTGTTAACAAAACGACACCATTTTGTAAAAATTGCCTAGACACTCGGAGGAGCTGCAATCATACGAAAATTGCAATACTTTTCTCGGGTGGGTTGGATTGCACGCTGTTAGCAGTCTTAACTGATAAATTTTTAAATAAAGCGGACAGCATTGATCTGATTAACGTTGCATTTGAGCCAGCTAATGGCAAAATTGATAATTGGGAAGTACCTGATAGATTGACAGGAAAGGGGTCATTGGTTGATTTACAGCAATTGTGTCCCAACAGGTGTGCACGAATTGTATTCCAAATATTTTATAACATAATGTATTTTTTTGCATGCGTCTATTATAGAACGTGGAATTTCATTGAAGTAAATGTGACTAGACATACGTTAGAGGAAGCTTTGAAAACACATTTAAAAGACGTTATATACCCATTAAACACAGTGCTTGATGAGTCAATTGGATGTGCACTGTGGTTTGCTGCCACAGGTAAAGGCATTGTCAACGACCTGGAATGGAACTCTTCGGCACGGGTAACTTGTTCGAAAACATACCTTTTGGCACCATTTATTACAATTGTTTAATTTTTTCCCGTTAGGTAGTACTAATCGGAACAGGTGCTGATGAATTATTTGGAGGTTATGTTCGTCATAAAAATGCCTATTTGCGCCATCCGGGTAATGATGCAGAAAAACAATTCAATGTGCAAAAGGAATTAGAGTACGATTGGAATCGTATATCCTATCGAAATTTGGCCAGAGATGATCGCGTCATTTGTGATACGGGAAAAACACCAAGGGCACCGTTTATTGAAGAACATGTATTGCAGTACATAAGCTCGATGAATTCGAG
Organism: Ornithomya fringillina; assembly: GCA_963978525.1. NCBI lineage: Eukaryota > Metazoa > Arthropoda > Insecta > Diptera > Hippoboscidae > Ornithomya > Ornithomya fringillina. The sequence continues at coordinate 19,160,758 of OZ021693.1, forward strand.
TCAACGATGTTGTTTTGTTTTACCTGAAGGTATTGGCGACAAATTATTTTTAAGATTATATGCTTACCAGCTCGGCCTAAAGTTCGCACCCTTTTTAAAGAAACGGGCAATACAGTTCGGCTCGAAAATAGCCACAAAAAGTCAAAAAGCTTCCGATCGATCAACTTATATAAAATAAAGTCATTTGATTCAAGTTAAACGGTTTTACTAAGAATTTTTATATTTCTTAAAAATGTGGAAGAATCGGAATAAAAATCGAAATTTATTATTGAAACTTTGTGAAAAATATTTACAGTCCATAAGCAGGCCCTATTTAAATTGTTCCTGATCAACAGACGAACAAAATCTTTCACAGGCACAAAATTGTCATTTTTATCTTCTTAATTCATTGCTAACCCTTTGAAGTAGTGGAACATTTTTGATTACATGAAAAATGACTGAAATATTAAACAAAAATACAGACTGGATCTTGGGAAAGAAAACAATGCTGTTTTAAATATTATTTATACTTTTTAATTTTGTAACGCGTACTAAGCATTACTTGAGTTCGCACAAAACTTATATAATACCTTCAAATAATTTGTGTAAAAAAAAGTGGGCATGATTTGATTAACAAGGGTATTTCCAATTCCCTCCCATGAAGCGGTTCAAACAAGTAGGGTGCCTGTACGGAGTGACCCTAAACATGAGGTCAAGCGCCCGGTTAAACCAATAAAACCAAATTAAGAAAAAAAATCCATCTCACTTGATTCGGTTATAGTTTTTCTCAATTTAAATATGTATCAGTTAAAAGTTTAAAGTTGTTTAGTTGAAAAAATAAGAGTTTCTGAATTTATTTAATAGTATTATAAAATGGCCACGCCCACGACCCCAAGTAGTGGTCGGTTTTGTTTCTTCATAATAACTGCATTAAATCCATGTTCTGCCAAATATAATAGCGGGAAAACTACCACCATCTTCTGTATAACAGAGCGAAGTGCAGAATCGTTTGAATTTTGACACATATGAGACTTCTATTTAATTGAATTAGGGTCCATATACCGTAACGTCGTACATTTCGTTGTTAAGCTTTTTATTGTTTCAACATTCAATAATTCATATAATTTCCAGGACTTTGAGCAAAACAGAGACATTCCTTATTTATCGCGACATATAAACTAAATTTTAAACTGTTAAAATGGAACCTTCTTTGGCCAAATTCGATTGTTTAAGGTTGGCAGAGTTTTTGTCTTTAATAAAATGAACCAAGTCCTCTGGGGAATTGGACACGTGAGATGCAGCCATTAACATATCAAGCATGCCTTGCAGTTCCAGCAAATCATATGAAAGAGCAGTTTCACACTTTATGGCCTCACTCAATTTGACAAACTTTTGAGCCATTTCACTGTCCAGCTCATGCAACCGATCTTCGAAAACATCCAGTAAAATCATGCCGGTGTCTATAAGTACGCGCATAAAGCGACACTCACCAATGTAACGGTTTATAAATGTAACGAGACCAATTAAGGACATTGGAGCAACGCACACCAATGCTCTGTGCAGTCCCTTTCGACGTATTAATTCTTGCAGAATGCTTACAGTAAGGTTGGGATATTTTGTGTTAACACCAAATTGAAGTACCGAGTCAAGGCACTTTGCGTACTCGTAGTTCCGCAGGTAGCGATTGTAAGTTTTTTCCTGTCTAGACTTTTCTATCGTAATTTCGTAATCCACCTGAACGTTAGCGACTTTATCGGAACTATCAACTATTCTTCGACTTCGTGTGGTGGTTTCTGTTTTCTTGCTGCTTTCCATATTTTGTATAGAGATCAGGCCGCCCGCCATACCTGCAGCAACAGTTTGGTCATTGGGCGACACACCCAAACTGAGAACGGCATTTGGAAAGTTCAGTGTGTGCACGGTTTGATAGTTGGCAACATCATATACTTTAACGTGTCGATCTAACCCACCAGATAGTATGGATTTTCCATTAGAACCCAAATGCAAGCACGTAACAGTTTTGTGATGTTGCGACAATTTTGCTACTAAACGACACCCGGCGCATATGTCCCAGACGCGTACATCAGTACCTCCAGCACTTAAAAATATACCTCCCGTGGGAAGGAAGACCAGCGTCTCCACTGCCTTGCCATGGTCACTACTCATCACAACTTGATTTGAGCGGGTGTCGTACATTTTTATTTTGCCATCGTATCCACCGGAAATAATAACATCAGCCGAAACCGGATTCACGGCTCCTGCCCGTACGTAGTCGTCATGTTCACTAAAAGTCTGTAATGCCTGCTCATTCCTTATATCCCACAGCTTAACGCTTCTGTCGTCACTGAAACTGGCTATTCGTAGCATATCACAGGTGAACTTGACACGATGCACTGGGTTGCTGTGTCCTTTGAATAGTCGTAATATATTCTTGCTGGACGTGTCAAACAATTTAACAAAACCCTGCTCATCACCAGCCACCAATAAACGACCATCTTGACGAAATGTGCCACCGTAAGCAGTTTCTTGAAAACGTGACAAGTTTTTCACGACTAATTTCGTTACAGGATTGTAAATTTGTACTCGCACTGAGCAGGTAACAGCAAAGTAATGGGGTTCTATGGGACTAAAGTCAATGTAGTCGATGTCTCCGAATTCCTTAACCAAGGTAGGCACCTACATAAAACGAAAAATAAGTGAATTGTACAAATTAATTAATTGTACAGCTACATAGATAACAAAATTTATCTTATAACGCTTCTGCAAAAAATATTTCACATAATTTTTATGGATTTGGGTGCGCTGAATCCGAATCCGATTCCCTTGTGACATCACGCTTTTGTGCTAAAAACTTTTAGACGTAGCATGTCTCAAAAACTGTACAAAAACTCAGATACATAAATAAAATGGCCAAAAAACTGAAAAATTTGTCATTTTTTCCGAATATACTCTTTGGAGAGCTTTGGGGCCTAAACGGTTTGTATTCAAGAATTGGCTTTTTTTACTTGCTTTATTCTATTTCATACAAATACATTACTGTGGTGCATGTTTTTGAATCTCTTTCCATTGCACTATTCAACAACAACAAGAATCACAATCTGAATCGAGCTATACTTAGTTTCACATTGTGCTATAATTGGGTTCGTTGTACCAGTAAACTACGAGCCATTGGCTCTAAAATAGATTCGATCGGGTCCAAATTTGACACAGCAATTGTTAAGCCGTAATACTGCACCAAATTTTGTCGCATTTTCGCCATATAAAGATTCCCTTTATAATAGTATTTATATTTATTTTATTTTAATTCGGAGGATGGGTGTGCTTTTAAAGGTTCCGCTATATCTTAAGCGAACCAAATCACCGCAGTTAAGGTTCTTAAAATAAAGCTGAGATGGGAAGCCGTAGTTTGGAAGAAGTTGGAAGTAGTTTGTTATTCTTAAAAAAGAAATTTTAATTCAATTTTTCAAGTGAAACTGAATAGACTACGGTACTGTCTGCCCGGCTTAAATTAATATATCACTATTACAACTTTTACTCACACTTAACTTGTTCCAATATGTGGTATATGGAGTAACTGAATGCCCCTCCTTGATATATTTCTTGGTATCTAAAGGTTTAAAACTATCCATTTCCTTTTTATCACAATAAAAACACTTTATTAGTTTTATTAAATGTCGTGTTTCCGAAATTCACGTAAAGATAGCAACAAGTTCATAACAAATAATTTTTCTTATCCTACAGCTGATTACATATATATCGTTCACAATTGCGCTAAAATAGCAACGAAAATCAATAAATAAGAGAAAAAATATTTCAAACTGTTTTCTCTATCAGGATCCTAATTAAAATAAAACAAGTAAGAAAACTAAATTTGACTTAAGCCAAAACTTAGGTCAAATCCTCCACATCCACAACGGTGGGCGTGGCAAAAATACATATTTATATATATATATATAAAAATTTCAATCAGAGACAGACATACGGACATACATACCTAAACCAAACGATACACTACCTTGCGAGGCCCCGTTTGGATAAAATAGATATATTTTATACATTTTACGTGGGTTCATGCTTTTGACGATAGAAAATCAAAATAAAGAAATATTTGAATATAAAAAAATTATTGATTTATTGTTATATGTAAAAATAAAAAATTAAACAAAAAAAAATTATAAATCACGATATAATTTTTTGAAATTAAACGCTCAGTAAATTGTTCTCTGTGGCTATAGAGTGGTAATTAATGCAAGGTGTAACAAGATGTCTTATTTAATGAAGGCTTTCGTTCCGTTCCGACTTTGTAACTTTGTGCGGGAACATTTTTATTCTACATATGTGAATATGTATATATAGACTAGTTTTCTTAAATAATCGTAAATAAATAAAAGAGACATCCTTTATAAAAACTATTTTATATAATTATCATTGTGTAATTTTATAAGTGTACCAAGTGTTCCACATCTTCAAGCATAATTGCATTTATTTAGGCAGAAATAGTAACTGCAGTGGTTATGAAGGATTTTCCTAATATGGCATAAAAAAATATTGTGTCATTGTGAATATTCTAAATACGCTTTGCTTTTAACGATTAAACGACAAAAACAAAAGAGTGCGTAATATGTTTTTGAAAAATTATATAGTTTTATAAATATCGTGCATTATAATTTTAAGGAACAATAGTGTAAAAATTATAGTTTTCAAGTTTTGTTTCGTTTTTTTGTTATTGTTTGGATCTAAACTGAAATACAAATTTGCTGCTTTTGTAGCACTATGTTATATGTGTGTCCGTCACCTTGAGGTCGGGGCTTTACTCACTTTGTCGGAAAAACTTTTGTTAAAATAAACAGGGATGCTATAAAATGTTTATATTTTGGATTGTCATGAAATTCTAAATCTTTCTGTTCGATTGTATTCACTTTTGATATATTGTGATTATTTTGAGTTACTTTAAACAGAGTGAAAGAGTTATTTGGCCCGAAATTAATCATAAGTGAATACCAGAGATATTGATATTGACAAAATATATAATTTGTTTATTTTATTTGAAAGTGACGCAAAATAATCTAACCTTAATGCACTTTTGTGGAACCAATAATGTAACGTCTGAGGATAATGTATAATTATTTTTGAAAAACTTAGGCTTAGGGTAAAGGGTTTATCTTCTACATGATAAAATTTCGATATTTTTAGGTGTTCGTTATGAGTACTTCGCAGGTTAACTATAAATCTTTACATGAAGACAATACTACTGTGGCTGATGCATCTTACGAAGCTGAAGATACACCTCGAAGTAGTGGGGTTTTAGTACACACTGTTCCAGAAAAAAATAAAGGTAAACAAATTTAAACAAATACGGGACAAATTCACAATGTAAAAGTACATCTCTATAGAGCAAGTATTAAATGATTAATTTTTTAGCACGATGGAACCATATACAGGATCTAGATTCATTTTTTACGAAAATGTATCAATACCATCAGAAACATGGCTTTGTTGTTATTGTAACGGACGAAATATTTCAGTTGGTTGAATTTGCATTTGTGGTATGCTTGCTGACATCTACAATTCATTGCGTAAACTATGATGTACTGTTTGGGTAAGGACATTTTCTATAATTACAATGTAAATCAAAGCAATAACTAATGATCCAACAAATATATAAATTAGGAACTCGTTACCAGGAAATCATACAAGAACTTCGATAAGTGATGTTTTATATCCAGTCGGCAAGTGTGTTACAAATTTTGGTAGAGTAACATATGTAGCATTGATCATCTGTAGTCTATATATGTGTATACGAGCGGTTAAAGTATTTTATAATATAACCCAGTATTGGGATATAAAACGATTTTATAATACGGTGCTGAATACAGAAGATGTAAGTATATTAGATGAGCTTTTATGTTTTTTTTTTTTTCTATTATAAGGTGGTTTGTGGTTGGTATGCAAACTAGCATTCTAAACTCAAATCCCTGTAATAAATTATAATACCGTCCTTGCCGAAGAACTGAAATGTAATATTTTGTATTTTAAGAATGGTTTGGACAACATAACTTGGCACGAAATAAAAAAGAAAATTCGGGAAGTTCAAGCGGAGCAGCATATGTGTATAGATAAAGAACAACTTACAGATTTAGATATTTATCATCGAATTTTAAGGTAATTTTTCTAATTAAGAATAACAATTGATTAAACCGATCTGCATGTGTCCCCGAAAGCATTTCTTTTGACTTTAGATTAGATTGGTCATCTTGTTTATCACCGTCACCTCACTTATCCTTATTAGGAACTTTCATATAAAGTAGCGAATCTGCAAAAATGTTTTAGTCTCTTACAAGAAATTGATCTAAATTTAAATAAATCCACTATGGGACGGTATTCATTGTAAATTAACTACATACAAAACCTCACAAATTTATATTTTATATGAATTGAATTGCAATGTATGTAACTCTAAAATAAAAGAAGTGAAGTGGGTGCAATAGACCGATAAGAATCGCCCTTGACCCAAAAAGAGTCCCTGTGAAAATTTTGTCAAAAAATATTTAAAATAATGTCTTGTTGGTTGATTACAAAAAATACACGAACAGACAGAAAGACGTAAATCGATGCAGATTTTGTATCTAATCCGATCCGTATAATTAAAGGTGGATGTGGCATTTACCGTTTAGGAGTTACAAACATCTTTACAATACAATTTCCAACTTTACTGGGTAGGGTATAAACAGCAAAGCAATGAGTATTGAAAATACTACAACTAATTATAATAGAACGCAGAACAATCTTAAGGAGAGAGGAGTAGTTTGTTTATGTAATTTTAGTTGTGTTATGTCATGATGTATGGGTGCCCACTTTCGGCGTATCGATGGACAAAGTAAATAAATATGTATTTGATGTATTAGATTTTAACTTTGCAACTTGTGGACGCTTTCATATAAAAACATATATTTCGATTACGTCTGACATTTTCTCAAAACATGCCTTGCCTTTGTTTTTAGCATTACGCTAAATCTTCACTGAATAAATACAACACAAAATAATAATAATAAATAATATAAATTATTTTTTTTTTTTAGATTTAAAAATTATATGGTGGCGTTAATGAATAAAAATCTACTGCCTGTAAAATTTGTGGTGCCATTTTATGGTGAGGTTGTTGGTTTAAGTCGCGGATTGTTATTTAACATTGACCTGATATTGTTTAGTAAGTACAAAGTGTGTATATTGCAGCAGTGCATCGTACATATGAAAGTCTTTAGTGAGAAACATGTAATCACCTATATTTTCCTTCGTTTAAATCTTGGATAACTTCCACATTTATGCGTTATTTACAAAGCATTTATACAATGGCTCCCTGTTGTTATGATTATTTGAAATAAAACAACAATTTATATCCTATGTACACTTTGTTGTGTCTGCGGGAGATTTTTATCAATTGTATGCGCTTCTGTTTGTCGCTTTTGTCCACGGACTAAGATTGTTTGTAGCATATTTCTTCAAACCATCCATTCAGATTTTGATGCTGATTAAAATTAATGTACTCTTTATAGGGTACCTGAATACTCCTTCTTCTGGGGAGGGTATAAAAACATATACATAGTTTTCAAGACGTGGTTAGTTAGTTAACTGAGCCGTTTAGTTTGAAAGTGGTGCAAGTCATATTTTACCAAAAATTACAACAATGATGGCAAAGAATGCTTATTATTAATATAATGTATAAATATGTCCAAAAAATCCAGATAGACCAGATTCCAAAACCGAAAAGGGATCAATTTTTAAGAATTCATTTCCGAATTACTCATATGATATAAAAGATGGCTTTTTTTATAAGACTGCTCTACTTCTCTACTTACAATCTAGGAACTTTCTTATTTAAATCAGTTCATAAATGCGTCCACAATTGAAGAAAATCCCCCAGCTACAAAGTGTCAATTTTATATACATATAATGTCTATCGATATACAAAAAGTAGGCGCGGTCGGATTACAGACATGCCCACAATTCATTGTAACACTTTGTTAAGTTGCTAACACAGGTCGCATAAATGTGGAAGATGTACAAAATTACAGTCTTTTGCTTTGGTTGTTTAATTATGATATTAATTTTTAGGAAGTCCTGGATCGCCTTTCCAAAACAACTGGCAATTAAGAGACGATTACAGCATACGGGGAAACCAAGTTGAATTAGCTAGACGACTTTCAAAACAAATATTATGGGTGGCCCTCGCAAATTTTTTATTTGCTCCCTTTATATTTGCTTGGCAGTTGGTGTACTTCATTTTCACATATGCTAATGTAAGTACATTTGTATTGTTTTAAAGATTTTATCAGCTTTTGAAGGAAATCATTTTTTTTTTAAGTATACTATGTATTAAGTAATGTTTTCATTCCGTCTGCAACTATTAGAAGGAGGCGTCAGCGTCCTCATAGAGTAAATAAATATATTTGTCAACATCAACGTCTGAGTCTATATGACAATATCGCGTGTCCGTGCGACAAACCTTTGTTTTCATTCAATTCATTCAGAAAAATATAGTAAAACATGTGAAAATATTATAGTCGATGAAGCCCGATCACTAATACCCTACACCATTTGATTTATTACATAATTTGAATTGCCGTGCCGGTCTTGCTACCCCTGATATAGAAATTACCCTTCAATTAAGAATTATTTAAAAAAAAAAAAAGACTCTTGTAGGTATCGAACCGCCTCAGCATTAAACCTAAGTATTACGCTTCTAGCCTGTTGCTTATAATTAATTTTATTGATTTTGTTTGTTTGTTTGTTAATGTTGTACAGATTCTGAGAAAAGAGCCCGGAGTATTGGGCGTTCGCACTTGGTCCAATTACGGCCGTTTATACCTTAGACATTTTAATGAGCTGGACCACGAATTAGATGCTCGTCTAAATAGAGCTTATGAATATGCTGACAAATATTTGAGCTCGTTTTCTTCACCCCTTCTAACTGTTATTGCCAAGTAAGTATAAAACAGTTTTTGCATAATTACCGCATACTTGCCACATCATAGTAGTTAGTCCAGGCTTGTACTAAATTTGTCATTTACAATTGCAAGGTCGCAATTTTAAGCCGTATAAAGTACATTCCCGATCAGTAAAGAGGCGTTACACTGGACTATTTAAAACCCTATATGACTTAGTTTCAGTATTTGTAAACGCGACGTATTGTCATACAAGTCAGGCGAAATGCCGTTTTATGGAAAGATTTTGTAAAAATGCTCCAAGTGAAACCAAGTTATTCAGCTAATATTAAGAATTGCAATTTTTTCTATATAGTGACTTTCTTTATAATAATATGTGAAATAGGGAAAAGGGTTCAAAATGTGTACCAAATTACAAACGAAATATTTAAAAAAATGCGACCTTTACTTAGTACAAAAATTTTCAGACAACATATAGATGAACATGGTTAAATCGAATCAGAAAGTGATTCTAAATATATTTTCGTTCTTAAACGCCCTAAAAAATAGCTCTGAGCAAAAGCGCAGGCACCAGAACTCACAATTAAACATCAAATTGGTTTTTTGTGCTCCTTTGTTATTGTGGGGTCCGGTCACAGCTTTTGAACAGGCCACAGTAAAATTTACTATGAAATAGTCGAAGCAACAACACAAGACCTTGTGATTTTGAATCCATCACTGGGTTACATGCAGGTGCAATATAGTTTAAGAAACAAGTACAACGTGCAACTAGAATTTCGTCCGTTCGTTCGGTAACCCATCGATATTCACATAACGTTGGTTCAATATGTAATCAAGTATCAAGCTCTTGCGTTTTCTGTTCCATATTGTGCTGAAAGTAAACGGAATCGAAAAGATACGCCCACACTTTAACAATGCATTATTTAGGTGGGGTAATAGACCAATAAGTTGCTGGTCAGCAACACACTTTATTAGTCATTAAGAGTGCCTGCAATTGGTGTGATGTGGCCGCAGTTCAATTATGAATGAGTATGGCTAGTATTTGGCCCAAGCCAAATGTAGTGGTTTTTTTGTTTAATTTCTAATGTGATTATCATTTCTAGGAACTTGCTGTTCATAACTGGTGGACTTACGGCATTATTATTATTGCTAGGAATATATAATGAACATGTTTTTCAAGTTGATCATATTCTTACCATTATCACAATATTATCAATTATTGGACTTATTTGCAGGTAATTGATTTTTTTTTTAGAAATGATTGAAAATAAATTATATAATAAGTAATTTTGAAACTGTTGTGACGTATTTTTACGTACTGCCCATGAGATGGGTAATATACTAAGTGCGTTATACTTTACGCAATTACCAGAAGGTTATTCAAAATGTATATATTTTCTCGATTAGCATCATCACATCTATGTCTGTCTGTCCGTCTATTGTTGGCATTCTCATGGGCGTAAATTGAAAGATTTTAATATATTGAACTAAAATTTTATACAGACACACTTAGTTTTTGCGAGCAGATCGCTCTTTAAATTGTAAGTAAAATCGATTAAGGGCCACGCCCACAATCGACAAAAGCCTATTTATCTGCCACAAGCCCTTGAGTGATAAAGTTGAATTCGTTCATTGAACCCATTCACAAAAAACCGCACTCGACGTCTTCCAAGCTGAAACACAACGATTTTGAGCAAATGTTACAAAAATTCTGCGGTTAGCAGACAATTACGTTCAATGAATAAATCTGATCATTAATAGAACTCCTCATAGCACGAAAAGACTTTTAAATGACAATGGCTTCCAGTCATTGAAAAAACGAAAAAACATTACAACATAATGATGGTGGAAATAAGTGGTGTAGGGTAATAATGATCGGGCTTAAGCTCAGACTATAATATGTTCTCTTATTTGCTTGTTTCTCTGTAGAAATTTTATACCAGACGATAATTTGATTTGGTGTCCAGAACAGTTAATGACTGCAATCTTGGCTCATGTTCATTATCTGCCAAGTTCTTGGAAAAATAAATCTCACACATTGTATGTCCAAAAAGAATTTGGTAACTTTTTCCAATTTAAAGCGGTAAGTCAGTCAGCCTTTGTAGAAAATTTATAAAAAAAAAAAAAATCAATCATGTTTTTTGTTGTTTTACAGAATTACTGGTTCAATGAAATCTTTAGTCCCCTGGTAACGCCATTTATTTTGATGTTTGTCTTCCGACCAAAAGCTCTTGAGATTGTAAAGTTTTTTCGAAGTTTTACCGTATTTGTACGTGGCGTTGGGAATGTCTGTTCCTTTGCTCAAATGGATGTGCGCAAATATGGCAACACTGACTGGCAATCGGAGAGCACCACCATAAATAATAATACTGAAAATGAGACTCAAAAGAAGATTAGCGCTCCACTGGACAATGGAAAAATTGAACTTTCCCTAATACGCTTTACTTTAACCAATCCCGAATGGCAAATCCCGCCAGAGTCTCTCAACTTTATAAACGGCATCAGAAGTAATGCTCTGCACGATTTAAATAAAGCACAAACGAATGATTTAGATGGTAATGCCTTGACGGAGAGTCTAGTTTTACTTGGATCAATGGGCAATGAAGTAAAATATATACTTTTATAAAATTAACTTTGTTGAGGCTGACATTTATTCTTTCATTACAGTACTCATCCTTGGCTCAATCTTTGTTAGAGCGTTATAATATTAAACAAAACTATAATTATTTTGGTACAGATAAGCATAAAACTAACGAGACACAACGCTCAGATCATTTTGAGCAAATGTTACAAAAAAATCTCGGCGATAAATCTCAATGCAGTAATAGTGCGGCCAGCAGGCAATTGCGTTTAATGAATAAATCTTTTCGAAGAAATGAAATGAAAAGGTTGCGCACTTGTAAATTAGAAGGACGACTGGAAGGACCGTCCCAATCAATTTTGACTAGGTAAAAAATGATTATATGTCGTTTTTATAATTAAGGACTTATTTTTTTTTTAATCCACCACCGTATACTCACTTTGCCAAAATGTTTGTAACGCTCAAAACGGAGGATTAGACCTTACAAAGTACAAAAATAATCAAATTCTGAATCAATTTAGCAATGTCTGTGTCTCTGTCTGTGGTAAATATCGCAAAATTTGTTATATCGGCTTTAACTTGGCAGAAATATTATTAGACCTTGCACACAGACTCCGGTCCGAGGAGGTCAGCTTTTATAAGCTTTTATGTGAATGCTTTTTCGTACCATTAAAAAACTGTAATATATAAAAAGATGGAATTTAGCACATGTGATCTTTGTAGGACCAACAGGAAATGTTTAACTGAAACCGAATGATTTTTTTTGTTTGTTAAAAAAGTAGAATGATGTGCGTCTAATATTTATGTATTGTTTAAGTAGGAGATAATGATCGAAGGTGGTGGGTATTCAAGTTGTAGCCCATACCAAACATATTTATTTACTGCTTTTTATGTTTTAGCTTAAACGGGACTGATTCCGTATGGCATCATGAACCTAGTGGTATAACGATTGCAGAAATGTGCCTAAGCGCTCTCTATTTACATGAGCTTCACAACCAAAAGGTTACATTATGAAAGTTTTTTCACATAACAAATATTACATAGTATGCGTTTCTTTTTAAATAATTTTTTAGAAGAAATCTCAAGAAACTATTCAAGAAGTTACAGATGAATCATCTGTTAATTTACGCGGCACAACAATCTCAACAAAGGTGCATGAAACAACACCCTTATTGGGAATACATACGTAGCCACATTGGGTTTAGAAGCGCGTTACTCTTAAAAGCAATAAAATTTTAAACCTTCACACAAATGTAAATGGTATAGTCGAACAGAGGTGCTACTATAAAATAACTTACATAACAGGGCGGTTCTCAAAACATTTCTGTTAAATTTAACGGACACTTTCTGCCACAGTTAGTAGAAATTCTTTTGCACAGTTACATATGACTTTGAGATTTGTTTCAGTTAATTATTAAATGACACGCAGAAAACGAAAGAAAAAGCAAAAGATAGCATTAAAACACCTGCAATATTAAAGATTTAAGTTTAATTTTTTTTTTATTCCAATGTATTTTAGGAGTTTTTTCGTTTTATTTTTAATATCTATTTCAAATAGTTCTCAATAAAGGGAAACATTTCAATCACAATAGACCGACTAATTAGGTAAAAGTTAACGGGTGTAAAGTTTTTAATAAAAAGTTATCAATATATATCACACTCGTCCCCCAAGGAGAGAAAGAGAGGAAAAACATATGTACAATCACCATACACGCATACCCATAAACTGTAAATTCAATAACGTAAACAAAACACCCACCCTTGAATTATCTATCTAAGTATATGAAATAAGATAATATAGATTATAAATAATAAAATTTATTAATGAATGATAAATATTTGTTTTATTTTATATATAATTTAAATATGTGCTTAAATGTAAAAAAATATATATTTTACCACATCAGCTCTCAGTAGAGCTTTAAGCATAGAGACTCAATAATAGTATAAATAAATTTGAGATCTTGGTGGTATCCACCTTATTAGGGACTTAAGTCTATTAAAAAAACATGATAAAAAAAATAATTATATACTTGAAATTACATTTAAAATGCAAAAAAGGTATAAAAACAAAGTGATACTGCTATTTTGATTATAAAAGCAGGGCTGTTAATTCTGTTCTCAGTAACAATAGCAAGGTGCACTACAACGCGATGTCATTTCAGTTTGACACATTTAAATTTACAAAATATTGGATCATATGTTTTTGAAAGTAAAGCCAAGGTTTTGACAAATTTCTTATACAAATCTATACAGTATTGGACAAAAACCCCACTGTTGTAAATAACGAACGCATAAGAGAATTGTGCAATTGCGTTTTTTAATATAAAACAGTATCGATTTTAACTCAAATTGTTCCATACATTTGAAAATATATAAATGTTTAATAATTTGAAATAAACTGTTCACGCTAATTTTGACAAACTAAACGATTAATTTGTCATCGTTACATCGGGAAAATGCATTCGTAATATATTATTATGTTGCAAATTGTTCTTATAGGAAAACTTTGTTACAATTGTTAAGTGTTTTTAAAATAAAATAATGAATTGTCATCAAATATTAAGTGGAGCCTGTAATGCTGGTGATCGTTGTTTTGCTGTGGGGTCAGTGGAAGGAATACCATTCACTGTGCGTAATAACATTTTGTTTATTATACCTACCTACATACACTCATGTATATTTACATATTGTATTAAAATATGTTAAAATAATTTTACTTTGTTTATTTTTCAACATTTATTAAGTATGCTATGCATATACTAGATAAATGACCTCGTAGTGACCGGTCTACGCCTTTTACTCTTTAAAAAAATTTATTGTACAACAATAAAAAAATTTCTCCAGATGAAAAATTCTTGTTCTATCACTTCCACTACACATCAAACGAGCTTTTAGAAAAAAAACCTCTAAAATCTATTGACATATATAATGTGTCCTCTTTGAAGGGCACATATTTAATTTTGCATCCTATAGTTTGTGTATACTTTACATGTTTGTATACCCACATTATATGTGGGTCCTTTGGTACTTCAGTGATACGCTTTCTTACTTTTTATTATTTTTTTTTTAGGCTTATGCGGCTGGTTGCAATATCGTTATTTTAGCCAGTTCTTTTGAGCGTGTTCAGATAATACCGGGAGCTATTCATGGTTATATAAAAATATCAGCATTAGATTGCAGTACGGACACTGGAAAAATAGCGGCGGCTTATGAGAATAAAATTTGTATTTTCGAACCAACTCCAGTATTACAAAATGAAAAACATTGCACCCATTATTTGGATTACAGGTACTTTTTCAACAATAAATGTTAAACAATTTATTGTTCTTAAAAAATATAGAGTGATCTAATTTTAATTCTTTATGCACAGATGGGTTCAAACTGCATCATTTACTAGTCATGCGTTTGTTATAACATTATCGTGGAATTTAGAGGGTACACGCCTCCTAACTGGAGGAGCTGTCCTGCAGTTATGGAAAGAAAAGACTATTCCACATTCTAATGAGGAAAATTTTGGTATGTTTTAAATAATATGTTAAATAAAACTCACAAAAAGTGAAAGACGGACTTACAGACAGGAATATTTCAGAGTACAAACATAGATAAGGTTTTGATGAAATTTTTTATTTAAGGTGTAAAATTTGTAATTGGAGGCGACAAGGAGAAATTATCAAGTGATGAAGGACACGAAGAAGAAGTTTCTTGGGAAAACATATGGTCTTGTAAGACAGCTATACCCATTTATCTTATGGCATTTAGTCCAGATGGAACTCTTTTTGCCACATGTGGCCAAAATGATAGGCTGGTTAAAATTTGGTACGAAAATAAACAAAGTAAGTAAAAAACAAGTAAAAAAAGCTTATACAAGGCGTATGCCGAAAATAGGACATCCAACATGGTATCTCTTGAATGGTTGATCCAATCTCTTCCATACTTGTATCGTAAGAATGCTAACGAAAAGGACTAATTTTGATTTTTGAAATCAAATTTGCTGCATTGGAATCGAAATATATAACCCAGCCTAGCACGTTGAACATTTTCAATGTTCGCCATTGCAGGCATGTCCGAGGTCGGATATTGCCCATTTGCAATACAAAACTGTAGACAAATTTGAAAATTATATGTTCCAAATTTCAGTACGATATCTCCATGCTTGTGGCCGTAAGATTGCCCTGGCAAAAAACCAAAAAAAATTACACACAGAAAGGCTAAATCGTGTCGGCTATTAATACTGATTTAAAATATATATATAGTTGTAGGGGTGTGGCTTTTACAAACGTTTGAACTAGAATGTATCAACGTAGTATTAAAGCATTTATCAGTCACACATTTATTACTCATTCCATTGATACGCATAAAATATTAATACCGCACTTAACAAGATTGAATTTCTTATGAATTATCATACATTGATTCTACTCGTCTCAACAATGAACATATTCTGCAAATTTCAAAAATTATTGTCATTAATGTAAGAATACAAACCTAGGGTTAGTTTTACTATATAATGAATATATTGCAAATAAGACAGAAGTAGAAAAACAGTAATCACTAAATTTCTGATTTTACCCGAGACTGTTAAATTTTATTTTCACGAGGCGCGACGAACAAGTGTTTATAAGTTATAAAAAAAGTTTATCATTTCATTAAAACATGACTGGCTGACTGCATCTATACAACATACACTAATTTCAGAACAAAAGCAATATACTTCCGTATCATTGTGATGGTGGGTTAAAAGATTATTTGAATTATTCTTTTGGAAATAATATATTCAAATTAATTAAATAACATTTCTATTAAACAAGTTATTCATTCATTTATATAAAATTTATCTCATTTAGTTTTGTTTTCGTCAAAACTCAAAAGTATAAACTCATCAGAGGATGGTGACTTAAATTTTACGTATGTTTACATTGCTCATCCACGTGCTGTTTCTAATATAATTTGGCGCAAGACGAGTAAATATATGCCAAAGGCATCCGTTTCGAATATGCTGGTTACGTCATGTCTAGATAATATATGTCGCATATGGATTGAAACGATTTTACCGGATGATGGTTTGGTAAATATTAAACATTTTGATCCATTGGCTTCTCAGAATCCCAAGTTTCGAACGCATCGCCACAAGCACCGGTTTATGCAACGTTTGAAACATATGAAAACATGCTTCCACATACGAAAGCATGTGAAAATAAACGCCGCAGAATGTAACAACGCAGCGGTTAATGTTATGTATAAAAATTACAATGGCCCAATACCGTCATTGCCTTCCACATGCAGCGTTCACGACTTTCATTCGTTTGGTTTTCATGGTACGGGAATTACCCAAGGTATGCATTTTCATTTGGCTGCATCGATTAACGCCGAAACGGATATCCCTTTGGTACCATCAATGAAAACCCGTTGCGATTCATCAGATCAAAATTATTTCATCCTTCATTGGCTTAATAATAAAGAAATGGACTTTACACTGCAAGCCGAATCCATTTTGCAAGAACTAACGCGGAAAGTAATCGATGAAGAGAATGGCAACACTGCTATGCATAATTCAAACACACAGCACCCCGACTCTTTTGCTGATTTAAATTCTGCAAGAAAAAAATACCTACGAACCACATCAAAGTCAATATTTACAGATGACAGCAGCATTGAATATGATGAGGCCAACATGAATGTGAAAAATATTCAAAACAGTAACCCCTTCTCCAACACTACTTCGTTGAATTCGCTGCATAACGAACAGAGCCCCACTGTGCATCAGCTGAATGACTCACTGGACATAAAAATTGATTGCTTGTTGCGCAATTGGCATCAAAGTCCGGATTTATTGTTTGCAATACATCCAGTAGATGGCAGTTTTTTAATATGGGTTATCGAATGGTTGGACGACTTTTATCCGGGTTCCTTTCGCCAGGCGCAAGTGTCCTTTTCTACAAGAATACCTTCAGCTTTTCCGTTGGGTGATTCTATGTCAATGTCTACTACGGTTAGTTTGTACAATACCGGTACGCATCCCTTGACTCTGCGAGAAATCGCTAATAATGTAAAAATTAAAGATTTGGAAGAAGAATTATTGCAAGAAGATGCAAATTTGAGCGACGAGGAAGTGGATCAAGTTAAGAAGAGCAAATCAGCAAATGAAGAAGAAGACAACAAAGAAGAGGCAAAAAACTCATCTGATTTGAATATATCATCATGCGTTCCCCCAATTGTATCCATGGTGACGAAGCACACAAATGGAACACTTAATCTTTGGCAAGTATCCTTTGCCTATAGTACAAGATTTACGCAAATACTTAGCATTGGACATGTCAGCCGGGTTTCTGGGCACAGATTTCGCATCAATGATATAACTTGCCATCCGGTGTTGCCACTTCTGGTATCAACGTCCCATCATAATATATCTGAAGCGACATCAGACTGTGACAAAAAGCCGGCAGAATCATTAAATATCAATAATAATGTTTTTGCACCCTCGGGTTTTTGTTCAGAATTAATTTTATGGCGAGTAGACTCTGTTGGGCCACTGTGTCATACGGGTGGTGTTAGTGAATTAGCACGCATCAATTCACCAGAAATTTCAGCGTTTAGCAATGTTGCGTGGATACCGACACTGCTACCTAGTACAACATTGGGCAGCTATAGTAATTCTCCTTCCGCTTGCTTTGTAGCTAGTGACGGCGAAAACTTGCGAGTCTATCAAGCTGTAATAGATGCCCGAACTCTTTTGGCAGAAATATCGGAATGTTCGGAAACAGCCTCCAATTTACGAAAATGTACATCGGAAACATCGTTATATTCTAATGCGTCATCATCGGCCAGAGTAAAGAAAATGTATTACGATAAGTTAAAGGTCGTGTCACAGCAGTCCACCTCACGCCCAGGCTGCATTATCCAGCTTAATGCGATATCAGACGGTAAACATGATTGGCAAAATACACAATTCTTGCATGTATTCCAAGCTCAATTAATAAACGGTAGTAATGTCTCCACACAGACCGATTCAGATGCTATCCTTGACTTGCACAGAAACATCAAATACGAGGAAGTATTTTATAGTGTGATTATTGAAAAGACTTTGAAAGGGAGCACGATACATATGTGGCGCATTGTAATATCATCCAAACAGCAAGCCACGTTTTTGTCGGACACGGCCATGTATGTGCCGGATAGCAACCTTACGCAAGATATACAAGATTATGAGGCTGCTGCAGCAGGGGTGCATGGTGAGTTAGATGAAATGGAAAATGCAACAGAAGCGCCACATATTTCGATCGTTACTGAAAAGGTTTGTACACAGGAACTACCCTTACCTGACGGTGTTGATGTGGTTCATGCATCACCCGCTGCCGGTCACTTGAGTTCTTCCTCTATTTATCCGGCCTGTTATGCTCCATATTTGATAGTAACTGCTTGCACCGATTCCATCGTACGATTTTGGAAATGTGAAAAGAATTCTGCCAGCACTTCAAGTTCATATAAGTGGGTAGAATGGAAAATGTTTAACAGGAAACAAAATTCATCCATTGATATACCGGGTCAGCCGTTAAATATAAGCGCCGCCTATTCGGGTCGAATAGCGTGCGCTTACAAATATGGAAAAAGCTTCACCAGGCCAAGCAAAGGTGGCGATCCGGAATTGAGATATATCAACTTGTGTGTGGCCATATATGAATGTGAGAGCACCGGTGGCAGCGAATGGATTCTTGAAGACACAATACATTTGAAAAATATCAATTTACCCCGCTCCTCCTTTGACCATGACATTATTGATTTAAGTTTTTTACATGACAATCGCGTCTTGCAAAAAAAGCAACGTTTAAATCAAGTATTGCACACATTTACATCCCATGACGATAGATTGCCATGTGGTGGCGACAACCAATCATCCGAACATAGTGGCAAAAGCTCTCCCGGCCTTTTGGCTATACCCAGCTTCAGTACCTTGCAATCGTTAAAGAGGAGTATCACAGAAAATGGCAACACGTATCAATTGACACAAAAACACTTGGTCCAACTGGACTGGGTTTCCAAAGAAGACGGTTCACATATATTAACCGTAGCAGCTGGAAGTAAAATATTGCTGTACACGGCTGTATCATCGGATATTGCTCAAGCGAATGTAAAAGCAATGAAAGAGTCGAGATCGATAAATCGACCAATATTAAGCAAAACTAGCTCTTTGGCTCAACCACACTTTAATGATGAGATAAGATGGATGAAATTACGTCAAATTGCTCTGCGCACAGCTGACGGTTTACCACCGTTGCCAATGCAAATTTCATGGGTTCGTGATGGTATTTTGGTGGTAGCAATGGATTCAGAGATGCATGTATATTCACAGTGGAAGTCCCGTTATCTGCAGCAGAGCAAAAATGTCGAAAATTATTTCGACAATAGAGATTTGCGAGATGAAGACTTGCGATCGATTGCAAATGATTCAACAAAATTCCATCTGAAAAGTGTGTCGCTGCCATTTATGAACAATAAATTTAGTACGGTAAATTTATCTCGTGAGAAGAAGAAGAAGTCGGGCAATTCATACTCAGAACATCTTCAAAGCGGCTTGGATCCGCCTGGTAAAACAAATGATGATTACTTAACCGATTTTGGTCTCTTCCAAGCATCGCGTATAGCTTGTCCAGTCCTACCACAATATCATCCCAAACAATTGATGGAATTGTTAAATTGTGGTAAAATACAATGGGTGAAGGCTATTTTAGCTCATCTAGTGCGCTGCCTAAGCGAACCCAATATAACCGGAGTTAATGAGTCCGACGATGCTTCTGTTAAACAAGTAAATAGCTTTAGCTTTAGAAGAAGAGGCGTGTACATTTTCCATTTTTTCATTTTTTTTTACAAATTCATTTCAGAGGTCTTGGTCTCGGTCCAGAACACTATCTATAAGTTGTCCAGTTGACCAGAGTAATATTACATTTGAATCCAGAGGATCCACTGCTCAGGTTTTGAACACTTTCTTATTTCATACCCACCACCGCGAGGTACCGCAATACAATTTCCGAGGGGCAATTTCTCCTTTTTATGTAGTTTTAGAAAACTGCCTAGATCCACCCATTCCCACCTGTCCGTGTTTAGGTTGGGCCCCGCCCTGAAACGGAGTACCGGAATAGGTGCTTCGTCCAAGGATCACGGGGCAAAAGTAATATGCTAATGATCCAATTATAAATAGATACCATGGACAAGATCCAGGTATCAAAACAAAAATCGTAGCAAATAAAATTAAACGGGACACCAGCCCGTGGGTAATAGGCTACCTGAATCTGGGAGACCTCTAGGGGTCGACAGTCCTACCAAAGACTAAGTTTGGTACCGCGGGGTACTGGAGCCCCAAGAACTAAGGTTCTTGCCAGTACGTACTTTTGGGTAGGCCCCCTTGTGGGAGCATCGCGGGGGCTGTAAAATGGCTGGTAGTGCATGGTTGAAAACCCTGGTTACCAAGGGGTGAACTCTACATAGCCTATGATGTAAGTTCTAAAATTGGGACCTCCTTCGGGGGGGGCGCCCAGGGACGCTCAATTCCCTAATAAACGTCCACTCTATGTCTCAACGATGGGTATTGGACGATAAACACATAACATACATGTCCGTGTTTAGGTGAAAAATTGGAAAGATAGACGGAAAACAAAGTCTTTATGAAACAAAATTTTTATTGAAAATGGGCCTGGCCAACAATAACACCTATTTTGTCTAAAGCATTTTAAAGCAACGGTGGTGGGCGTTCAGAATTAGGCCTCAGCCAAATATATCCATTTTGCTTGTTTCCATTAAAGTATAATTTATTATTTAATATTTAATAATTTCCTTTAGGTGGCAGAAGAACTTATGTTGGACTATGCAGAGATTACATCGATACCGTCCCTACCATTATGGGTTCTTTTGAATGCGGATAAAGAAACATCAATAAATGTCGGTAATCTATTGGATGAGGAAAAAGACTATGGGCAATTATTTGATATAAATGCATCCGATGAAAATTTAGATGATTTTCTTCATAAAGATAACGCCGCGGAACGAAACAGATCGGAGAGGCGACAATCATTACATGAAAAACATTTAATTTCTCATTTTGGACCCCGTCAAGGTCAACAGCTTTCCCGATTATTAACGCATACTCATCTACCCGGCTTGTCCTCTTTAGATCAAATGCATTTACTGGCCTTGGCCGATACTGTATCGACTTGTAATAAGGACATCTCCGAGAAATTTATATCTGAGACGGGAAAATATAGTAGCACTAAAGAATCATCTGGTAATTCAATGACCGACTCGTTAGATTATTGCGGTTTGCGATTTCTGTTAGCAATGAAACACTACATATATCTTCTACGTTGTTTACCTTTAAATCAAAGATCTCTATTCCAAAAACATGGCATTGGCACTGATAATATTGTTTGGGCATTTCACTCGGAGAGCGAAGAAGAATTGATCAACTTAATACCGTCGTATCAAAAGGGTGATTTAAAGTGGTCAACCCTAAAAGATCTGGGTGTGGGCTATTGGTTGAGAAGTTTAAATGTTTTGCGAAGATGCGCCGAAAAGTTGGCCAAGTGTGCTTATCAATCAAAGCAAGATCCGCTCGATGCTGCCATTTATTATTTGGCCATGAAAAAAAAATCTTTAGTTTGGGGTCTGTTTCGGTCCAAACGGGATGAAAAAATGACTCAATTTTTTTCCAATAATTTCGCTGAGGATAGATGGCGGAAAGCAGCTTTGAAAAATGCTTTTGTACTACTCGGTAAACAACGCTTTGAACATGCGGTTTCCTTTTTTCTGCTCGCCAACTCTTTAAATGATGCCATCGAGGTTTGCATAGACAAGTTGGACGACTTTCAATTGGCCCTGATTATAGCACGCCTCTATGAAAGTGACTTAGACACCACATCGAATTCGTCGGTGTATAAAAAACTTTTACGCCAACATATCTTGGGCATTAAGCATGACCATGATACATTTGATCCATCTTCAGCTCATCCAGATCCCTTTTTACGCTCCATGACATATTGGATATTGCAAGAGTATCAAAACAGTTTGAATACGCTTCTGCTAACTAATGATGTGGGACAAAATCATTCGGCATTTAATGAGACGGAGTTGTGTAAACAAGAAAATCAGGCAACTAATCCAAATGTATTCAATTTCTACATATATTTACGAACGCATCCACTATTAATACGTCAGAATCTGGCTCTGTCGGTGCAGGAAAAGAAAGTGTATGTGCTTGCGGGCTTTAGTCACATGGGCAGAGAATACCCAGTTAATGAACCAAATGCTAGACAATTTTTATTAGAAGATTCCATTACGTCCGTGGAAAGGCAATTGTATTTTACAACTGCTCATGGACATTTTAAGGCCGGTTGTCCTGTGTTAGCTCTGGAAGTTCTTAATAAATTGCCTCTTAAAATACTGGATTTTAACGATATGCAATATGTTGAGGGACGTAATAAATTGAAAGAGGACAATAATTTAATAAATACCGGTGTAATGGATTGGGAAAGTACTCCTCTAACAAAAAATAATAACAGTAATGCTGCAACCGATAATTTTGACTGGAGTACACCAGAATGCTTGTTAAAAAAAGGCGACGATGATTTTCAAATAAAATGGGATGATGATGAACCTGAAGAAGAAACATGTGAAACAGAAACAAATAATATTAATACCAAAGAAGATGATTCTCCCAGTTGTAATATTGTTGATGAGGGCAAAACCAAGGATAATGTCATTGATATTATGGCTCAACAGCTCAAATTTGTGGCATGCCTTAAAATACTTATGGAGGAGCTTTCCACCTTAGCAACAGGTTTTGAAGTGGACGGTGGTCAATTGCGTTATCAACTGTATATATGGTTGGAGAAGGAAGTTGAAGCTTTAAAGTATTTGTGCAATTATTGTAATGCTGACTTGACAACTGATTACACCAGTGATAGCCAAAATAAGGTAAAAATAATTTCCAATTAAATTTCACTCTAAAGGAAATGCTTTTAATTCCTTCACTTAGTCTCTATTAATGAAACATTGGTCCGCTGTAAAACAGTAGCTAAATTCTTGAAATCATTATCGCTTGATACCGGGCATAAAGATGTTGTAACTTTGACTATCGTTTTATCCAAGTCAAGTCTAGTTCGACAAGGAGGCTACATCACCCTTTTATGTTGAAACTAATATAAGAACGAATAAGGAACAGTTTAACCTATTGTTTTGCTCCCATATGGGAGCTTCTTTATGTAGTGTGTGGTCTATACTACTTTCTCTTAAATATGTATTATTATATAAGTCGCAGTGTCCTTGTATCATGTATTCCTTCTATATTATTATACGTTAAAGGTCACTACAAAATATAATCAACATAACGTGTATACATCGTGTATATACATAATATAGATAAATTCTATTAAATTCCTTTTTCTTCCAGCTCGAGGTCATATTTGAGATATGCTCAGTATTTTTTTTATTTTTTTACATTATTATGAATCCATCGATGTACCAAAAAAATGAATGCTGTTAGATAACAGACAGATTGGTTTTTATTGAGAATCTGACATTTTGAAAGGTTTATAAATGATTTCGATATGTTTAACAAAATTTGAAAATTACATTGGGTGGTAAATGGTAAATGGTAAGGTGTTCATCATTATAATGTGTTTGTTTTCGTTTTTTTTTTTTTTTTATACCGCGTTTTTAAAGGAAGCCGATGAGCAAAATGCACAGTTTGCGTTATCGGAAAAACCCACCCTTCATGAAATTTTAATGCAAGAAAAGAAGGATTTCGAAGGAAAAGTCATGAGAGCAGCAAAACGCAAAAAATGGTTAAAAGGTATGTTGTTTAGTTAAACAAAGATTTATAAATTAAAGCAATTAAAATATAGTCGGTTCTACCCGATTAATTAGTATACTGAACCATTCAGTTCTAATAATTTATACAATAATTGGTTTACATGCAATTACAACAGTACACGCGTATCATTGTCATAAAAGAGTTCTGAAACGGGTTCTGATTGATTTTAAAATGGACTTTATATCGGAAAAGTTCTAAAAAATGGTTTAAAAATTTGGGCGAACAGAGATCGGATAGACAAACACACAAATATGATTCAATTGATGCAGAATTCAGTGATTCTGAATGGATTAGATCTTTAGCCCTTTAATGAATGTACCCTTTATCACAATTCAAACAAAAGTACAATATACAAGTTATACTTAGCTTGGAGCAAATCTTGTATACCTAATACCTTAGGGCATTTAAATAAAAGTTATGAGTGACAATAATTGTTATGTACAATGGTTGGTGGTGACTTGAATAAATAATAAATTCTTGAGAAGGATTTTTATTCTCTACACCACATGTGGTAAGAGGATATATAAATGTTTCAGAATTAAAATCTGAATCGATTTAACCACGTCGGTATGTCTGCTTATGTAAATATCTGCGCAAGCTACTGGTCGTATTTTTTGAGATGTTTTGATAAAACGTGATATAAAAACAAGAACGCTATTAAAAATGGACCGAATTGGACCATTTTTAGAACACCTACCCATATAAGGTAGGACCTTGGATGTCTCTAAATGGCAAAAAATCCCAATTTTATATATATTTTGGCAAAATTTAGCAAAGAACCCTTAGTTAGCTTCATATTTGAGAACAGACCATTTTTAAAACCCTTTTCTATATAATAATTTTTGCTAAAGTAACTTATACGACAGTGCCTCGCGTTTAGAGATACAACTAAACTAAGTATAGCGTAGCGTAGTTTAAGGGGCTAATGGTCTGGAGTGACATTTTCACTTGCTACTATTGGCAGGGTACAAATGCCTACGATAAATATACCTAGAAAAGCAAAGAAACTCTACGTGTATGTATACTTTATACATATTCTGAATCAGCATCGAATACTCAGTCGATTGAGGTATATATGTGTCCATCTGTGTGTGGAAGTCATTCTCGTAGTCGTAAAAATCGAGGTAAAGGTTCCAATTCAATGAAGTAATGGCAGTTTTTGGGCGCTGATTCATATAGAAATTTAGCAAAATTGATCAAGTTTTGGGATATTTTTGCGTTACAAATTTAGACCGTTAATAAGGGTTAAAATGACCCCTTTAGTAAGAAAAGAAGTTGAAAATCGTCACTAGGAATAGCGTTAACTACATTAAAATTGAAATTTTGTCTGCCATGTCTTAAAACAAACCAACAAAAATTATAATTTGTGTTCGTTTTTTTACAGAGAATGAAACCTTATTGAGAACTTTATTAAGTTACTGCTCTTTACATGGGGCGAGTGGTGGAGGATTAGCATCTGTTCGCATGGAGTTAGTGCTTCTACTGCAAGAGTTACAACAAGAAAAAACCCAACAACAGCTATTGAGTCCATTACCATTCCCCACAACGTTGCCCTTGCTAAGCGCTTGTGTTGCCGGCAATAAAACTGTTATAGCAGATCCCATTAAATACTTACAGTCTCAAACTATCGATATGCTGCAAACAATTATTAATTTTTCACCTTTTAATGGCTTGGAAAAGAATTCTTTTTGTGAAATATTCATAATGCGTGATTTGGCGGTAGCACTGTCCTCGTGCATTTATCAATCTTTATGCGATTCGGAAAGTTTTGTATTAACCGATGAATCGGAAAATGTTTATTATAGTCCTGGCATTGAAAATATCGCCAAATTATATTCATCGTTCGAATGTTCTCATTTAATTGGGAACACAAACATCTATAATAAAAAGAGGAAAAATTCTATTGATCAATCAACTGTGTGTACATCGCCGTCAAAGTGGCCGGGTGTAGCCAACCTGCGCGCTCTATTGGCACAGGAAAAAGATGAGGATATACCGAAATTGAACATTTTATTATTGGAAAGTTTCATTGCAGTATATATCGCTTTGGCTGTTTATGCTTTAATGACGTGTGACAGTCGCATACTATACAGATTAGTTGCTCATCAATTTTCCAGTGAATCATGGTCTTGCATATTTGGCGGTGGTACGAAGAAACTGTTAAGAAATCCCACCAGCGAAACTAAACGACCAAAAACCTCAACAACTACCACATTGAGTGAAGAAACTATTGATGAAAACAACGTTTGGAATACGGTTAGTTCTATAACAAAACAACGAGTAAAACTAAATATGAGACTTCTTGGCAATTTCGGCACCAGCTCAACGTCACTTCAAATGAAAGAGGACAAACCTACCTATCGTGAACAATTTCTACCGCCACAAATGTCCATGTTGTCATATTTTTTAATAAAGCCTACAACCACGGGTGAGTGTTAATTGTTGTTTATATTCTTCGGTTTTGGAAATTTCTTAAAAATGCAGTTTAGAAGAAGAAGCAGACGTTTTTTTGTACAATTTATTTCATTTCATTAACAACGCATTTTAAGTTGATTTAGTCTTTGATTATATTAGTGTGTCTGAAGCCTTCCTGTAATTGAAAAACTAAATACACATCCATCCACGTTTTAGAATGTGATGATTATGACACTGACGACGATCCTATTGAATCGGAAGAGGAGGAAGAAGTGGACGATGAAATATTCCACGGCAAGCAAGTAAATAAAATGAAGGAAAATGTTGAACACAGTGATCCCCTATCATATTCGTGGTCAATACTACGTTTGGCATTAATAAAAATGTTTATAAAAAATATTCACGATTTTATGAACGTGTCCGGTATTGAAATTCAAGGTGAGTTGAACAATGTAACACATTTTTAAGAAATAATTATGATGAGTATTGGAAAACACAATCATAGATTTACCCGTTCTAAGCCCTATGGCGCATGAAGTAATACGTACCTTAAATCGTTGGCAAGATATTGCATTAAAAATTTTAAGTGTAAGAAGTCCTCCTGAAGAAAATTATATACCTGGTAAGTGCAACTTGTATTATTGAAATGAGAATGTATGCAATTGTAATTAATTTGCATATCGCAGGATGTTTTACCAGTAACGGATTCCCCGTCCTTAGCATTCATAAACATAGATTACTGCTGAACAAAGAGAATACACCATTTGTAGCGGGTTCAGCCAGCGCACAGATACGACGACTGTGGAATTATCTGATAAGGCAAGAACATGTGCAAGATGTTTTTACGAAAATAATATTTGCGAAAAGACCTGAGCATACTTCAACACAGGGTGACTTTCACAATACTATGAATACAGGTACACACACAGCACACGTATATTAAGTCAAATAACTGGAAAAGCAATTGGATCATATAAAAGGGTTATATTTGGCCTAAGCCAAATTTTGGACCCCCTCTACATGTATACATAAACAATGGGCGTGGCTGTTAATTTCTTTCATCCATTCTATTTGAATGTCTGTTGTGAATTTCAGTAATGTTTACCACCATGATGCCGCAATACAAACAGATGGACAAGGCTAGACCGACTTGGATGCTTTTGCTGATTAGAAATATATACAATTTTAAAGTTGGTGAAGGCTTCTTCTAGTAGTTACAAACGGAAAACGGACAACTTTTTATAACCCCATCTTATATGCCGGCTGTGACTTTATATGAAAATGATTTTAAAGTGTCTCTTTTTATACCCTGCACTGTACCACTTATGGCAAACGGTATATTAAGTTTGTGCGGATGTTTGTAACTTTTAAAGGGCAAATGTCACACCCATTTTCAATTATACCTGATCGATTCAAAATCAAAATCTGAATCGATTTAATCATGTCCGTATGTCCGTTCTGTCTGTCCATGTAAATTTGGTCAATGAAATTTGGTACAAGGACATGTATTGCCCCAAGGAAAACCCTATTGAAAATGGACCAGATTGGACTATTTTTAGAACCCCTCCCCATATGAGGTCCTTTTATAATGGAGGTCTTTATACGGCAAAAAGTCAAAATTCTTAATATTTTTTTCACAATACTTAGTGAAGAATAGTTAATTAGCTTAATAATTGGCTGCGCCCAATTTGGAACCGATCGGGCCACTTTTAAAACCCCTCTCTTTATAAAAGAAATCGGTCTTTAACGAAAATGTCCAATTTTTTATATCTTTTGCCAAAATTTGTTGAAGACTAGTTTTGAAACTTGCAGTCTTTTAGTGTTGCATGCCACGCCCATCGTTTATAATCTATATGTATATCTAAGGTTTAACCTAAATCACATTCGAAAGGTTTGAAACTTGGCTATCACTTTCTCAACAAGTGGTACAAAATATTCGAATTTCAATTCTTTGTGGCACAAATAAATTTTTTTTCGATAATCTTTACTAAAAGAATGTTCTTTAGATAGCATTTCTGGTTAATTATCAATTGGGAGAAGTAAAGTAGTGATGTTCTGTAGTTTATAATATTTTTTACTCACGTTAGGTAACAATGCCACAAATGAAAATAGAGATCCTGTGCGTATAATTCATAAAGATAATGAAACCGTAACGGCTTTTTGTTTAAATAATTCATCCAATATAATCGCTATTGCCAATCCGAGAGAAATACAGGAACTCGATATATCATTACTCCTGGAATCGCCCAATTGGTATGAAGATGAATGTGATTATGATATGCTTAATGTCTCAAGGGAAAGTGAAATGTCTTCTCATACCGGATTTTTGGTGGTTCAAACGCCTGAGCAGTTAAGTATACATATTATTAAGGCATTTATCTTAAATAAATATTAATTAATTTATGTGTAAAAAAAAAAATTTAAGGTCGCAACATGGCAACTCTTTACCAACAGAATTTAGTTCCAATTGCCATTTACAATCTGGTAGAGGAACAGATCTTGTAAGTATTTCTATTCTCTTTAGCTTCTAACAGCCGAATTTGCTCAATTTATATTTTTGCAAACATCTTTAACGCAATGACACGAACGCACTTAACTACATCGATTTAATATTTTTAAACAGATTCTTAAGCATAAAATTGATAATGTGAAAAGAATGAGTGCTCACCCTCTAATGCCTTTATACCTTACCGGAGGCCAAGATGGATCGGTTCAAATGTGGGAATGGGGCCACCAACAAGTCGTTTGTATGCCGCGCACATCAGCTACTTTTGCCAAAGTAACACGCTGCCGATTTTCGGAACAAGGCAACAAATTCGGAATTGGCGATGGGGATGGCAATTTAAGTTTATGGCAAGCGGGTATCGCTTCCCAAAGCAATAAATCCTTTTATGTAAATATTAATGCAAATAAATGAATATTCAATATGTGTATATATGTATAAATATATTCTAAATTTTATTCCAGACACATCAATGTCACACGAAAACCTTAAGTGATTTCATATTCCTAGGATCGTGTAGTTTACTGGCAACAGGTATTTATTGTAAAATTACACTGATCAACAAATATTGGTCAAAAATTTAATCTGAAGCTTGGATCTAATATTTTGACAAAAATACTCTAATTTAAAGGTACATTTTATCTCACGATTTCAGATTTTGTTTTTTATGCTTTTTGTATGAATGAAACATTTTGTCCCTCCGTCCGTCTTAACTTTAACAATCTTTAACACCTTTTTGTCTTAATGCTCTTTGTGAAATCTTGAGTTTTTATTTTCAGCTTATTTATAACAACAAAAACACAAAAAATTATAAAAACATTTTGACCATTCCATACTTTCTGCTATATGGTGTCAAACTTTCTCATTTTTGGTAAGGTGCAGTAAAACAATTGCATCAATTTTTCGCTTTTTATCGATAATGTTTTTTGGACTTACGTGTATCGGCTTCTTAACCACTCCCATGTATAATTATTGGTAATTTTCATTTTCGAACTAAAAAAAAAAATATATTTTCTACATATGTGTGAAAGTTCTTTGATGTATGTAAATAAAATGAAAATATTTTTTTAAATAATAAAACGATATTTGATAAAAATAGTACATAAAACAACAATTAAATTAACAACGAATATATAGTATGCTACACTCATCAAATTGAAAACTTTTTTAAAGCGGAAAATTAAAAAAAAAATTCTTATTTTTTTAGCTGGTCAAAGTCCGGAGAATAAAAATATTGCTATATGGGACACACTATTATCACAAAAGAAATCCTGCGTTACCGGTAAGTCCTTTCATGTATATATTGGCCGACTGCACAATTTCCAGCTATAAATCAGATTGCAATTCTAACATTCAGACATTCCATTTGAAATTGTAAATTGCAAGCAAAAAATCAAGTTTATATTAGAAAAGTCGGTTCTAAATTTCAATTGACTAATTTCAAATATGTAGACGGTCTGAATTTCACTTTATGGTTTGTTAAATTTTATATGGAATGTCTGAATTAATTTAAGATTCATTATTTGGGATAATTTTTGTAAATTCTAATTTTTGTATTTTTAGCTTTTACATGCCATGACCAAGGAGCATCTTGTTTTGTTTTTGCTCCCCAGCATCAGTTATTATTGTCATGCGGAAAGAAGGGCGATATATGCATAATTGACATTAGACAAAGGATTTTAAAACATCGTTTTCAGGTAAACATTTTATTTATGGAGCGGTTACATATAGAAAAAAGGATTTTCATACTCACCATCATATATATCATTTTGACAAAACGTTTGCAACGTCCAGAAGAGTATATATATTCTAAATCAATATCGTATACTTGGTCAATCCAACCAACTCTGTCTGTCCGGTGTGTGTGTGTGCTCTGTGATAACCATTATCATGGTCGCAAAAATTGAGATATCGACTTCAAATTTGGCAGATGTGTTGTTAGTTTCATACGCTGGTTAATATTGAAATTGGCAAAATCAGATCATGTAACATAAACCGAAAGTTGAAATAAATTTTCTGTATGTTATTAAGTACAGAAGACTCAGCCAAATATAATTTAAACGTACATTATTTTTTAGGCGCATGATACAGCAATTAAATGTATTGGTCTTGATCCACACGAAGAATTTTTTGCTACGGGCTCCCTGGAAGGTGATATTAAGGTAAGCTTACACGTTCTACGTCCTACCACTTACCTTTAAGCTTATGCATTGTATATGATTTAAAATACAGTATTTGCCTTTTTTTTTAGATTTGGAGCTTGCATCAATATGTGTTAATAACGACGTATCCTAGTGAACACACTAAAAATAGTTTTTTCAAACATATTGGGCAAGGAGTCAGTCAAATACATATAGACGCATGTGGTCGCCTATTTTCGTGCGGTTCGGATGGTTGCATAAAAGTTCGGCAACTATTTGAAAAAGATTCAATTGTTTCCTCAATTTATTAAAAAAGCGTTTATATAAAAGTAGCTTAAATGACAAATATAAAAAATATATTATTGTATGAAATATTCTATATAAATATTCTAGTCAAGAAAAGTGTCAACAACGTCGCATCAATAAAATAAATAAATAGCTTCTAAAAACCCTGCGTATCAACAAATATTCTCCTGACACTTAATATGAACATTATAGTTTGCTCATTATAATTCCATAAGCAGAAGGAGATATCAGAGACTCTATATATAATAATGTTCTTTATATGTATCAAAAATGAAACGATCTAGTCATGTCTGTCCTTATATATATGCCTCTATCTCATATTAAATAGCTCACTACATAAAAGTGGTTTGTGTTGAACTTTAATTGAATCAATTATTAAGCTAATTAACTATTCTAAATCTGCGTTAAAGATGGCTCGCTACCTTACACGATATTGCCAGCTTATTATGATAGATAAAAATTATTGATGTATTTTCTATAAAAAATTTTATACAAGTTGTCGATTATGGGCATGATCGTCTGACACGCCCATAATTGTTCATATACATACCAAATTTTTGTCAATTGTTAGCGTGGCTCAACCAATTTTGTCCAATTTAAATATTTAAAATTTCAGCTCAATATCTTAAAATTTACGACGGTACACACACACACACACATGTCTAGATTAATTCAATTTTCGATGCTGATCAAAAATATATATACTTTATAGGGTCTCTGAAGTCTCTTTCTAGTTGTTGCAAACAGAATGGCAAACTTAGCATACCTTCATCTCATGTACAGGGTATATATAAAAGCAAAAGGTTATTTAGGTACGAATTTAATCTATGATATTTTTATCTATTCGTATCGGATTTTCCAAATCTGAATTGCAAGGTGGCTTTGACAACACATATACTAAGTACATAAACTACAAATTTTACAACTAATTAAAATTATAAACTGTATGCAAATAAGGATAAAGATTGAAAAGAAATGTGTATTTAAATGATTTGGCTGCTACGAGGGAAATATTGCTACGGATGTGTGTGATCAAATTTTTGAAAATTGCGAAACTGCGTTAAATTAAATTTATTGTGTGAAGGCCAAAATATAATTTAACCCTAAAAAATGCTTGAAAATTCGAACAAATTGTATTCTAATAGCACTATTTGTAATTTTAAAGTATCCAATACGCTAATCAGGATTTATGAGAAGGAAACTTATTTTAAACACATCAACTCAACTATTTCAATGGTCACACATTATCTTCAGAATATTTGAAATGATGATGTTCTTGGAAAAAAAATAGACTTGCACCACTTCCATTCACTCAGTACATTTGTAAAAATTTATAATTTAAATTAAATTTAAACTTAAATTGCAACTTTCCCTTTGTATTTCACTATTTCATACTTTCATTTTCTTACTTTAGAGATGTGCAATTTAGTAGTAGCGGTAAATAATAATTGAGATGGTTTTAAAATCATAAATAATACCTCGATTCAATTCAAAAAGTAAAACGTTGATTACAAAGTATTAATAAAATATTCAATTATATAATTAAATGTATACACTTTTGTTTATAATAGCAGTGTCTTAGTCGAAATCCATAAATCCATAAATTTCACATTAAATCTATATAAAATTCATTCAAGTATTTATTGAGAAATATATGAATTTTAAAATTGAGTGAGAGTAGAATCTCGCGTCCCGAGTTTTTGGGACAAAAATAAAAGAGCATGGTCTCTATGGTTTTTTTTTCAGTTTTGTATAAAATTCCATTTTGAAGTGCTCTCTTTCCATTTTCCCGATATATTTTTTCACTTTTATTCTTTGCCCAATTATAACATATTTTTATATTGATATTCATTAATACTGACACAACTAAACGGATTAGGATACGTCTTACGTTAAGTATAATTAGCGTAATGGATTAAGTGGTTGAGCTGGTCAGACTATAACAGTTCCACTTGCTTCTCAAATAAAATACGAGCACAAATAATTAAATGTTTACTTTATTATTTACATAATTTTGCAAATCGTCACGATATAAGAGGCCGCTTTCAATTTTATCGGCATGTTCTTCCACTTGATACGTATTCGTCCATTTCCACAAAAGTCGTCGCACAATGGTGTTACGAAAGGAGGCATAAAGTCCTCTTCGAATAAGCGGTGGCAAATCCGTTATAAAATGAGACTCTCTCTTTGTTTTATGAAAATAATATAACTTGTTTTGCGATTTGGATATTTTTGAGAAGTACTCGTGACAGATTTCGCATAGCAATAAAATACCACCAGGTACAAAAAATTTTGCATCTTCAGATTTGATCGGTATACCGAGACGTGATGAATTGTCCTTTAATGCATAATGTCTCATTTGACCAAAAAATGTTTGGAGATCTTTTAATTTAAAAAGCGGTTTGCTACGCACCAAAGCCGCATTGCCGTCCTTGTACGGTTTGCTAATGCTCTTTGCAAATTTTTCACACATAGCTAGCCGCCTATTTAGTGGCGACCGCTTTATATCCTTACCGCCCAATAAGGCTGCATCTATAATATGCAAAGCACTCATACGGGTTTGCGTGCGACCTTCACCTTTATGTTCAAATACAGGTTCACCTAAAAAAAATGACTTGGGCGGTATGCCAAAATTGTTCTCAACAGGTTCCCATTTCTTGTTTGCATACCTTAACAGCTTTCTTCTGGAGGTGCATGAGAAAAATGTACAAACATTAGTGCTAGTTTCGTTGCGACTTATTGGTATAAAATACCAATCGTGAACACTTTCTATATATTTGGGTAATGCTTCCATTGTTAGTTCTGTGGGTGAAGCATTCCACATGTCTTTGTCGTCGCACCACTCGCCCAGTATATCTTTTAAAAATTGATCTGTGGTAATATTTTCTGGCGCTTGCCTCAGCGTGTCTGGCAAATTCCACAAATTTAAGCATTGCTTGCGATATTCAGACTGTCTCGTATCTTTAAGTTGAACATTCTTACAAAATGCTATAATTTTTTTCAGGCCCACAATTTGATTGAAGCCAATCTCATTATTCGAATTTCTAATATAATTTGTGAAGTGCTCGTCTCGCAACAAAATATCCAAATCGACAATTTCCAAAACGTCCTGCGAGGGGTCGTTTTCATTCAACGTATTATTGATCGAATTTAGATACGAGCATATATCTTTAGTGTTCTCCTTTTTCCATTTGCCAACAAAGTATCTCTCAGAGTTTGCTGGACGGCTACTGTTTGGCTTAATTATTGATACTTCTTCGAAGCAGTGAAACATGAGATAAAATAAGCCAACACTGAACGGTGTGAAAATGTCAAAAACTTTGCAAACAAAGTGACCTTTTGTCCTTAATATCTTCAGGGCTGTCAAGCATTGGCATAAATACAGTTGTTTCGATAAAATCTCTTGTATATTTTCTTGTCCCTCCACCGAAAATCCGCCATCAGCCATAACAAAATGAACACCCGCTTCACTGTGCTTACGAATATAATTCGAGAAGGAATTTTGATTAGATTCAATATAAATATTGCCATCATCTTGATCACCGTAATAGGCATCAAACGATTCCGGATATCCGGCGAAAAATTTATCAAGTTTAAAGTCGTTAGGTCCCCGAAGTGTAAAACCGAATCCTTTAGCTTCCCATGATCTGCGAAATAAGACATATTCAGAAAAACCACCCGGACCTTAAAATGTAGATTAAAAAAACATGAATACTTTATAATCGGTCAAGTTCAACTAATTCATACTTTACACGATTTATTCTATTTATAATATTTTTGTTAGTATCGGTGAATGCATTGCATAAATCATTGTCAAACTTTTTGTAAAAAAACCGTTAAAAGGTAAGGTTCTAAACATGTTCCGATCCGCTGTAAAATTAGAATTTAATTTAATTTTTTTGTTAATTGATCTGTAATTGTTCCCCTTAAGAATTGAAACTTTTTGCTACACAATGATATATTTTGGAAACAGCTTTATAAGGGAAAGGGTAGGAATATAAAACACCAACAATATATATTATATACATATGTATATAAATTGTGCGATTTAACAAATTCATCATATACTTAAATTATTAAAAAATAATATTCCTCTTCTTCTTAATCTTTAATTGAATTTTTTGTACTATAACACCTTTACCTGCGCATATATCTGCGAAATACAACAAATCATCGGGCTCTATAAGTGATTTGGATGTGTTGTCTTTAGGATCAGTAAACATAAAATTTAGTAATGAGTCCATATTAGCCATCTTCACAGCTGCTCTATTTTGAAATATAGAATTTCTTATTGTTTCAAATGGATTACTGCGCGACCGAGCCCTTCTCAATTCATTTTCATTAATTTGATCCAAAGCAGTTTTCAATTCTAATATTGTTTTTAAGACTTCCTCTTTACAAAATATAGTCTCCTCATCCAAAGTGTCCTTTCGATGTCCAAGCTTAAGCCAAGAAGTCATTTGCGTTAGGTTATAGCTAAAATCTTGATTGTTTTGTAACCAAACGACTTTTTCAGGCAATTCGATATTTTCACAATTAAAATCCCATTTATCTGTCTGAAGAGACATATCAATACCATTCAGTTTTAAACCTAATCCTCTTCTTCCGTCCTGTTGAAATGGGACTATAGGTTCAAGCCGTCCCTGCCCTTGTTTGCCAAGACCCTTGTCAGTTTCATATCCCATTTTCTTCATCATTTGAACAGCTTTATCTGAATAACTTTTCGACCATTCGGTCTTCATCTTCTTGGCAGGCACTTCACTATTATCAGACTCATCGTTTTTGTCTCCTTCCATTTTTTAAGGTAATATTATTTAATATAAACAAAATATCTGTATACAAATTAAGTATTTTTTTTTTTTTTTTGATACGAGGTGATACTTTCAATTTGCAAGACGTATGTGAAGTTAAAAATATAGTTCTTAACAAAACTTTATATTTTTCAGGAGAATGCGAGGGAGAGGCAGAGCAAAAACAAATCTTCATAAGCAAATCAGAGACCACTAAATATATTTAGTGGTCTCTGATAAAATTTAGATAAATTTGGAACAATATTTATCTTCCGAATATTTCTCTCTTTACCTTCTCCCAACGTTGCCACTACGCCAAAAATAAAAACGTTGTTAATTATAGTTGGTGCACGTAAATTTGAAAATTCACCTAAGTACTGCTACGCTGATTTGTCCAATATTTTTTTTATTTAGTGAACATCTTGTTCAGTACCTCTTTAGCTTTAAATGGAAAATTTGTTGGGTGAACAGAAGCGATCGTGTTGTAGATATTCCCTCTTTTAATCCCAAAACTTTTGTATTCGAGGTTTTTTCGAAAAATTTAATTCTGTTATTATTGTTATTCGTTGTTACTCAAGGGTCTTCATCTTTTTTTCCTCACCCTGCAAGGAAAAAGAAAAAAAAAGGGTATACAAAGTTTGTGGTTCTGTTTGCCCTATATTTACAGTGTTTTGGTTTAATCCATGCAGTTTGATATGCCCGGTTCTATAACTTCTCGCGACAATTATTTGCGAGAGTATTTGATGTCCATTCTCTTCTGTGACCTTAGTGCAAAAAAAAAATTACTTATAAGCATAAGCGGTAAAATT
This sequence comes from Ornithomya fringillina, assembly GCA_963978525.1. NCBI lineage: Eukaryota > Metazoa > Arthropoda > Insecta > Diptera > Hippoboscidae > Ornithomya > Ornithomya fringillina. The sequence goes on from OZ021693.1 coordinate 19,198,086, forward strand.
TTTAACTTTGCGGACATAAATACAATTCAATTGATAATTAAATAATTAAAAAGGACGAAGTACGATGGATTGGGCTAAAAAAGCTGAAGACCAAGTTTCTAATTTGGTAAATATAAATGATTTATGTATTTTAAACAAAAAAACCAAAAAAAAGTAATGAATAAAATTTAGGTTAGTTCTTTGGAAATTGGAAAAGACGAATTAAAAAAAACTCCCGACATCAATGAAGTGGATACCGCAAGGTAAGCAAAATAAATCTTTTCAGGGATCACATTTTCTAATAAAAATGAATTTTCTGTCGAATTGAACCAAAAATAAATATTTAAAAAATATATTCAAAACACAGTTTATGGTGTTTTTAAACCGTATTGTTGACATAAACGCTTAAGTTTTTCCGCCCTCTTATAAATGGAAAAGGAACGATCGAAAGCATTGTAAGAATTAGTAAAATTCTAAATGGTTTAAGTCTGGCTTTTTATTATTGAATGTGAAAGTGTAGAAAATGAAATTAAAATATTTATTGCAGTTAAGATATATGCAGAAAGTAAAATAAATTTTCATTTGCAGCCCTGCTGAAACGAGTCTACTTCTTAAAATTATACGCAAAGGTTTAGTAGAATCTAAATTAGATTTAGAGATACAACGCAGGGATCCAAGTTCTCCCTTACATTCTGTGAAAACTTTTGAAAAACTGCATTTGTAAGTATATGGTGGAAAACTTCATTTTGGCAATTTTTTAAATCTCTGTTGGGTTATATTATTCAGAAAACCGGAAATATTAAAGGGCATTTATGCTATGGGCTTCAACGCCCCTTCGAAAATACAGGAAACTGCCTTACCAATACTTTTAGCAGATCCACCCCAAAATATGATAGCACAAAGTCAATCCGGAACAGGAAAAACAGCAGCTTTTGTTCTGGCAATGTTAAGTCGTGTAGACACCACATTGGATCATCCACAGGTAAGAAATCATACCTATGGTATAATCATCTATATTGGATTATAAAAAAAAACTATACCTAAGGTTCTCTGTTTGTCACCCACCTACGAGTTGGCCATTCAAACGGGAGAAGCTGCAGCAAGAATGGCGCAATTTTGTCCAGACATCAAACTAAAGTATGCGGTGCGTGGTGAAGAAGGTTGCTTATGATAAATTTAAAAAAATTGCTCAAGTAAAAATAATTTGTAATACATTTAGTGACACCTGGTACGAAGGTGACAGATCACATAATTATTGGTACACCTGGCAAATTGCTCGATTGGGGCTTAAAATATCGTGTGTTAGACTTGAAAAAAATAAGAGTGTTTGTTTTGGATGAAGCTGATGTAATGATTGCTACTCAAGGACACCACGATCAATGCATTCGAATTCATAAGTATTGTCTTCTATTTTTTCATTTATTTATTTTTTTTTTATTTCATAGTATTTTGTTTTATTTAATTTTAGACAACTTTCACCCAAATGTCAAATGTTGTTCTTTTCGGCCACGTATGACAAAGAAGTTATGGATTTTGCTCAGCATATCGTTCCTGACGCTAATATTATACGGTACGTACACACACATACTTTCATCAATAAGGATAGAAGGCAACCGCCATCGTCCATTACAACACTTAAAGCAACTTTTAAATGCTTTGTTTTAATTTCAGACTACAACGCGAACAAGAATCTTTAGATAATATTAAGCAGTACTATGTGCGATGCCATTCTGAGGAAGAAAAATATCAAGCTATACAGAATATTTATGGCAGCATTACTATAGGACAAGCAATTATATTTTGTCATGTAAGTATGTAACATGATCTTCTTTTATAGTTTGAGTTCAAAATTGCAGAATAGTTTGTAATAGTTTTAAATGCTCTGGCCCCCCTACTTTGCTGCAATTTATATATAAAAAAAAAATAAGTAAGAAAAATAATTTGGCTTAGACCAAATCTTAAATACCCTCCACATCCATAACCCTGGGCGTGGCATATATATATTGTGTTGGACGTTTCTATAATAGTTTTAAAAGCGTAGCGCCGCTCCCTTCACGTCAATGCTTGTACGTTGACCAACAAGTTATATAACATGTGCAATTATTTGGCTCAAGAACATTTGTAAAGTTAAGAAATAAAAAAAAAAAAGTAGCGGGATAATTGTAATGATGCTACTGTGCTACTCTTTGGTTTGGTTTACTTTTTTGTTTTTTTTATACAAGCCTTATATAAACATTGCAGTGTTTATAAGATTCTTAATGTATACGTTTTAAGCTAATTGTTTACAAAGTGCAGAAAAATTCTATGTAATGAAATATTATACTGCTATGTTCAAATTAGCGTACAATGCAAAAATGCTAAGTAAGTTAAATATTGTTATAAATAAAATATTTGATGCCCTCTAAAAATTTTACGAAAGAAGTAAACAAAGAGAGCAGCACGCCACACAGCCGTGCGAGACCAGGTTCAAGACAAGGCCACAACAACAAACAACAATCTCACATTTTCTATAACTCATATTTCTTTTCTTTGTTTATTATCATACCAGCGTTTTATAATAATATCAACTAAATATGGAATAATTTTAAAAGTTTTTTTTTTTTAATTATTGAAAATATGGTTCATTTTTAGACTCGTAAAACAGCAGGCTGGTTAGCTGGAAAATTGTCTTCGGATGGGCATTCAGTTGCTGTTTTATCGGGTGATTTGACGGTGGAGCAAAGACTGGCAGTGTTGGACCGTTTCCGCATTGGGTTAGAAAAGGTGTTAATTACTACAAATGTATTATCCAGAGGTAAGCAATCATATCTGAAAAGTATTCTTATCATAAATGTAAAGTATTCTTTAGGTATTGATGTGGAACAAGTTACCATTGTTGTTAATTTTGATTTACCCATGGATGCCAAGGGTAACGCAGATTGTGAAACATATTTACATCGCATAGGACGGACTGGCCGTTTTGGTAAATATAAAAATATAATAATAAAAAATACGGGTTAGATGGACTTTAGGGGACATTCTCAATCTCCTTCTCTGGGGGAGAAAGGTATCGTCAAAGTTGAATACATACAACGCTTGAGGATTCGATTCAAAGTTTTAAAAAGATTAATTTTCTTCGATCAATATCTACCTTGTTATATAACATCTTACGAATTATTTTATATCACTCTTAAAAAAACAACATCTTTAATCCAACGGTATAGTACACTATGGCTTAAAAGTACTGCAGGGGACTTTAACATGCTGAAATTTGGTAAATGGTCACAAAAATGTTTCGTCACATTAAGACTTTGTTTTTAAATAAGGACATAGGGATGCAATTTTTTATTATTTTTCGAGAATAACGGCAACTTCCTTACTGCCCCATTTCGTCTTCAAATTACAGCCAGTGCAAGACGCGTAAAAGTTTATTCAAAGTTCTTAGTTTTTATTTGTATTATTTTTGAAATATAAAAATCGAGCCTTTTGCAATTTATACATCGATTTTTAAAGAAATCGAGCCTTGGTATGCATTTGTCATAAAAGTCTTCGATTTCCTCAAATAGCGATTATTCGATTTAATTATGGTTTTATGACGTTTTCGCGTTTAAGGCTTGACATAAAAAAGTAGATTTTTATCAAAAGATTACTATGAGAATGTGGCCTAAAACCCATGTAAGACTAATACAATAATAACATAAATAATAACAAAAATTGAAACTAATGCAATTTTCATTTTAGGAAAAAATGGTATAGCAATTAATCTGGTGGATAGTGAGAATGCTATGGCCATTTGCCGGAAAATAGAAAGCCATTTTAAAAAATCTATAAAAGAACTAAATGCGGACAATGCGGACGAGATTGAAAAAATTGGATCCTAAATACAAAACAAACTGAATTTTTTTTATTTAGCTATCAATATGTTTTCCACAATAATCTTAATGGGGATGAACTTTAAATCCTGAATTTAAATGGTGTAACTGTGAAGCGAATTCTTAAGTAAGCAGTTTTTGTAAATCCTAGACTATTATATAAAAATCTGTCTCTAATGTTTTGCTATCAAACTGCTTCTTTATCTTTCGCAGTATTGAAAGCTATTGTGGCGGGGAGGCAGAGTTAACTACCAAAAATAAATATTTCTTTTTATGTAATTATATCATGGTTCTTGTTTTCTTTCTTCCTTTCTCACTCTCCCACTGCTCCGTCAATGGATGACTCCTTCATACCAGACATCGATTAATCCATGAATCTATCTGTAAGAAGACAATTGAAAGTTCATTATCGAAACCAGTGGGTAGATCAGTAAACTTCTATTTTGGTTTAGTGAAATAAGTAAATTTTTAAATGTATCCATTGCATTATACAAGTGTATTGATTGGAAAAAAGTAATACTTTTGATTCGAAAGGTTTAATTTAAATGGCATTGTTTACTGAAGCGTACAAGCCCTACTCAACTAACTGCACTTGGAGGATTATTAGAATATTAATTTTCTCTCAAAACTCATAATTTTTATAATGAATCTGTTAAGTGATCGCTTGGGTGGCTATCTTGTCTTCGCCAAGCTCAATCTTAGGTGCGTTCTTGACCGTGTGCTCGCAACCACGAACAATGTAATGAAACAGCTATCACAAACCGATAATTACAAATGGGGGGAAATTTATTTGATACTATTTAATTTTCCCCATAAAATTGCCCAACAACTCCCAAACATGTTGAAAATGATTTACTTATTATTTACTCTGACTTATCCGCCGGATATACCCACTTATATATATTTTCAACGTATATTCATTTCCGGTTTTTTTTCTTTTTCATTACACACATTGATTTGTATACTTTAAACTAAAGAGAGAATCCTTTTTTTAAAAGCCTATGATATTTTTATGTTCATTTACATTAAGCGTGTATAATAAATAAGTACTTATTATTATACACGCTTACATATGTTAGTGTTCCCTTTCTTTATTTCACCTTATTTTAACTACTTGATTTCTGCTGTCAATATTTAATTTTATATTTGAATTTATTTAAATAAAAAATCGAATTATACGCCAGTTTATAACTCTTCGCCAGATTTGATAAAATTTAATTGAAAAATATCTTTAGCGTTCGCTAAACCCTTGTATCATTGAAACATCTCTGTTCTATTACGTTACGTCTGTGTTGTGCTTGTGAATCGGTTTCCATTATGATCTCTCTGCCGATTGCAGCTCTGTGCTACCTATCCCCTCTTCGTTATTCATTCCACTCAAATTAGCTGATAATAATTTGTTAAGCTGGTAACACTCAGCAACAGTCAAGAAACTGAAACCAGAGACTTAAATATTTAAAAAAACATAAATTTCTCTATAAAATACATAAAACAAGTAAACACAAATTACATTTGTTAACACAAGTCAGTGGAACAAATAAAATCTTACGATTCATGTCTTTTTGTTACGAGAACTTTACTCGTATAAATTTACTCAATATAAAATTCAAGAATTGCAATTGAAATTTGAGATTTTGTCAGCAAAATTTAAAAGAGCGACACTTCGTCACTATTTTTAGAGGTCTCTATTCCCTATTTGATTGTATTATATTTCTTCCATCATACGATTAATTTTTTCAATACCATATGACTGCTGCAACGATGCGCTGCATAGCACATGTTTGTGCTCTTAAGTAAATGAATAAACACCAACTAGTATCGTATCGTAAAGTTTACTCAATTAGTTTCAAGTGAATTAGGTAATTTACGAACTACTGTGCACAGTTATAATTATAAATTATATAAATAAAATAGTTTACAAATTTTAGTAGAAAATAGACAATGAGTGATCTCAGTGATAAAGTTTTAATCTCCAAAAATGCTCTTATGTTGGCATTAGGAGATTTGGCTCCAAAATATATGGCCAACATGAAAATGTGGTTTCGTCACAAATGGACTAAAGAAGAATTTGATTACGAGTCACGTAAATTTCTAACAGCTGACAAAATTCACCTGCACAACCAATTCCTTCTAGCCATTCTGAATAAAATTGATACATTTCAAACACTGCAACAACAACATATATTAGGTATGGGGAGGACAATGCAAAATGTGGACGGAAATTCTGCTCTGGGCATGTCTGCAAATAATAACAGCAGTACAAGAAAAGCGAAACGCAAAAGAAGTTCACGCCTTAGCAACGAGCGCATGACTTTTGAACCGTACGATATTTTAGATTTCATGGTAGAGGATAGCTTGAAATGTATACGTCCTGCAGCAGGTACAGAGGCTAACGTACAGATAATGCCCACGCAGAGATATTGCGTGCAAGAGTTATTTTTACCTGATGCTGGCTTTATATTGGGACGCTTTTTAATCGGAGCTTGGGAGACTGGTTTGATTAATGTAGAGGATAGTGTAGCTGAATATATAGCTATGGCGGTGCAAGTGTTGTTGAAAAATTTAATATCAGCAATTATTATGAAACGTAAGCACTATAGAGTGACGGGGGAAGGATCCTTTTATTATGATGTGGGGACACAACTAAAGGATCCATCTGTCAGAAATACAGTAACAAGACAAAAAATAGATGATGGTCCTCTGGAATTGGATAAGGAAATTACTTCACCCAATTTCATGAGACGTGCCAACGATGAAGCTATTTTTCTGTCGGCGTGCGAGGAGGAGTGAGTTCTGTTACAAATTGTATTTTAATCAATTAATTAATTTTAAACTCATCATTTCAGACATCCCAACGTCGACAACGTAATTACTCTTACAGAGTGCCAACGAGCCCTTTCGGATCGTAATTTAATTGCTTCACATTCTGTGTTTTCGATAAATATGGAGAGACTTACGCAAATGATGCGCTAACGCTTTATTGCATTACATAAAATAAGTTAAAAAATTGTACCCTAGTATAAATGATTGAATGAATTTACAATTTGGAAAATGCGGGAGTTTCCCCTTTAGTTAATTGGGCAGCAGCTCCGACGGCCAAGTCTTCAGATTGTAAGTAAAGTTTATTCATTTCACGCTAAAAAAGAAAAACTAATTTAAGCCTCAATAAATTGATTAATAATGCCACCTTACAATATGATTCAAACCATCTTGGTTAGGTCGACTCAATGAATATATTAAATTCTCTTTTGTAGCCTGCACAGCTATGGGACTTTTTTGAGCAATACATTCGGCCAACTCTAAAGCACCCTTTATCAAGGAGTCCTTGTCTGGAAATACTTTGCTAACAAGACCGCAATCGAAAGCTTCGGAACTTTCCACTTTTCTAGCCGTATAACATAATTCACGCACCAACGACTGATTGCCAATTACTTTGGGTAGGCGTTGTAATGTTCCCACGTCCGCCGCCATACCAATATCAACCTCTTTAACCTGAAAAATGGCATCTTTACTGCAGTAACGTATATCCGCTGCTGTAATCATATCCACGCCAGCACCAATGCAAGCAGAGTGTACAGCACTAATGACAGGTTTAGAGCAATTCTCCAAGGAACTCAAAGAATCTTGATAAAGTTTTATCAAACGTTCCAAATAAACACCTCTCCGAGCTACATCCTCAATTTCGCCCAATTCTTGTCCCAATCGTATCATATCGTTTAAATCGATACCTGCGGTATATAAAACAAGTAAAAATGTTATGATCGGTCAATTCCGACCGTTTAATACCCCTCACCACTTACCTCCATAAATTATGCTACAATTAGTTTTTTGGTGTCTGTAGCTCCTTAAATTATAACACAATTAGTTTAGTTTACTTCGTGAAATATAACTATATGGGAAGGGGTTCTAAAAATGGTTCGATTCCGTCTATTTTCAATAGGGTCCCTCTTTGAGCCAATACATGTTATTGTACCAGATTTCATTGAAATATCTCCAAAAATATGACGTGTAGCTTGCGCACAAATTTACATGGACGGACAGACGGATGTGGTTAAATCGTTTCAGAATGTTATTCTCCATGGATCGGTATAATTGAAGGTGGGTTAGATGGGTAAGAGTTGCAAACATCCGCAAAAACTTAATATACCCTTTGCCAGAAGTGGTGCAGGGCATAAAAAATAGAATATATTAAAAAATCTTTAAAATAAATCCCTCTGCACACAAATCAGAAATTTGCATATTTTGACGATATTTGATTAAAAACGACGCGTTGTGTGGATACCATCCCTCCCCCCAAGCCTCCAGAATGTGAATTCTTTATCTCATGGGATAGCTTCCCATTAATTCAATCGAAATAAAAAAAAAATCCACGTAAATCTACCCCAACTGAGCGCGTTAGCAAGTCAAGGATGTGTAATATTAAACTTGTGTTGACAAGTTATTTAATTATAAAAATAATGATTCTTACCTGCTGAAAAATGTTTACCCGCCCCCGTTAAGATAATAACTCTGCAATCCGGATTCGAGTTCAGATTTTCAAAGCAATCCTTAATTTCTCTGCAACAATAAAAATTAATTTCCATATTTACAGCTATTTGTTAACTTACGTCCACATTTGCTTGTTAAAGGCATTATAACTCTGCGGTCTGTGCAACTCAACGTGTGTAACAAAGGGCTTGGGAGAGATAACTTTTAATGTTTTGTATCCTATATGATCGGTGTGAGACTCGGGCAACATTTTTGAACTCATTCGACGTAAGGAATGTACTAAATTTAAAAAGAAAACGACAAAGTGAACTTTGAACTTGTTTTTATTGCAAATTATATATACGAGTATATATAAATATAAGCCTACCTTTTGGATTTCTTGGCAACGTAACAGCAACTCTAGCAAATGTGTGTTTTAACATTTCGTTCTTAAGTAATTAAAACGAAAATAAAACACAAAATGTTTTTCCAATTATTACGCTTTGTGCTTTATTAATTAATAACAATTTTCTCACAGCAGCGTTTCCAAACTCTTAATGTACACAGACACTGCATAGTTTTAATAACACTGCAAAAAAGTTGAACCACTAACTGAAATATATTGACAAGTGACAGTGGTCGGTTAAGCGCAACCATTTCAAACAGTACACCACCTAGTTACAAATGTACAGTTTTTTGAACTCTCATTCGATATGTAAAACATTGTTAAATAAATCATTTTATAAAAGAACCTCGTATAGTTTTAGAAAATTATTTCTACAGTTAATTTTTAATTGTTGGTATCTTGGCAAACATTTTTTCAACTAGGGGTAGTGATGAAATGAACATCGTCAGTTACGTTTTACATTTAAAGTAAAGATTATGCACTAGATTTGGGTTCAGATATAAACTATGTAGTACAACATATACTCGTAAATGCTGCACTAAAATGTCAAACTACTTAATTGTGTGCATTTAAGTACGATCGAACGTAATATGTACTAAATGTACTAAAATATTAATTTGTAAAAAAATCTTTTTTAAGCAGCGGTCGACGCATATTACGCACATTTGTAAAAGGCGTAATCAGGCACCCTCCACGCCTATAATTTGTATATTGGTGTATGCGTATTTAAGGTTTAGTTTAGTTTTTTTTTCTTGCTTCTTATAGAAAATTAAAATATGATAAATGAATTAAATTATTTTACTGACGATTAAAAGTTGTAATAAAATTAGAAATTCGTGACTGAAGGAAATGACCTGAACCGGTTTAGATGAGGGCGAGTTTGCAACCGGTCCAAGTCATTCGATGAAGGCGAGTTCAAAACTTACTAATACTTAAAATATAATTATTGTCAACTTGGTGTATTAAGAAATAATTTATATTTTAAATATGTTTTTACAGTAGTTCAAAGTGATGCCAACTTGTTAAAAAATTTTTCTTCTAAAATTCTTGGGATTTTATATTAAACCATCTCAAAAGATTCTTCAATTGAAAAATATTCAATATTAACGAAAGATTTTCTTGTTCTACTAATGTATGGATGTATGAGTATAAATTAAACAAATTTCACATATATTTAGTTGGATTTAATGATCACCCATTTCTTTTGTAATGAAATTCTAACATATTTCTGTATTTTTTCACAGTTACTGTTTATCTAAATGTCGCTTGTATCACTTATCGGTTATAATTATATTTTGCCTCTAGAAAAAACTCATAGCCGCGGTTTCCCATTAAATTAGCCAGAACACCTTTAAGTTGACACCACTGCACTTTCAATATTATTCAAAAGGTAGTAAAAAAATTGAAATTGTATGGCAATCACACAGATTTATATTTGCTACATCTGTGTTTACAAAAACAATTGACAATGTTTTTTCAAAGGGCGTAACCTGGTGTGTAGTGTGTTAATTTAACACACATTTATTGTTATCTCTTCATCAGCACAAGTGATTTTGTACATAAACGTTGCGGGACTATTTCATTTCAAATAAAATTATAATGAATAGTATTTTGAAAACGTTTTGGTCAACTGCCATTTGGTTACCGCCGAATACCACATGGGAGGATATTGCGCCTGGCTCTCGCGAAGATGTAAATCATGCGGATTATAGAGATTTGTTGTGGCCGCTGCCACTTTCAATCGGTGTCATGTTACTACGATATGCACTGGAAAGGTATAAATATTTATATCCTTTCGCTTAAGTTAACTTACGGAAATCAGGTCAGGCATGTTCACCAATTATCAATACCAGAACATATTAACATTACATACACGTCATATGAGAACAGTAAATCAATTTAAATATTTTTATGCTCAACTTTATTTATTACAAGTGTAAAACAAACTTGTTTGTTTCGGTTTCGGTTTCAGTTACTTTCATTAAAAAAAAAAACATGTACTAAACACTAAAGAAGATTATTTTTAGTTTTGAAGAGGAACTTATACGTTCAGAAAAATCATGAATATAGTGACTGTAGGCTGGAATACTTAATGGATGTGGTATATATAAATATTTTAATACATAATTTTAACTTTTAGATATTGGATTGCACCCATAGGAAAAGCATTGGGTATTAAGAGTTTACGATCAAAAAAAGTCCCGAATAACCCACTCTTGGAGAACATATACAAAAAGTCAAGTCGGATTGATCACAAAAAGGTATAATATAAATCTTTGGTGTATATCTGCTAAATTTCCTCTTCGAAATAAAGTCTAATCGAGTACTATCGAAAAGCTAATCATATCCATGAACAATTTTTTTTTAGATGATGGCCTTAACCAAACAAATAGATATGACAGAACGTCAAATAGAGCGGTGGTGGCGTTTGAGACGAGTTCAAGATAAGCCTTCAACACTTAAAAAATTTTGTGAAAATACATGGAGATGTATGTATTACACGTACAGTTTCTTTTTTGGCTTGATAGTCTTATGGGGTAAACAGTGGTTCTGGGATGTTAAAAGTTGTTGGTATGGATACCCACACCAGGTGAGTTATGAAAATCGATAGCAGGATCATAATTAATAACAATACAAAATAGGTGACAACACTATTTATTGGTGATGATTTTATTACATTTTTTTTTTTTTTAGTCAGTAACCAACGATATTTGGTGGTATTACATGATATCCATGTCATTTTATTGGTCTTTAATGGTTACACAATTTTTTGATGTTAAAAGAAAAGACTTTTGGCAAATGTTTATCCATCATGTGCTTACACTTATATTGATGTCACTGAGTTGGGTATGTAATTTACATCGCGTTGGATCCTTGATTCTTGTTATACATGATTGTGCCGACATATTTTTGGAGGTGAGGCTGACATCATTTATGTTTTATTTATTATTATTGGCACTGTGTAACATTACTTGACGTACACACTTAAAACTTCCATTTCCATTTACTCATTTATAGGCCGCCAAACTGACAAAATATGCAAACTATCAAAGGTTATGTGATGTAATATTTTCAATATTTACCGTGATTTGGATTATAACCAGATTAGGTTTCTTTCCACGCATAATTTACAGGTAAGTTAAGTGCAACGTCTAAGACTCATAATACCCAGCACCACTTGTGCGCAATGGAACATATTTAATGATGTTTGTTTTAGAATCTCCTTCCAAATCGTTTAATCATGTCCGTCTGACATATTTTGATGAAATTTGAAACTTTTTGAAATGGTACCGAATTGGACCATTTTTAGAACCTTTCCCCATATAAGGATTTATTATTTGCGAACAAAATTGATTGGTGAAGAATAGTTAATTAGCTTAACAATTGGGGCTGTGCCAAAGGCGAATATATTGATTATACCTTTTTTAGAACTCCTTTCCATTTCACAAAGCGCGACTTATATGGCAAAGCTTCTGGTTTACTGATAAACTAATTGTAGCATCATTTATGGATCAAAGTGGTGTAGGACATTAAATGGCCGGCCTTGACCGAATACAACATTTCCACTTTGTAATAATTATTTAGTATTATTGGACGTGTTTGTATATAAAAGTAAAAATATATAAAAAGATCAATAATAAGTAAATAATCTGTGTAATCTGTGTTCTCGCACTCGACGAAATAAAAAGTGATGTAGATCTATTTCAAGGGTGGGGGAAAATTTCAAAATCTTCTGTAAAAAATCAAGAAAATTAACAACTATTGTGTGTTAAAATCAACAGAGGGTGTGTGTGGCGATCCCACTTTAAGCACGACGACAATCCAGCCCCAAAAACAACAATGTTAAGGGACTTTTGCTAAAGACGGACTCAAACAAATAAATAAAACTCTTAATGAAAACAAGAAAGCAGTCATTCAAACTGTGAATATTAACTAACGGGTTGCACGCTTTAGAAATAAATTTCAATTTATTTTTTCTATAAACTTAGTATACGTTCCCTTTTATTATATGCCTTTCCAATTTGGTTCAGTATTTCTCCGTCCATAATAGAAGTTTTAGAAAGAAATATTCTAAGAAGATGCATAGGAAAGAATTTTGAAGACTTTAATAAGAGATATTCAAATAAATACATATATGAAAATGCAAACATAATTCCAATTTCATTCAACTGCCTTAATTTGCTGGGAAAATTTGTTAATCGGTTATCTTCTCACGATAACGAATTATTGCAGCGAATTTTTCATTCTCAATCCGATTTCAGTTGGTCTAACACTTTGTATTTATCACCAGGTTGGTGTTAAACATGAATCCATTTCGTTTACTCTTTCGTCAACATTAATGCCATGTTTTTACAAACAGTCATACCCCAATACCCATAGGGGTTAATCACTTACATGTAAAATATTTGTAAATTTTTTAATTATTATTATTATTTTTATTATTTTTCTTTTTTTTCTCTTTTTTTTTATTAAATTTAGTTTTAAGCCACACCCTAATTTAAGTACACCTTTAGCAGAGACTTCAAAATATATTTAGAAGTCTCTGCCTTTAGCTTAGGGCCGCGAGCAAGTCCGTTACTCTTTTATGTTTATCAAATATGTAACATAACTCTTTAACATTTTATGTAAATAGCACGAAGCTGTATAAACATTCTGCCATTAAAATAATACACTCTAGTTTTAAGTACTCTTATGTTATGCTGTTAATTTGTTATTCTCTTCATACTTTTATAATGTTTTACAATAAGAAAGTCTTAATAAACTTAAACTTAAACTTTGTTTTTTCTCTGTTTTTAGTACATCTATAGAAGCACCCAGAATTCTTCCCATGTTTCCAGCCTACTTTATTTTTAATGGTTTATTAATAATGTTACTTGTGTTGCACATTTTTTGGACATGTATGATCTTAAAAATTGTCGTCGATTCTCTTCAAAAAGGATTGGTAAGTAAAATAGCATTATAAAGTTGTAAATTTATTTTAATTAAACTAAAGTGAAATTTTATAATTGTATAATTCGTTTTTTTTTTTAGATGTCTGGTGACATAAGATCCAGTGACAGTGAAAACTTTTCTCAAAGTTCTGAAAATGCAAATATTCTGAATAATAGTGACGAGTTACTTACTAATATACAGAAGACCAAATAGTAAAATTTGTACAAATGTAGGTATTGCTTTTATCAATTCATCTTATTTTTAATAATAAGGAATTCCAAAGTGTATGTGACAAGTTGTGTCTCTAAAAAGTTGATTAATTAAAATCTCGAGGTATTGTAAGAATAATGCTAAGCGTAAAGTTTTTCGCACAAGAAAATCACAGTTGTATTATATGGGTATTAATAAAAATTAACCAGAATTATTGCCGTAAGTATTCTTATGATGATTTTCTTTAAATTTCTAAAAACTAAAACTGAATAAATGAATTTTAATTATTCTGGCACAAGTATTGTTAATAATTTTGGCATTAAAAATATTTCCAATCAAGCACGTCACAAAGACTCGAATGGGTGAGAGGACTGCGCGTTCATTTTTTTTTTTTATTATCATAAACTCAATTTAAATAACACGTGCTTAAACACACTTTTCATAATTTTAAACAATTTTTTAAATTGTATAATTCGAACAATTTAAATTTTTTAAGAAAAGTATTTTTCTTAAAGTAAAATGAAAAAATATTACCTGAAGGATTACTATCTTGACTTCAAATGCTTGAATTGTTTGTTTCAAGCTTCATCAGGAATCTGGACATAAGCTGCGGTCTCAATTCATGTTAATCTTACACCAAAAAAAAAAAAATTGTTCATGTCACAGAAGCTTTCGTCACTTTAATTTTTTTTTTTCTTATTTATATTCATTTTTTAGAATATTCTTTTACTAACTTTTTTCATTGGCACTAGATTAAACAAATTTTCTATAATATATTTAAACATAATTTTTGAATTATTTAAATGGAGACACTGATAAATAAAAATGTCGAAATTGATGAACTAATGGGGCCGAAAATATTATGAACTTTTAATAAGAATTGTTTTTATGTTTTCACTCAGTTTAAAATACAATTAAGAAAATTAATTATCACTTAAAACTTTTTTATATGCCTTTATAAATTATGAGACTTTGCTTATTTTCGAATAATTTAATCGCGAATAATTTTTATAATATTTTAAAGGTTCGTTTTTGTTCATGTTAAGAAAACACGTCCGTTCGGTTCGAAAGTTTTAAAACAAAAGAGAAAGAAAATCTTATTTCATGTATACATACAAAGTCAAAGCCTACTACGAGTATTTTTTTTTTTCATACATCAACAAGTACAAATCTAATACAACACATACGTACACATACATGCAAATGTGTGCCAGAGAGTTCAGTTATATGTACGAGCAATGGTTAAATGCTAGGAATATTTATCTATTTCAGCAAAATGCAGCCAATAAAAATAATTCACATTGTTTTGAAATTTAGTTTGGCCAATTTCCTTGGTAATTCTCCTGGCATTTTTTATATATATCTATAATAATATCTCAATGACAATTTTTAAACAACTAACGCGTTTTAGATATGTATGTCCGTGTGTCCGTCTGTTACTGACATTGTCAAAAATTTTGCGATATTGAACTGAAATGTTGTACAGACACTTTTAGTTTTTGCACGCAGACTTGACTTAAAATTTATTATGAATATCTCGTGCCGAAAAAGGGCGTGATTTGATAACAATCGCGCCCACAATCATTAGAAATCTTTATATGTGCTACAAAATTTGACTTAAAAACTTAAAATTTGGCATGCATATCTAATTATTCTATTCATCGATATATTAAAAATAGGCGTGGTCGGTTAACAAAAGCGCCTATAATCGACAAAAATCTATATCTCTGCCACGAAAATTGATACATAAACTTGAAATTTAGTGCATATATTTAAATTTATCCCATCCATAGGTGTGCTAAAAATTGGCTTTTTTTTTTTTGTTATTTAAAAAAACAGATATATGCACAAATATCAATTATATTTTTATTAAAGGTGAATTTGTTCTATAATTGTAAGGAGAAAGAATAAGTCTGCAAAAATGTATGCAATAAATAAATATTTTTCTGAAACACCCATACGTTTGAGAAATATACGTTTGTAAATGAACATTCTCTTCAGTGCGCGTTTGACTTTTGAGCTTAACAGACGTGCGCGCACTCATTTATTTTAAGCTAACGGGATATATTATTATATAATAATATAAATTTAGTAACACGTATCGAGAAAAAATTTATTAAATAACTTATAATGTCCTTGGATATTGTTTTTAAAATACTGGATATATGACCCTGGAATATGCACATGGACACAAAACCCCTGCTAAACACATCTCTTTACCCATAATCTTACGAAATCTCACAGAATCGCCCTGAAATGGTTGAAATATCCACATGTTGTCATTTTTCAACTCAAATGACAAAATATGAAGCTCGATTTCTTTCTAGAAAAATATGAACCATTAATTTGGCAAAATGATCTGTAATTGGTAAATTTTTCATTTTGGCCTCAATCGTTTATCTTTGCGGCGTTCGTTAGTGTTTTATTATTATTTATTGTTAGTGAATGAAATGGATGAGAAAAGTCCTGCCCCCATAGGTAATACATACTCTCCATTTTTTTCATTACGCAGCAATGGAGCAAAAACCTCCAGATATTTACATTTGACTAAGCGAGCGTTAATTTCCGAAAAACTTTTGTAAGAAAAATAAATGTGGTCGCCGATTAGGGCGCAATACCAGTGCGCCTACAGCCAGAAGGGGATATCATTGGAGACAATTGCCCAATTGCAGAGATATTTCCATCTGCTCTTGTAATATTTTTGATACTTCATCAGTGTCAGTATAAGACGACTTCCTATAATATATTGTAATAATTATTTAACAATTTTGCAATTTAATTTTTTTTTTTTTTGTTATTTAAAAAAACAGATATATGCACAAATATCAATTATATTTTTATTAAAGGTGAATTTGTTCTATAATTGTAAGGAGAAAGAATAAGTCTGCAAAAATGTATGCAATAAATAAATATTTTTCTGAAACACCCATACGTTTGAGAAATATACGTTTGTAAATGAACATTCTCTTCAGTGCGCGTTTGACTTTTGAGATTAACAGACGTGCGCGCACTCATTTATTTTAAGCTAACGGGATATATTATTATATGATACTATAAATTTAGTAACACGTATCGAGAAAAAATTTATTAAATAACTTATAATGTCCTTGGATATTGTTTTTTAAAATACTGGATATATGACCCTGGAATATGCACATGGACACAAAACCCCTGCTAAACACATCTCTTTACCCATAATCTTACGAACTCTCACAGAATCGCCCTGAAATGGTTGAAATATCCACGTGTTGTCATTTTTCAACTCAAATGACAAAATATGAACCTCGATTTCTTCTTTCTAGAAAAATATGAACCATTAATTTGGCAAAATGATCTGTAATTGGTAAATTTTTCATTTTGGCCTCAATCGTTTGTCTTTGCGGCGCTCGCGAGGGGTTACTTCGCTCGTGTTTTATTATTATTTATTGTTAGTGAATGAAATGGATGAGAAAAGTCCTGCCTCCATAAGTAATACATACTCTCCATATTTTTCATTACGCAGCAATAGAGCAAAAACCTCCAGATATTTACATTTGACTAAGCGAGCGTTAATTTCCGAAAAACTTTTGTAAGAAAAATAGAGGTGGTCGCCGATTAAGGCGCAATACCAGTGCGCCTACAGCCAGGAAAGGATATCATTGGAGATGATTGCCCAATTGCAGAGATATTTCCATCTGCTCTTGTAATATATTTGATACTTCATCAGTGTCAGTATAAGACGACTTCCTATAATATATTGTAATAATTATTTAACAATTTTGCAATTTAATTTTTTTTTTTGTTATTTAAAAAAACAGATATATACACAAATATCAATTATATTTTTATTTAAGGTTTAATTTGTTCTATAATTGTAAGGAGAAAGAATAAGTCTGCAAAAATGTATGCAATAAATATTTTTCTGAAACACCCATACGTTTGAGAAATATACGTTTGAAAATGAACATTCTCTTCAGTGCGCGTTTGACTTTTGAGCTTAACAGACGTGCGCGCACTCATTTATTTTAAGCTAACGGGATATATTATTATATGATAATATAAATTTAGAACACGTATCGAGAAAAATTTTATTAAATAACTTATAATGTCCTTGGATATTGTTTTTAAAATACTGGATATATGACCCTGGAATATGCACACGGACACAAAACCCCTGCTAAACACATCTCTTTACCCATAATCTTACGAAATCTCACAGAATCGCCCTGAAATGGTTGAAATATCCACATGTTGTCATTTTTCAACTCAAATGACAAAATATGAAGCTCGATTTCTTTCTAGAAAAATATGAACCATTAATTTGGCAAAATGATCTGTAATTGGTAAATTTTTCATTTTGGCCTCAATCGTTTATCTTTGCGGCGTTCGCGAGGGGTTACTTCGCCCGTGTTTTATTATTATTTATTGTAAGTGAATGAAATGGATGAGAAAAGTCCTGCCTCCATAAGTAATACATACTCTCCATATTTTTCATTACGAAGCAATGGAGCAAAAACCTCCAGATATTTACATTTGACTAAGCGAGCGTTAATTTCCGAAAAACTTTGGTAAGAAAAATAGAGGTGGTCGCCGATTAGGGCGCAATACCAGTGCGCCTACAGCCAGAAGGGGATATCATTGGAGACAATTGCCCAATTGCAGAGATATTTCCATCTGCTCTTGTAATATTTTTGATACTTCATCAGTATCAGTATAAGACGACTTCCTATAATATATTGTAATAATTATTTAACAATTTTGCAATTTAATTTTTTTTTTTTGTTATTTAAAAAAACAGATATATACACAAATATCAATTATATTTTTATTTAAGGTTTAATTTGTTCTATAATTGTAAGGAGAAAGAATAAGTCTGCAAAAATGTATGCAATAAATATTTTTCTGAAACACCCATACGTTTGAGAAATATACGTTTGTAAATGAACATTCTCTTCAGTGCGCGTTTGACTTTTGAGATTAACAGACGTGCGCGCACTCATTTATTTTAAGCTAACGGGATATATTATTATATGATACTATAAATTTAGTAACACGTATCGAGAAAAAATTTATTAAATAACTTATAATGTCCTTGGATATTGTTTTTTAAAATACTGGATATATGACCCTGGAATATGCACATGGACACAAAACCCCTGCTAAACACATCTCTTTACCCATAATCTTACGAAATCTCACAGAATCGCCCTGAAATGGTTGAAATATCCACATGTTGTCATTTTTCAACTCAAATGACAAAATATGAACCTCGATTTCTTCTTTCTAGAAAAATATGAACCATTAATTTGGCAAAATGATCTGTAATTGGTAAATTTTTCATTTTGGCCTCAATCGTTTGTCTTTGCGGCGCTCGCGAGGGGTTACTTCGCTCGTGTTTTATTATTATTTATTGTTAGTGAATGAAATGGATGAGAAAAGTCCTGCCTCCATAAGTAATACATACTCTCCATATTTTTCATTACGCAGCAATAGAGCAAAAACCTCCAGATATTTACATTTGACTAAGCGAGCGTTAATTTCCGAAAAACTTTTGTAAGAAAAATAGAGGTGGTCGCCGATTAGGGCGCAATACCAGTGCGCCTACAGCCAGGAAAGGATATCATTGGAGATGATTGCCCAATTGCAGAGATATTTTCATCTGCTCTTGTAATATTTTTGATACTTCATCAGTGTCAGTATAAGACGACTTCCTATAATATATTGTAATAATTATTTAACAATTTTGCAATTTTTTTTTTTTTTTTGTTATTTAAAAAAACAGATATATACACAAATATCAATTATATTTTTATTTAAGGTTTAATTTGTTCTATAATTGTAAGGAGAAAGAATAAGTCTGCAAAAATGTATGCAATAAATATTTTTCTGAAACACCCATACGTTTGAGAAATATACGTTTGAAAATGAACATTCTCTTCAGTGCGCGTTTGACTTTTGAGCTTAACAGACGTGCGCGCACTCATTTATTTTAAGCTAACGGGATATATTATTATATGATAATATAAATTTAGAACACGTATCGAGAAAAATTTTATTAAATAACTTATAATGTCCTTGGATATTGTTTTTAAAATACTGGATATATGACCCTGGAATATGCACATGGACACAAAACCCCTGCTAAACACATCTCTTTACCCATAATCTTACGAAATCTCACAGAATCGCCCTGAAATGGTTGAAATATCCACATGTTGTCATTTTTCAACTCAAATGACAAAATATGAACCTCGATTTCTTCTTTCTAGAAAAATATGAACCATTAATTTGGCAAAATGATCTGTAATTGGTAAATTTTTCATTTTGGCCTCAATCGTTTGTCTTTGCGGCGCTCGCGAGGGGTTACTTCGCTCGTGTTTTATTATTATTTATTGTTAGTGAATGAAATGGATGAGAAAAGTCCTGCCTCCATAAGTAATACATACTCTCCATATTTTTCATTACGCAGCAATAGAGCAAAAACCTCCAGATATTTACATTTGACTAAGCGAGCGTTAATTTCCGAAAAACTTTTGTAAGAAAAATAGAGGTGGTCGCCGATTAGGGCGCAATACCAGTGCGCCTACAGCCAGGAAAGGATATCATTGGAGATGATTGCCCAATTGCAGAGATATTTTCATCTGCTCTTGTAATATTTTTGATACTTCATCAGTGTCAGTATAAGACGACTTCCTATAATATATTGTAATAATTATTTAACAATTTTGCAATTTTTTTTTTTTTTTGTTATTTAAAAAAACAGATATATACACAAATATCAATTATATTTTTATTTAAGGTTTAATTTGTTCTATAATTGTAAGGAGAAAGAATAAGTCTGCAAAAATGTATGCAATAAATATTTTTCTGAAACACCCATACGTTTGAGAAATATACGTTTGAAAATGAACATTCTCTTCAGTGCGCGTTTGACTTTTGAGCTTAACAGACGTGCGCGCACTCATTTATTTTAAGCTAACGGGATATATTATTATATGATAATATAAATTTAGAACACGTATCGAGAAAAATTTTATTAAATAACTTATAATGTCCTTGGATATTGTTTTTAAAATACTGGATATATGACCCTGGAATATGCACACGGACACAAAACCCCTGCTAAACACATCTCTTTACCCATAATCTTACGAAATCTCACAGAATCGCCCTGAAATGGTTGAAATATCCACATGTTGTCATTTTTCAACTCAAATGACAAAATATGAAGCTCGATTTCTTTCTAGAAAAATATGAACCATTAATTTGGCAAAATGATCTGTAATTGGTAAATTTTTCATTTTGGCCTCAATCGTTTGTCTTTGCGGCGCTCGCGAGGGGTTACTTCGCTCGTGTTTTATTATTATTTATTGTTAGTGAATGAAATGGATGAGAAAAGTCCTGCCTCCATAAGTAATACATACTCTCCATATTTTTCATTACGCAGCAATAGAGCAAAAACCTCCAGATATTTACATTTGACTAAGCGAGCGTTAATTTCCGAAAAACTTTTGTAAGAAAAATAGAGGTGGTCGCCGATTAGGGCGCAATACCAGTGCGCCTACAGCCAGGAAAGGATATCATTGGAGATGATTGCCCAATTGCAGAGATATTTTCATCTGCTCTTGTAATATTTTTGATACTTCATCAGTGTCAGTATAAGACGACTTCCTATAATATATTGTAATAATTATTTAACAATTTTGCAATTTTTTTTTTTTTTTTGTTATTTAAAAAAACAGATATATACACAAATATCAATTATATTTTTATTTAAGGTTTAATTTGTTCTATAATTGTAAGGAGAAAGAATAAGTCTGCAAAAATGTATGCAATAAATAAATATTTTTCTGAAACACCCATACGTTTGAGAAATATACGTTTGAAAATGAACATTCTCTTCAGTGCGCGTTTGACTTTTGAGATTAACAGACGTGCGCGCACTCATTTATTTTAAGCTAACGGGATATATTATTATATGATACTATAAATTTAGTAACACGTATCGAGAAAAAATTTATTAAATAACTTATAATGTCCTTGGATATTGTTTTTTAAAATACTGGATATATGACTATAGACGTTTTATTTAACTTTTAATATCTATAACTTTATTAAATAATTATATTTTTCGTTAACAAAAAAAAAATGAACTTTTTTCGTAAGCGTCCTTTTTATAAAAAGATGTGTGTTTTTTTGATGACTAAACTCATTTTGTAAAAATCAAAACAGTGCGTGAAGTTTTCAACGAGGTGTAACTAAAGGCTGCCACAGTACTCCCCCTCTAGCAAGCGTACCGCTTAGGAAACTTTACTTGACGCCCAGAACGTGTAACACTTTTTGGTTGTGGCGACAACACCTTCACAGGCACCTCTTGCTCATCTTCCGTAGTAATGTAAGCAGGCTTTAATCGATCTACCGAAACCGTTACACTTTTTCCATTAACAATTAAGTTGAAGTTTTTTCCACTACGACCTGTTACCACAAATGGCCCCTCATACGGAGATGACAGCGATGGACGAATGGAGTCATTACGTAGAAAAACTTGCTTCTAAACGTTTCTAAAGTAAATGCTTTCCATCTTTTATTTTTCCTACTTTATAAGTATTGTGGAAAATCCCTAGAGGCTTTTTTGCATCTAAAATATTAAATTAATCACTTTTTTTTAACCATAACAAAAAATTTTCAGCTTTATTCCACAAAAAAATTTTGTTTAGCAAAAATGTTATTCCAGCAGATAAATCACGTCGGGGTCACCAATTTATAGACGTTTTATTTAACTTTTAATATCTATAACTTTATTAAATAATTATATTTTTCGTTAACAAAAAAAAATGAACTTTTTTCGT
This sequence comes from Ornithomya fringillina, assembly GCA_963978525.1. Taxonomy (NCBI): domain Eukaryota; kingdom Metazoa; phylum Arthropoda; class Insecta; order Diptera; family Hippoboscidae; genus Ornithomya; species Ornithomya fringillina. The sequence goes on from OZ021693.1 coordinate 19,220,759, forward strand.
AAGCGTCCTTTTTATAAAAAGATGTGTGTTTTTTTGATGACTAAACTCATTTTGTAAAAATCAAAACAGTGCGTGAAGTTTTCAACGAGGTGTAACTAAAGGTTGCCACATGACCCTGGAATATGCACATGGACACAAAACCCCTGCTAAACACATCTCTTTACCCATAATCTTACGAACTCTCACAGAATCGCCCTGAAATGGTTGAAATATCCACGTGTTGTCATTTTTCAACTCAAATGACAAAATATGAAGCTCGATTTCTTTCTAGAAAAATAACCATTAATTTGGCAAAATGATCTGTAATTGGTAAATTTTTCATTTTGGCCTCAATCGTTTATCTTTGCGGCGCTCGCGAGGGGTTACTTCGCCCGTGTTTTATTATTATTTATTGTTAGTGAATGAAATGGATGAGAAAAGTCCTGCCCCCATAAGTAATACATACTCTCCATATTTTTCATTACGCAGCAATAGAGCAAAAACCTCCAGATATTTACATTTGACTAAGCGAGCGTTAATTTCCGAAAAACTTTGGTAAGAAAAATAGAGGTGGTCGCCGATTAGGGCGCAATACCAGTGCGCCTACAGCCAGGAGGGGATATCATTGGAGACAATTGCCCAATTGCAGAGATATTTCCATCTGCTCTTGTAATATTTTTGATACTTCATCAGTGTCAGTATAAGACGACTTCCTATAATATATTGTAATAATTATTTAACAATTTTGCAATTTTTTTTTTTTTTTGTTATTTAAAAAAACAGATATATACACAAATATCAATTATATTTTTATTAAAGGTGAATTTGTTCTATAATTGTAAGGAGAAAGAATAAGTCTGCAAAAATGTATGCAATAAATAAATATTTTTCTGAAACACCCATACGTTTGAGAAATATACGTTTGTAAATGAACATTCTCTTCAGTGCGCGTTTGACTTTTGAGCTTAACAGACGTGCGCGCACTCATTTATTTTAAGCTAACGGGATATATTATTATATGATAATATAAATATAGTAACACGTATCGAGAAAAATTTTATTAAATAACTTATAATGTCCTTGGATATTGTTTTTAAAATACTGGATATATGACCCTGGAATATGCACATGGACACAAAACCCCTGCTAAACACATCTCTTTACCCATAATCTTACGAACTCTCACAGAATCGCCCTGAAATTGTTGAAATATCAACATGTTGTCATTTTTCAACTCAAATGACAAAATATGAAGCTCGATTTCTTTCTAGAAAAATATGAACCATTAATTTGGCAAAATGATCTGTAATTGGTAAATTTTTCATTTTGGCCTCAATCGTTTATCTTTGCGGCGTTCGCGAGGGGTTACTTCGTTAGTGTTTTATTATTATTTATTGTTAGTGAATGAAATGGATGAGAAAAGTCCTGCCCCCATAGGTAATACATACTCTCCATTTTTTTCATTACGCAGCAATGGAGCAAAAACCTCCAGATATTTACATTTGACTAAGCGAGCGTTAATTTCCGAAAAACTTTTGTAAGAAAAATAGAGGTGGTCGCCGATTAGGGCGCAATACCAGTGCGCCTACAGCCAGGAGGGGATATCATTGGAGACAATTGCCCAATTGCAGAGATATTTCTATCTGCTCTTGTAATATTTTTGATACTTCATCAGTGTCAGTATAAGACGACTTCCTATAATATATTGTAATAATTATTTAACAATTTTGCAATTTTTTTTTTTTTTGTTATTTAAAAAAACAGATATATACACAAATATCAATTACATTTTTATTAAAGGTGAATTTGTTCTATAATTGTTAGGAGAAAGAATAAGGCTGCAAAAATGTATGCAATAAATAAATATTTTTCTGAAACACCCATACGTTTGAGAAATATACGTTTGTAAATGAACATTCTCTTCAGTGCGCGTTTGACTTTTGAGCTTAACAGACGTGCGCGCACTCATTTATTTTAAGCTAACGGGATATATTATTATATGATAATATAAATATAGTAACACGTATCGAGAAAAAATTTATTAAATAACTTATAATATCCTTGGATATTGTTTTTTAAAATACTGGATATATGACCCTGGAATATGCACATGGACACAAAAGCCCTGCTAAACACATCTCTTTACCCATAATCTTACGAAATCTCACAGAATCGCCCTGAAATGGTTGAAATATCCACATGTTGTCATTTTTCAACTCAAATGACAAAATATGAACCTCGATTTCTTCTTTCTAGAAAAATATGAACCATTAATTTGGCAAAATGATCTGTAATTGGTAAATTTTTCATTTTGGCCTCAATCGTTTGTCTTTGCGGCGCTCGCGAGGGGTTACTTCGCTCGTGTTTTATTATTATTTATTGTTAGTGAATGAAATGGATGAGAAAAGTCCTGCCTCCATAAGTAATACATACTCTCCATATTTTTCATTACGCAGCAATAGAGCAAAAACCTCCAGATATTTACATTTGACTAAGCGAGCGTTAATTTCCGAAAAACTTTTGTAAGAAAAATAGAGGTGGTCGCCGATTAGGGCGCAATACCAGTGCGCCTACAGCCAGGAAAGGATATCATTGGAGATGATTGCCCAATTGCAGAGATATTTTCATCTGCTCTTGTAATATTTTTGATACTTCATCAGTGTCAGTATAAGACGACTTCCTATAATATATTGTAATAATTATTTAACAATTTTGCAATTTTTTTTTTTTTTTTGTTATTTAAAAAAACAGATATATACACAAATATCAATTATATTTTTATTTAAGGTTTAATTTGTTCTATAATTGTAAGGAGAAAGAATAAGTCTGCAAAAATGTATGCAATAAATATTTTTCTGAAACACCCATACGTTTGAGAAATATACGTTTGTAAATGAACATTCTCTTCAGTGCGCGTTTGACTTTTGAGATTAACAGACGTGCGCGCACTCATTTATTTTAAGCTAACGGGATATATTATTATATGATACTATAAATTTAGTAACACGTATCGAGAAAAAATTTATTAAATAACTTATAATGTCCTTGGATATTGTTTTTTAAAATACTGGATATATGACCCTGGAATATGCACATGGACACAAAACCCCTGCTAAACACATCTCTTTACCCATAATCTTACGAAATCTCACAGAATCGCCCTGAAATGGTTGAAATATCCACATGTTGTCATTTTTCAACTCAAATGACAAAATATGAACCTCGATTTCTTCTTTCTAGAAAAATATGAACCATTAATTTGGCAAAATGATCTGTAATTGGTAAATTTTTCATTTTGGCCTCAATCGTTTGTCTTTGCGGCGCTCGCGAGGGGTTACTTCGCTCGTGTTTTATTATTATTTATTGTTAGTGAATGAAATGGATGAGAAAAGTCCTGCCTCCATAAGTAATACATACTCTCCATATTTTTCATTACGCAGCAATAGAGCAAAAACCTCCAGATATTTACATTTGACTAAGCGAGCGTTAATTTCCGAAAAACTTTGGTAAGAAAAATAGAGGTGGTCGCCGATTAGGGCGCAATACCAGTGCGCCTACAGCCAGGAGGGGATATCATTGGAGACAATTGCCCAATTGCAGAGATATTTCCATCTGCTCTTGTAATATTTTTGATACTTCATCAGTGTCAGTATAAGACGACTTCCTATAATATATTGTAATAATTATTTAACAATTTTGCAATTTTTTTTTTTTTTTGTTATTTAAAAAAACAGATATATACACAAATATCAATTATATTTTTATTTAAGGTTTAATTTGTTCTATAATTGTAAGGAGAAAGAATAAGTCTGCAAAAATGTATGCAATAAATAAATATTTTTCTGAAACACCCATACGTTTGAGAAATATACGTTTGTAAATGAACATTCTCTTCAGTGCGCGTTTGACTTTTGAGCTTAACAGACGTGCGCGCACTCATTTATTTTAAGCTAACGGGATATATTATTATATGATAATATAAATATAGTAACACGTATCGAGAAAAATTTTATTAAATAACTTATAATGTCCTTGGATATTGTTTTTAAAATACTGGATATATGACCCTGGAATATGCACATGGACACAAAACCCCTGCTAAACACATCTCTTTACCCATAATCTTACGAACTCTCACAGAATCGCCCTGAAATGGTTGAAATATCAACATGTTGTCATTTTTCAACTCAAATGACAAAATATGAAGCTCGATTTCTTTCTAGAAAAATATGAACCATTAATTTGGCAAAATGATCTGTAATTGGTAAATTTTTCATTTTGGCCTCAATCGTTTATCTTTGCGGCGTTCGCGAGGGGTTACTTCGTTAGTGTTTTATTATTATTTATTGTTAGTGAATGAAATGGATGAGAAAAGTCCTGCCCCCATAGGTAATACATACTCTCCATTTTTTTCATTACGCAGCAATGGAGCAAAAACCTCCAGATATTTACATTTGACTAAGCGAGCGTTAATTTCCGAAAAACTTTTGTAAGAAAAATAGAGGTGGTCGCCGATTAGGGCGCAATACCAGTGCGCCTACAGCCAGGAGGGGATATCATTGGAGACAATTGCCCAATTGCAGAGATATTTCCATCTGCTCTTGTAATATTTTTGATACTTCATCAGTGTCAGTATAAGACGACTTCCTATAATATATTGTAATAATTATTTAACAATTTTGCAATTTTTTTTTTTTTTTGTTATTTAAAAAAACAGATATATACACAAATATCAATTACATTTTTATTAAAGGTGAATTTGTTCTATAATTGTTAGGAGAAAGAATAAGGCTGCAAAAATGTATGCAATAAATAAATATTTTTCTGAAACACCCATACGTTTGAGAAATATACGTTTGTAAATGAACATTCTCTTCAGTGCGCGTTTGACTTTTGAGATTAACAGACGTGCGCGCACTCATTTATTTTAAGCTAACGGGATATATTATTATATGATACTATAAATTTAGTAACACGTATCGAGAAAAAATTTATTAAATAACTTATAATGTCCTTGGATATTGTTTTTCAAAATACTGGATATATGACCCGGGAATATGCACATGGACACAAAACCCCTGCTAAACACATCTCTTTACCCATAATCTTACGAAATCTCACAGAATCGCCCTGAAATGGTTGAAATATCCACATGTTGTCATTTTTCAACACAAATGACAAAATATGAACCTCGATTTCTTCTTTCTAGAAATATATGAACCATTAATTTGGCAAAATGATCTGTAATTGGTAAATTTTTCATTTTGGCCTCAATCGTTTGTCTTTGCGGCGCTCGCGAGGGGTTACTTCGCTCGTGTTTTATTATTATTTATTGTTAGTGAATGAAATGGATGAGAAAAGTCCTGCCTCCATAAGTAATACCAGAGGCCTCTAAATATAGAGACGGAGTGTCATGCTCTTAAATTTTGGTGGCAGAATCTCAAGACTTGAGATGGGTACACTTACGTATTACGTCGTATACAATCTTTCTTTTCATACTCTACCCTACTCTACAAGCAAATGTATACACAAATATCAAATGTTCGTATACACAAATATGTTTCTTGTTTTGTTAGGCTGACATGTGTTATCAAATTTAGCTTGTGTTAGAATATATATATCTATTTGTTAAAAAAAATTATATATATTTTAACACTCCTCCAAACACAATTACATTACATTACAATTTAAAAAGTTGATAAAAAGCAACTTTATAAAACATCAAGTAAAAAGAGGACACAAATCGAACCAGTCATATACTGTGTTTATAAGCCGATTACTCTACCATGAAGCCACACAGCATTATTCAAGCCAGTCGCTTAATACGGGACCTATATAATTGCACGTAGAGCAAATTCCTTGTGTATATTGAACATATACACAATAATATTATATATTTCATACACTTTTCATACTCTACCCTCTACACAAATATTTATGAATGGTCGAAAAGTCGAATGAAGCAAAATAAAATAACACCTCTTTTGCATTTATCAATTATTCATTTATCCATTTATTGAAGTCATAATATATTTAATTCAATTACATGCACATCATAACAAATTCATTTACATATAAGTACAAGTGTTTGCGCCAAAAGGAGGCTGTGGGAAGCCAAGGTCCGAGTTAAGTTATATATATTTAAGAATATATATAACATTCACTTCCTAAGCAATGCTTGGAATATTTACCCACTACAACAAAGTGGGCTCTGAGGCAGCTAAAGCTAAAGGAAAAAATGAGGAATAAAGCTCGGAAAATATATTAATAGAATGTCATTTCAAATAATTTATTAATTATATAATATAAATAAAAAAATTAAATAAATTATGATGTGGAGACGTTTAGTTTGGCCAATTTCCTTGATTGTGGGAGCTTTTTGGCGGAGCGTTTATTTTTTCGTAAATAATCTTGGCAAATCCATTTGGTATTTTTAAATAATAATACCTCAATTAAAAATTTTAAACAGCTAACGCGATGCTCCTTACAACCGTCATCTTCCACAAACCAAGGAAATTGCTCAGACGTTTTCTTTAAGATGTCATCTAAAATTAGGTTACAGACACGAGGTTGATGGGCATATTTTTGTAAGCATTGCTTATACCACAAAATGTGGTATGAGCAAACCTCGTAATACCTATCACTTGGATTAACTAATTTTAGATGATCATCATCTCCGTAATTTTTATTTTTAATGAGAAATTCCGACCTATCCTCTAATGAAGTATTTTTTTGGATCAACCTATCCACACAATTCCTACAATTATTTTTTTTTATTTTATTTGTAAAAATTACATACCCTGACAAATACCACTCGACTTGCATATCTACACTATTATCTACAACGTCGCCCCTCAGTATTGAATCTACAATATCCCTAAAGTCGCCCTGCACTATTGAATCCTCAATATCGAAATCTATGCTATCCAGATTGCTGCCCTCTGCTTCTTCCTCGATTAAGTCCTTATAATTAACAGTCCAATCCAACATTATTTCGTCGTCTTCTTCGCAATTCTTCGTGGCCATGTTGAAAGTTCCTCGTAAAATTTGAAGTGAAATTAGCCTCGCTGTAATAAACTTAATTTCGTGGAGGGAAGGATGGTCGTTGAAAGGAAGTGAAGCGCGTATTCTTGAGAAAAAGTTCTCCAGCGCGTCTTGATTAAATTTCCCTGGCAGCACAAATTTTACGTCGTCCATCTGGAACAGCTCCTCCGACAACTCCATTATTCACAAAAGCGTTTGCCTAAGTCCGCTTATCCAATAAGTTGTATTTTTTGTCGTTAGAGTCCCCAAAAATTCCATGTAATTCCTCATCCGCTCCGTTTTGTCCATACTGTTCCTTGTGAAGGGACAGCTCAGTGATTTCTTTGAATTCATGCACTTTACATTCAATTCGTCGAATATAATATTCATATAAGTGACGAATTTAATAGTTCCATCAACATATGTATCCAAAGATGAACCACTGAACATGTTGTTATCCCTTGCCGTTTTGATGGCTGCTGCAACCGACTTGCTCAGTGTTTGCACTGCTCTGGATACCGACATCTTGTGGAAACTGTTGGGGTAAATGTGTTTTTCAGTCAGCTTAGGGCACATCTTGAGGTCTACACTTTCCCTGTCTATATTGTACACCTCCTTTATGACCTTAAAGCTAGCCATATCTGAGCCAACTTGTACGTCACCTGACAGAAGGCTGTTCCTTGCCGACTTTATCAAGTGGCAATAGTCATACAAACAATAAATATTTACATCGTTGTACACAAATTTTGCCACTGTGTCATTTACACCCAACTCTCGGTACAATGCCCTATTGTTGGACCCCTGATCGCATATTAAAGCTCTTGGTTTGAGCCCTATGTGCGTCAGTGCATCAAATGATTCCTTCAAAATTACATGAAGGGTCTCCACAGGCATATCACCTGCGGAGAAATAATAACCTAAAATGAATTTCCAATTTGATGCGATCCCCTTCACCAAATTCACATTTGCTGCCAATTCTCTGCGTCCTGGTTCCTCTGCCAAGGTCCTCAAAGCCGTCTACGATGTCTTGCGCTCTATTAAAGACCAAATTTGGTTGTACCGTAATTTCGTCAATTACGATGCAGCATTGTTTCTCCCGGTCGTTCATCCCTTGCGCAGCTTTTTCCAAATTGTCTTTAACAGAGCGCATAATCCCTGGATTGACGTACCTAATTGGCCTCCACGCTAATAGGGTTTTAGGGTGAGGTAACTTAAAGCTAAGACTATCCCGCATAAAATTATAAGTTTTTGCCGAGAGGTAATTTATACTGAGTGCCATGGCCCTACACTCAGTAGGATACTCTCTCGTTGGCAAGCAAATTAATTTTGCGAATTCCGCTGCATTTTTGTTGACGTTGTCCAGTACAATTACGTTTTTCGATTTCAGCTTGTTTACAGCTTCTCCGTAAACATTTTCCTCCAGTTCCCTGACCTGTTCCTCCAGCTCCTTGCATCTATTGCTCAGCTCCACATTCCGTTTCATGTAGTATAATTCCCTTTTTGCATACTCTTCGCAAGTTATACAAAGCCCCACTTCCCGATTCCCTCCCCGCGCGCCAATGTCCTTCATATCATCGTCGTTTTCTCCTGCAATTCGGCACTTGTTTTCAAAGGTATCCTCTTCTGGCTGTAGTGGTAGTGGTAGTACACCGAGTTTTAATCTGCGACCACCTATATCTTCCCTTCTAAAATGCTTATCACAAACTAACACTTTCTTCTTAGATAAATCTAATGGTAAAATAGCTAACCACCTCGCCCTCATCTCACTATTAGTAGGTAAAGCAAAATATTTACAATGTGTATCACTTACGCAATTTTTAACGGCGCAGGACCTCTGTATGCCCTCATCCACTTCATTCAAGTATAAGGCGCGGCCTTCATATCCTAAAGGAAAAATAAACAAAAAAAGAGTAAAAAGCCTCTTCTCATACGAATGTGATACTAATAATATATAAGCGAATTATAAATTGAAGAATTTCTTTTAGAAAAGAATATGAACACCACACAATCACAGAAATCGAACTCACAACCCTTCGAATTTTAGTCTGTTTGCTACTCAACTACACCACATAACTTATATATGATTGTATGTTTAGATTACAATAAAAGGTTTGTTAATGTATTGAAAGGGAAATAACGCCGTGGCTCTTTTATGTAAGAACGCAGACACACAAACCACACACACAAAATAGACGCACAGATCATATTAACACAAATCAGACGCACAGAACGTATTACACCTTTCAAATAAATTATGTCAATTAAATTATTTTCACTTTTCTTATCTTACCTAAGGAAATTGTTGCCAAACTATTCTTTTTAATTTTTTTTTTTGCCTATAACGTGCTTGTCAAAATGCCGCCCGCATATCTTCGTCCTGGAATTAATGGAACTTATATCAAGCCTCAAATTCTCGCACCACTTCTGAAGTAATGACGCACATTTTGGGAACCGATATAGGGTCCCAAAAGATGAATCCTTCACACAACCTAAAACACATTTTTGAAGCGATTTTAAAAAATAAAAATAAAAATAAAAATAAACATTATGAGAGAACAAATGGAGTCTGAAAAAAATTTGAATTTCCTAATAAATAGTCAACAACAACAAGTGCAGTTTAATGACTTAATGACTCTGTGACGCGTGCGCCACAAAAACAAATGATTGAAAAGCCTTATTATTATTTGCGCAAGTTCCTACAATTACACGCGGACGGCTCTTAGATAACATATATAAATGTTGGAAAGGAATGATTTATTTGTCTATTCTATCATAAAAAGTGTGGTGGTTTATGAGTTGCATGCGCATATAACCATAAATCCACACATGCTAGGATGAATTTAGTATGCTTCGTTTCGATAGCGACCATAGCAAAGCTGAGTTGAAGATTTGTTAACATATATATTTTTCAACCACTTCAGGGCGATGTTGCAAAATTTCACAAGTGTATGGGTAAAGAGTTGCGGGAAGCAAGAGGTTTTGTGTCCGTGTGAATACACTACTACATAACCAATTTAGTGATAATTTCTTCCGGACCGATAACGGTGAAGAATTAGGTAGTTTTTTGTTTGTTTTGGTTTTTTACGCATATGTTACTGTTGTTGTTTTTTCTGTTCTTATATGCAAAGCAAATCGAATGACATAGATTTCACATACAATGCAATGCACATGCAAACACTTTTGAGTTTTTTATGCGCATGTGTTACTGTTGTTGCTTTTTAAAGAAAATATCATTGATTACATATACAAAACTGTTATTGTTTTTTGTACATGGCTAGGTTTCTGCGCGTTTTTATTGGCTTGGCTTCCCACAGCCTCCTTTTGGCGCAAACACTTGTACTTATATGTAAATGAATTTGTTATGATGTGCATGTAATTGAATTAAATATATTATGACTTCAATAAATGGATAAATGAATAATTGATAAATGCAAAAGAGGTGTTATTTTATTTTGCTTCATTCGACTTTTCGACCATTCATAAATATTTGTGTAGAGGGTAGAGTATGAAAAGTGTATGAAATATATAATATTATTGTGTATATGTTCAATATACACAAGGAATTTGCTCTACGTGCAATTATATAGGTCCCGTATTAAGCGACTGCCTCGAATAATGCTGTGTGGCTTCATGGTAGAGTAATCGGCTTATAAACACAGTATATGACTGGTTCGATTTGTGTCCTCTTTTTACTTGATGTTTTATAAAGTTGCTTTTTATCAACTTTTTAAATTGTAATGTAATGTAATTGTGTTTGGAGGAGTGTTAAAATATATATAATTTTTTTTAACAAATAGATATATATATTCTAACACAAGCTAAATTTGATAACACATGTCAGCCTAACAAAACAAGAAACATATTTGTGTATACGAACATTTGATATTTGTGTATACATTTGCTTGTAGAGTAGGGTAGAGTATGAAAAGAAAGATTGTATACGACGTAATACGTAAGTGTACCCATCTCAAGTCTTGAGATTCTGCCACCAAAATTTAAGAGCATGACACTCCGTCTCTATATTTATAAGTCTCTGCTTTTGAGCTTAACAGACGTGCGCGCACTTATTTATTTTAAGCTAACGGGATATATTATTATATGATAATATAAATATAGTAACACGTATCGAGAAAAAATTTATTAAATAACTTATAATGTCCTTGGATATTGTTTTTAAAATACTGGATATATGACTATAGACGTTTTATTTAACTTTTAATATCTATAACTTTATTAAATAATTATATTTTTCGTTAACAAAAAAAAATGAACTTTTTTCGTAAGCGTCCTTTTTATAAAAAGATGTGTGTTTTTTTGATGACTAAACTCATTTTGTAAAAATCAAAACAGTGCGTGAAGTTTTCAACGAGGTGTAACTAAAGGTTGCCACAGTACTCCCCCTCTAGCAAGCGTACCGCTTAGGAAACTTTACTTGACGCCCAGAACGTGTAACACTTTTTGGTTGTGGCGACAACACCTTCACAGGCACCTCTTGCTCATCTTCCGTAGTAATGTAAGCAGGCTTTAATCGATCTACCGAAACCGTTACACTTTTTCCATTAACAATTAAGTTGAAGTTTTTTCCACTACGACCTGTTACCACAAATGGCCCCTCATACGGAGATGACAGCGATGGACGAATGGAGTCATTACGTAGAAAAACTTGCTTCTAAACGTTTCTAAAGTAAATGCTTTCCATCTTTTATTTTTCCTACTTTATAAGTATTGTGGAAAATCCCTAGAGGCTTTTTTGCATCTAAAATATTAAATTAATCACTTTTTTTTAACCATAACAAAAAATTTTCAGCTTTATTCCACAAAAAAATTTTGTTTAGCAAAAATGTTATTCCAGCAGATAAATCACGTCGGGGTCACCAATTTATAGACGTTTTATTTAACTTTTAATATCTATAACTTTATTAAATAATTATATTTTTCGTTAACAAAAAAAAATGAACTTTTTTCGTAAGCGTCCTTTTTATAAAAAGATGTGTGTTTTTTTGATGACTAAACTTATTTTGTAAAAATCAAAACAGTGCGTGAAGTTTTCAACGAGGTGTAACTAAAGGTTGCCACATGACCCTGGAATATGCACATGGACACAAAACCCCTGCTAAACACATCTCTTTACCCATAATCTTACGAACTCTCACAGAATCGCCCTGAAATGGTTGAAATAACCACATGTTGTCATTTTTCAACTCAAATGACAAAATATGAAGCTCGATTTCTTTCTAGAAAAATAACTATTAATTTGGCAAAATGATCTGTAATTGGTAAATTTTTCATTTTGGCCTCAATCGTTTATCTTTGCGGCGTTCGTTAGTGTTTTATTATTATTTATTGTTAGTGAATGAAATGGATGAGAAAAGTCCTGCCCCCATAAGTAATACATACTCTCCATATTTTTCATTACGCAGCAATAGAGCAAAAACCTCCAGATATTTACATTTGACTAAGCGAGCGTTAATTTCCGAAAAACTTTTGTAAGAAAAATAGAGGTGGTCGCCGATTAGGGCGCAATACCAGTGCGCCTACAGCCAGGAGGCGATATCATTGGAGACGATTGCCCAATTGCAGGGATACCAGTACCAGTAGGGTACTTGTTATTGAAAATATTTACGCTTCGTGCGGAAAGCGATTCAGTACGGAAGTGTACAATTGTCACAATTGAAGCAGAATTTGAAGCCAAGCGCCAGATGCAAGCAACTGAAAATAAGGCGTTCTTTAATTTTGTTGTTGTTGTATATATATTGCAAGTCAGCTTACAAGTCTAGTTTTATGGTGAATATGGTTTTTTTGTTAATTGTGGGCGTTTTTGTTATCTGATGACGTTCATTCTAGAACCATCGATGATAGAAATATTTATAGATATATGTGCCAAATTTTAATATCACAGTTCAATTTTTGTGGAAGATAAATGGATTTCTGTCGATTGTGGGCGTGGCTCTTGACCGATTATGCCCATTTTAAATAGCGATCTGCGTGGAAAAATTAAAAGTGCCTGTACAAAATTTCAAAATTACGAAATTACAAAATTTACGCCCGCATGGCTATCCTAAAAATGGGCGTGGCCGAATAACAGACGCACCCACAATTGACAAAAATCTTTATATCAGCCACAAACATTGACGCATGAATTTGAACTTTAGTGCACCATATTTAAGGTTATCCATTCCGTCCATGTGCTAAAAATGGAGGTGGCCGGATAACAGACATGCGCACTATAGTTGCACTATATGCTAATTATATTTGCACGATTTTATTTTAATTATTTAAGTACAATTTATTTTTTAAAGAAGACAAATTTTGTTTGTTAAGGAAAAAGTAATAATAATTTTTTTGACATGATTGACTTAAAAATCTAATTTTATTATAATTTTTGTTTTTTTTAAGAATTAACTTTTTTACATGTAGATACCCTACATCACTGGCGTATAACTCGACTTGCAACTTGATACATAAGACATACACTAATTAGAGGGCACAATATATATATATATATATATTTGCCACGCCCATCTTTGTGGATGTGGGGGATATTTAATTTTTAGCCTAAACTAAATTTAGTTTTGTATTTATAATGTCATTTCTTTCCTGCATACTTCTTTGGAACTGTGGGTCCATTTCTAATGTTTTTTTTTTTTTGTAATTCTACCTGTTCTCTTAATAGTTTTGATACTTCATCAGTATCAGTATAAGACGACTTCCTATAATATATATTGTAATAATTTTTAACATTTTTGCATATTTGTATTTATATTATGTTTTTACTTTTTTTTTTTGATGGGGAGCATCCTGCACTTTGCTCAACTTTCTCTCTTTTACATTGATGTGGCGATAACCTAATGAGAGAATATTTCATTTATGTTTACATACGTTATCTGCCGTTAACTGCCGCTTCTAAATTAATAATTTCCACTACAGCTGCCTCGTTGGGAGTTAACGGCAATTCTTCTGTTGGGCCACCTCCAGTTTTATTTCTTGAAATCAAATTGGTCCAAAAATTTTTTTTTTTGTTCTATATTTGTAGTCCGTCCACACCTTAAAATTTTTTTTTCTTAATTATATAATTTATGAAATGATTTAAATCTAAATATACCTTTCTCCATTCGTTTCGAAGACCAACAGCGTTTAGCTTATTCTTTAACTCTTCCCATAATTCATTTAATTTTTGTCGTCCTGGGGAAGAGTTACTGTGATTTTGCGCCACGTCCCTGTGGTCTTCCATAAAACTTATAATTATGTCTATCTGTTCTTGTGTTACTGATCTGTAACAAAAGATTTTTAAATTTTATTCATTTTTTTTTTATACTTACATTTTTTTTTTTTGAATAATTTAATAATTGAATAATGATTTAATATTTTTTGTTTTTTTTCTTCAGATGTATTTTTTCGACCTATTATTTTAAATAATGATATCCATCTTTCTTCTAGCTCAAGGTCATGTTTTTTAATATTAAGTTACTTTTTATTCTTCTCGTGCATTGGCCAATATTTCGAACTTATATAAAGGGCATCTTCAGGGCCTGAAAAATTTTTTGACATTGAATATATACATATGTATAAAAAGAATACCGTCCTAACTTACTTTAAAGGTACATCACAAATTATTACATCACTTTTATTTAACAATAATTAAATACACACTTCTGGTATGCACCAGATGACTTGTATATAACAACTAATGTAGCCTAGCTTGTATATTCTCCTTTTTAATTAGACTTCTATATACTTGAGCACAATTGTCCGTGTCCGCTTTGTAATTAATTCGTGTGTTGGTAGGCTGCCCAACAATGTGCAGCATCTCTAATAGCAGACGTTTGTTGTAGTTCTTCTCTCTATTAATTATTTTAACATTCTCTAAGTCAGGGCCATGGTTCCTGTTTTTGCAATGTTCAGATAAGGCTGCCTTAGGGGTCGCGTTTTTGTCTCTACATTTGATGTCCGACCTGTGTCCTGCCAACCTTGTTCTTAATTTGTTTTTGGTTGTTCCGATGTACGGTCATATTGCATTTTTCTTTTTCATTGCCATTACACCTAATATTATATACCACATTGGACTGGTCCATCCTGTCTATTTTACTTTTGGTATTAGAATAAACGTTTTTCAGTGTATTTTTCATAGTGTAAGCTATGGTTATATTTCCGTTGTTTGTAATGCCGTTTTTTAGCCGTTCTGAAAGTTTCGGAACATACATCATGGCCTTGTATTTTTGTGGTAGGTTATTGGTATTTATATTTTTGTTGTTGTTTTTATTGTTATTGTTTTTATTGTGTGTCTAATGAGTCTATTGATGTAGTAATCCGGAAAATCGTTACTCCCTAAAATTTTCTTAATTTTTTGGGTGTTGTCTTTATGAAATTCAGTGTCGCTGATGTTTAGTACTTTCTAATATAAGTGGTACCGTTATCCAACACTGTGCCAAAAATGGGCGTGTTTGATTAACGCAAATGCCTATAATTAAAAAAAAACACTATTTGCGTAAGTACATGAAACAGTCATATACATAAATATGGCAATAGGAACTTATTTTTTAGAGTATTATAACAGGTGGAGGGTATTTAAGCTTCGGTCTTAACCGAACTTCTTTATCTTGTTTGTTTATATTTTAACGTTATTTTTCATTCACTTTAAACCGATAACAATGATACGATTACGATACCTTTACGCAGTTGGTTTTGGGGACGATATCGTTGAATCTTAATCGTTAAAAATGATATCGTTTGAAAATTACGCAATGACCCCCCAGATATAGTTCCCGAACACAGTAGAGCAACAGCCGCAAAAAATTACTCTCTTTTTTTGACTTTGCTGTTGGAGCGTTTATAATAGAGCAGCAGCTGCAGCCGCAAAATTTTCTTTAGTTTTTTTTTCATTTTCATTTAATAAATTCTACTATAAAATATATGTAAATGAATGGATTGTAAATTGTAAAAATATTTAAGATAATTTACATAATAGTATGCGCATTTAAAACTTTGAAACGGTTATTTCCTCCGGTTAGTCCGGTCCAAGCCGAGGTAGCTGGGCGGTTTTCTCCAGGGGCTCCTTTTCAAGAAATTTGTTTGAATAAAGGACTCGGGTGTGGTGTTAAATTATATTAATACACTATATTTATTGCTTGACACTATTCTCACTTATACAATACAATGGTGTTGTTGTTTTCTTGCTATGTTCAAAACTAAGTATAGCACAAAGAAAAAAGGCTAACACGGTGACCTGTTACCACTGGTAGTTTTCCACGTTAAATTTCCTCTCGCGGTTTCTTCGTCGGATTCAATGTACCGTGTTACACGCTTTGTAGGTCTTGTCTGTCCTTCATAGATGGCCACTCATTTATTTCGTGAGGGCCCTGCGTCCTCACACTCCCCCCTCACTTTAGAGAGCCTGTGCACCGTCACGGTCACATTTTTATTTATCCTCACTCGATACCGCGACCCTTCATGGAACACCAGTTTACAGCTTTTCTTACCACGTATAGCGCTGTCCTTAATCCTGCGTATCAACGCTTGTAGGGCGGCCGGCGTATGCTCTACTTCCACTCGTTCGTTAACAGTCGGTTGCTCAATTTCCAGTGGTTGGGCCTCTGATTCATCACCTGGAGTAAGGGTGCCATACCTAATCAGGATATCATCTGTGTCCTCGGGCATAACGCTTATGAAATCTTCAGTTAGCGCGGCCTGTTGACCGAGCATTATAGTGTCATATCCTGTCGGTACTGTTGGTGCGATGACAGTGCAGCGTGGAGGTGACAGCCCTTGTGTCCACATGGGGTCGACTGTGCTAATTTGTGTCGGGGGTATTTTCTTTGTTGGAGGCGACGTCCAGAGACACTCTTTTAGACCACCGGCCCTTACGTACTTAATTGGCAATATCGTACATAATTGGCAATATCGCGGAACATTCCCGGCCAAAAGTATCTGTTTAGTATTCGTTTTGTCGTTTTTCGCACCCCTGCACTTGGTTGGTCGTGATTCTCTACTAACATGCGGTGGCGAGCGTTTGTAGGAATACATAGTTTCCAGGGTGTATCCTCAGCGCCTTCTGCATGTCGGGAGAATCTACGGTACACATTGTCGTTTTCTATTATATACTCTGGATATTTTTCTGGTGACTATTGTATCTTGCGTTTTAAATTGTTTAACCATGGACATTGCTCATCGCTAGTTTTAGCTGAACATAATTTCGCTGCCTCGTATGGTTGTCGACTCAGTGCGTCTGCTAGCACGTTGTATTTACCTTTGCGATATTCTATGTCAAAAGTAAACTGTTGTAACTCTAACGCCCATCGTGCCAGCCTTCCTGTCGGATTATCGATGCTATTTAGCCACTTTAATGCCAAATGGTCAGTGATAACCTTGAAATGGTAGCCCTCGAGGTATGGTTTCATCTTCCGTATGCCCCAAACTATAGCCAGACACTGTTTCTCTGTGGTTGAATATTTTTCTTCTGCTCCATGTAGGTGGCGACTGGCATACGCGATGACTCTTTCTTGGCCTTCCCGCACCTGAGTTAGTACGGCCCCAATGCCGACGTTGCTAGCATCTGTTTGTAACACAAATTGTTGAGTGAAATCTGGGCATGCTAGTACGGGTGCCTCGGTAAGTCGACGCTTTAGTTCATCAAACGCATTCTGTTGTTCCTGGCCCCAGACCCATCGTTTATTTTTTTTCAGCAATGTAGTTAAGGGGTGCACCACGTCTGCATATTCTGGTACAAATCGACGGTACCATGACGCAGTTCCTAGGCAACGCCGCAGCTCCTTAATGTTTCGCGGTGGTTTTAGTTGGCGTATTGCCACTACTTTGTCAGGGTCGGTGGCGATGCCATTCTCGGTAACCATGTGTCCTAAGTATTTTAGTTCCTTTTTGAAGAACTTGCATTTGTCCGGGTTAATTTTCAATCTAGCCTGACGTAACTTGTTAAATACTTGCTGTAAGTGTAAGTGTTCCTTTGTTTGGCAGAGGATATGCATCAGGTATGGAACGCGCATTTAATGTTCGGTAATCTACACAGAGGCGCCACTTACCGTCCTTCTTGGGTACTAATACTACTGGGGCGCTGTAAGGGCTTCTTGACGGTTCAATTAGCCCCGCTTCTAGTAATGTATCGACTTCTTTGTTTAATATTTCTTGCATAGCTGGGTTCCGCCGTTGGTATCTCAATTTTATCGGTACATTATCCTTCATACGTATGTAGTGTTGGGTTATGTTCGAGGTTCCTCTGATTTGCTCGAAAGCGGCTATTTCACGTTTTAGGAATGATTTAATTTCATACTGGACATCGGTGACCACTCCTAGGGACCCGTTAGTATCACCAGCCACTCCACCACACGTAATAGGGATGGTTTGTCCACCACAAAAGAATTTCGCACCAACTCCCGCTAGAAAATCCATACCCAAGATGAGCGAGTCCATTGTATTTTCCAACACTAGTACCTCGATGTCACATAACTTGCTTCCTAGTGCCACAGTGACCAGAATCTCACCGCTTGCGTTTGATGTTGACCCATCAGCTAATTGAATCCTTGTGGAAACTTCTCGCATCTTTTGTATGAACGGTATACTATCAACACAACTTTGACGAATAAAACTTCTAGTGGCACCGGTATCTAGTGTTGCTGTTAAAGGCAGTCCGCCTATCGTTACTGCTGCCGTGAGATGACCATTTACGCATTTCATGTGTTTCGGGTTAGATCTTGCCGGCCGACCATTCCCCGTTAATAGCTGGTTTCCCGGAGTCTTTTTACAACAATCGCGTGTTCGCACATTTCGTCGACCGCAAGTCCAGCAAAATAAAACTTGTGCATTTTTACAACGGCGTGCGAAATGTCCGGGCTGAGCACATCGGCGACAAACCTGACTGGGATTCCCCACTTTGTCACCTGATTCCACCTGACGAATTACATTTGTTTCCATCTTATTTCGTTCGTTCTTTGGTTTTGTTTCAGGGGGTATATCTTCATATTCGCATGCCAGTTCGATTAATTCATCCAGACTCGTAAATCTATGGTGACCAATATATAATTGGTACTCCCGTCGGCTATTGCGGTAAATGATCTCTATTTTCCGTGTTTTTGTGTAATCCAGATGTTTCATTAAATCTTGCATTACCAGTGCGTATGCTTTAAAATTTTGTGCAGGGCGTTGGTAAGTTTGTCTCACCCGTTCTTCTAGCCGTTCTTGGAAATGAGGAGGCATGAAGAATTTCAAGAAGTCTTTCTTAAACTCGCATAATGATGACCATGGTTTCCTGTTATTTCTAAACCACACCAAGGCTTTTCCTGTGAGCAGTTCAGGCATCACCTTTGGCATTAATTCGGTTGGTAGTTCGTAGGTATCGGCTAATTCTTCTAACCTCTCCAAAAATGCCAATGGATCTCCTTCACCGTCAAATCTGATTGACCATTTCGTTACCTTGTCTATGACCATTGCGCACGTCATCTTAACTTTATGTTCGTTCTTTTCACTATGTGGTAGGGGAGGACTAGGAGGACGTGAAGTATTTGGTGCGTTTAGACTTTGTGTTGAGGCTGGGGAGAATTTTTCTTGTAATTTCGTAATCTGTTGTTGAATCGCATCGGGTAGTTCTGGATCATTCATGAACGTTACTAGCTGTTTGCGAATTTCATCGACGGTATCTAACGGTTGTATGCCAAATTCGTTGCAAATGTCTTCTAGCTCGTCCTTGTGTGCATAGTACAACCAGCCTGTGCGTACCATGTTAGCCTTTTTCGAGATCTGCGTTTATTGTATAGTGATGATTATGCTTCAGCTATTGTTCTTACCCGAGTCCCTGCTCGGGCGCCACTTGAAACGGTTATTTCCTCCGGTTATTCCGATTTAAGCCGAGGTAGCTGGGCGGTTTTCTCCAGGGGCTCCTTTTCAAGAAATTTGTTTGAATAAAGGACTCAGGTGTGGTGTTAAATTATATTAATACACTATATTTATTGCTTGACACTATCCTCACTTATACAATACAATGGTGTTGTTGTTTTCTTGCTATGTTCAAAACTAAGTATAGCACAAAGAAAAAAGGCTAACACGGTGACCTTCTGTTACCACTGGTAGTTTTCCACGTTAAATTTCCTCTCGCGGTTCCTTCGTCGGATTCAATGTACCGTGTTACCCGCTTTGTAGGTCTTGTCTGTCCTTCATAGATGGCCACTCATTTATTTCGTGAGGGCCCTGCGTCCTCACAACTTGGAAAATGTTCCAAACCAAGAGAAGGTGGTGGGTCCGTCCGCCCGTTAAATTTAACTCGAGATGAAATTGGGTTTTATAAAACAAGTTTAGGAGCAGTAGATGGGAAGCATATTACTATTAGAAGTCCTAAGAACGGTGGTTCACTTTATTACAATTAAAAAAAAAAAAAAATTATTATTAACATTTCGTCAAAAATGTTTTTACTTTGATCAGCCATTTTTTTTTTTAATTTACATAACATATTTCAGTTACGAAAATCACATAAAACAAAATTACAAAATTAACAAAACGGAATTGAAAATAAATTATACTAAAATGGGCTACCCTACCCGTTCTCAATATGAGAGAAAATTGAAAAAATGAGAATGCGGTTGGAGATTTAAAATAGATTTGAAGCTAGCAGCAGCTGCATTTGAAAAACCCAGCCGCAAACACATTTTCCAATTGTGAAAAATTTGAAGATTTTTTGGAACTAGCTTTCAATAGTATTTTCAAAATTATTCAAGAAAACTATGAAAAAAACAATTACTGATTTATTTCACTAAAAGTATCAATAGTGGTTTAACACCAACAGAAATTTTAGAAATAGAGGAATATATATCATCTTATGTATTTAAAAAAATTCCTGAAATCAAATCAAAACAATAAATAATTTTATAAATCATTTGTGTTTATTAAATATTGGGCTAATGTATTTCTTAAACCAAATACTTCATTGATTGTTCTCCACTGATCTCGTGGTAATGATTTCTCGAAAATTGTATCATCATTACAGTTGTAATATACTTATATTTTATAGTAGAATATATGAAATGAAAAAAAGAAAACTAAAAAAAAATAATTTTGCTGCTGCTGCTTTATTATAATCGTTCTAGCAGCAATGTCAAAAAAATAGAGTAATTTGCACTATGTTTCTCTTTTTACCTCCTTCCAGCGTTGCCACTACGCTATCTTGGCGCACGTTTGATAATTATGTACAATAAGTGCGCGTAACCTTTTTATTCTATTCTTAGTTTTTCAATTATTTGTGAATGTATCAGGATTGCTTTTATTATAAAAATCTTATTTAATAAAAAAATAGCGTAAATTGAAAGAAGAAAATGTGGTTAAAAAATAGAGGGCCTTTAAATGCTGTTCTGGCACTTGTACCACACAAATATTTAAACACCTCAACAATAGCCCCCTATACGGATGCACATGCAAATCTGCCAAGTAATCATGTATACGGACAGCCAGTGCACTTAACTCATCCGCATATGATTAAACAAGATGAACTGGTACCTGGAATCCGCCTAGAAGAATTTCAACAACGTCGTACACGTCTTATGATGAACATACAAAAATATGCTGCTGACCATTTGCAACAGCCTGATAAACAGCATCTGGTAGATGATGACTTCCAGTATAATGTGTGATCATGATTTGTGTAAATGACCAATTCCACTGTTTATAGGTAATCATACCGTCATCGACCAAAAAGTACATGAGCGATAAAATACCGTATGTGTTTCGGCAGAATTCCGATTTTTATTATTTATCCGGTTGCCTCGAACCAGACTCTGCGTTGATGATAAGAACTAATGAAAGAAACCAAATAACAACGACAATGTTTGTGCGTCCAAAAGACAAACATGTAGAATTGTGGGAGGGTCCTCGTACTGGTGTTGAATTAGCAACTGAATTTTTTGGGGTCAGTGAAGCATATGATGTGTGCCAGTTTAAGGAGGTGTTAACCAAATTAGTCCAATTAGAAAATCCCGTTATGTGGTATGATAAAAACAACTCTGATTTAACAAATATTAACGAAGACATGGCGCGAATAATGCCGCACTGCAGAGGTCATAAGAACTTGCTAGCTCCAACTGCTGTTGTACAAGAAATGCGCATTTTGAAATCCGTCGCTGAGCAAAATTTGATGAGACGCACTTGTCAAATAGCCTCGGAGGCCATTAATGATGTTATGAGAAGTACAAGAGTCGGTCATTCAGAGCATCATATATTTGCAATGATAGATTATCAATGCCGCATACGAAACGCTAGTCATTTAGCTTATCCACCAGTAGTGGCCAGCGGCAATAATGCCACCATCATTCATTATATTGACAATTCCCAAATTATTAAACGAAACGAGTTAGTGTTGATGGACGCGGGTTGTGAATATGGTGGCTATACTAGCGACATAACGCGTACTTGGCCAGTAAGTGGAGAATTTACGGAACCTCAAAAAGTGTTATATGAGCTTATATTGAACGTGCAAAAAGAACTAATAGGTTAGAGGAGCATTTAATGGGAGACCTTTTATATTGAATAATGATAATGCTATGGTGTGTATGTGTTAGGTACACTGCTAAGAGAGGGTGGTCAAACGTTGGATGAACTGTTTGAAACCATGTGCGTAAAATTAGCCAAATATTTGCAAGAAATTGGTTTGGTGCCAAAACACGTCACCGATATTGTCACCTTGACAAGGGTAAGTTATGGTAGCACTTTAGTGTTGAGAAAATCCAACGGAAAACACTTTCATTTACAGGCTGGTTACGATTTTTGTCCCCATCATGTGTCGCACTATTTAGGTATGGACGTACATGATACACCTCTAATGCCGCGTTCTCTTAAACTAATGCCCGGAATGGTATGCACTGTGGAGCCGGGCATTTATATACCAAAGGATCGCAATGATGTACCAAAGGAATTTCGCGGTTTAGGAGTGCGCGTAGAAGACGACATACTCATCAATTCAAATAATCAGGTGGAAGTCTTAAGTGCAGCCTGTCTTAAAGAACGTAATGAGTTGGAAAATCTTCAAGCACAAGAAAAAAATCCTTAAAATTTTGGAAGTTTTGTGTACTTTATTCAAATGTGTGTGCAATTGTGCGGACTGAAATGTATGTATGACATGTATATAGTGGTGTGCTAACCGTTACATAATTGCAAGCGGGAGCTAGAAAGCAAAAAGAGAACAAATTTTGTACATTAAATAAATTCGGTTTTATATTTTTTGTTTCCGATAAACAAGCTTAGACGCATTATTGCATCACTTTGGACACGAATGTAAGTAATCTCCGGATCATTAATGGAAGTAACGATACCTAGAGAAAAAAAAAACATGTAAAACAAGTAAAAATATTATGATCGGTCAAGCTCGATCATTTCATACCCTACACCACTTACATCCACAAATTATGCTACAATTAGTTCAGTTGTATCAGTAAATGCGAGATATTTCCACATGTTTTTTCGCGAATTATTATTTTATGGAAAGGCGTTCTAAAAATGGTCTGATCAGAACCAAATTTGGTACAACTACACATTAATTAAGCTAATTAAATATTCTTCAAGAAATTTTGTCCAATAATTTTAAAAATAGCGATTTTTTGTCATAAATGCTTCCATTATAATAGGACTTTATATGGAGAGATGTTCTAAAAATGGTTCAATTCAATCCATTTTCAATAAGGTTTCTTTTCTTGGGGTCAATATTTCATTGAGAAAGAAATATCTCAAAAAATGCGACCAGTATAAATTTACATGGACACACGGACGGACATGGTTAAATCAATTCAGAATTAAAATCTATGGATTAGGACACCCTTTACCCTTTACCACAAGTGGTGCAGGGTATAAAAACAAACTTGGCTCAAGCCGCATCTTAAATCGCTATATAGATTATCTATCAATACCCTCTCTATATACGATATACGAGAAGAATGCTGGGCCAAATAAAGTACTTTGGACTGTTGTCGGCTCATTTGTTTTCCGACCTTACCCGTTTTTGCCTATGGATGAGTGTACCACATTTCATTTGTGTGCCTCATAGACAGATATTTGTCTAGTTGGCCAATATCGTCCAATTGGAATATCAACATAGCGGCATGAACTAAAGGGTTAAACATATATTCTGCAGCCCATCACAATGCAGTGTTGCGCGGATGGCAGTGTAAAGCATATAATTTGCAGCAAAACTTTAACGTCATTGGTTTTCAGTGCTTATCCATGCAAATCTGCATGCGGCTACTTAAAGGTAACGTTTCAATAATGCATCCACGCTCTGTGTACGATCGAATTTAATTATATAACAACAAGTCTCTTTGGATATTTCAGTGCAGCACTGCTACGATGTGCTGCGAAATATATGTTTGAGCTATAAGAGTTAACGTATTGACTTCTAGCTCCATTGAGCGTTTCAACACAGACTCCCGGACCGCCTGTCCCAAATTTGGCCGTGAAAGAGTTTTGTCAACGCTTCTAATTGCGATTCAAAATGACTTGAATACGTATACGTTTCATTTCTTACATTCTTTGAGGGATTTATACTCTGAAAATAAATCCACTTCAATGTGTTGTGTTTGATAGAGTTGAATGCATTTCAGGTGGCCGAGGGTCTCTATCAACAGCATAACATCAACTGGCAGCATGTGTGGGAATCTTAAGCATATGTCGCATACGGTGCAACCAAATTTTACGACACATTCGGATAAAATGGAACCAAGCCACCTATCTAAAACTCGACGATTCATAGAACCATTTAAACGTATCCAGGGTACCGGACGAATTACAATAATTTCTCTGCAAATGATAACAATAAGTTTATGAATGAATTTGCGCAGATATGTTAACATGTCACCTTTCTTTCTTTGGACAGGATGCTGCTTTTGTGTCGCTATGTACACTTTCAAAACGTTTTACCGGTTTTATGATACGTTTGCCGATTTTGGGCACGTTCTCTTCGATTGTAGACGTACACTCCTCAGATCTGAATTTTTTCGCAACCGGTTCTCTTACTTGCGCTTCACTGGCATCACCATCATTTCTTACACCAGTACTGTCCATTTTGGCATATTGACGTTTTAATGCGGCTGTGGCACCTCCAATGTTTTCACGTTCCAATCTTTTCAAATTAAACGTGTGTACTACCCAGGCACGAATGTGATTTTTGTGCACATACAAAAATGACCTAATACCCACGCGCTTTATAACATAGATGGAGCTCAGTATGTCGAGGCTGTGCAGCAGATTCTTTTCATTGGAGAATGTATTCTATGGTTTTTATAGTACAACAACAATTTCTTCATTAGAAATATAAAAGTTTGAAACAACGTTTCATGAATTACCATTAGGTCACGCACAGATACTCCCAGGGTATGATTTTGTACATAATTGTGCACTTCCTCTAAGCATTTTAGTCCTTCTTCATTAAAACCTGATTCTTGGGCTTTGAGTTTCGCCTTAACCAAGTCATTGTTAGTATATTGCCACAAGGATTCGCTATAAACAAGAATTTTTTTAAAATATTGTTGGTTTAATAAGTGAGATTGTTAGTCGACTAAGCTCCATCACTTAATGCCTCACAAGTAACCAATTGGTTCCACTGTACAAAAGGTCTTTTATAGATATTAGAAACATGTATTGTTATACAAATTTCTGGTTTGTGAAAATGTTTGTAATGCCCAGAAGGAGGTGTGACACAAAAGATTCTCAATCAATTGGTATACCTCTGAGTTTCATCTCATCCGTTTAAAAGTTGCCTTACCTACACCCTACATTATAAGTATTACAAGTACATTCACTTACTTCATAATTCTCTGTAAAATGTCTCCAGTGTTCATTTCCAATAGAATTTCCGGTACCCTTAAACCGTCATATTCCGTTGTATTGCTTTGAAACTGTACAGCATCAGGCATTTTAATTTGTATGGTTGGCAAATTAACTACAAACACATCCTGGGCACGAACGATGCGTTCTTCTTTATTGAGGGTCGGTTCATATTCTTCAATTTTATCGTAATCGTCTTCAGAATTTTTAAAAACTAAAATTTCCTGACACAACTGACACCAATCCACTGGTTTGTTCATTTTCAAATTGCCCACCATTTTACCCAAATCTTTACGCTCGTACGTAGACTCCTTGTCATGCCAATATGATTCCAACATCCGCACCAACGTTAATAAATTGTTCTTATCAACTTTAACGGACACCTGTTGACCATTGGTAGCCAGGTAAAGTAATTTTTGTGGTTGAATTTCACTTAGAGAACACAACGCATCGCCCTTCTCCATAACAATACGTGCAATGGCATTCAGATAATTGTCTTCCAGTAATATGCACGGAAATGGACACTGTATCACTGCATAGCCGTCCTGGTCTTGTTGTTGCAGTTTATCAAAGTGAATGTCAACGTCTTTATTCAAATGATTTAGAGCACAGAAAAAATGCAAATTTCTTGCCGGCAATTTCGCTATAAAGTCATACGGTGTGTAGTGCAATTTGTAGCTAAGGTTGGCTGGACGAAATTTCACGCGTACCTGATAGGAGAGAAGACCTGTTAATCGAATCTCTCACTTTTTTGAAAATATTCTACTTACCGATTTCTCAACGGCATCCATCACTTCCATATTTTTCGTATATTCAGTTTCTGGAGCGTTTTCGAAAATATTTTGGAAATGATCTAAGGTACGATCTATTGATGACTCCATGGAACTTTGTTCAGCATCCACCGTTAACATATTTATGGGCAATTTAATGTTTGTACATAAAAATCGTTGGGCCACACTTTCCGCTATGACAAACATTTGACCCAAAGTGGGAGATTTCAGTTCCATGCAATCCTTAAGAGGTGCTGGTTGTGTGGTGGAAGAAGAGGATGAACAGCTGGCTCCAAAGAAGAAATGCAAGACACTGCCATAATAAGAGTAGAATGCATCAAACACGCTGTACGGCAGACGCAACCACAATAAACGGCTGCGATATTTGGAGGAGAGCAGATATTGTGGCCCCGTCATCTGCGTGGGCAACAGATTGAGATTTTTACGCTTGATCGCTATTACCATGGCATCGGCGCGCGCTTTCGCAAAGGCCGCTTCCAGCACATCTTCAGAGAAGCTCTTGTAAATATCGAAAGCTTGCAAATTGAACAACGTTTTATCGCGTATCGAACACAATGAACTGTGCAACACATTAATGACGGTCGCCACTTGCACGTCAAATACTGTTTCGGGATCTTTATAAACAATCATATCCTCATCTGTCTCGACGGGATTGCGTTCTATAAAGAGGCTCTCAAACTCAACTATCGAGTTGGGTAACAAGTATTTGAATTGCTCCCGCTCACCCTTGTCATCACTATAAATCAACTTGTACATGTAGACCATAATCAAGGTGAAGTGTCGCATTAACGCTGTGGCAGCTTCACTACGAGTGGGGTATACTTTGCGTAATTTCTCTAAGAATTTGTCACCATATTTTGTTTGTAGTCTTTCATCGGTTTGCAGTATGTGCAGCCAGGTGGGAACATGCGGTATGTGACGTTTTTCATGCACCAGATATCGTATTCTTCTGGTACAGGCCTGAGTGGTTTTGTTGTTGATGCCCAATGTGTGACGTATAACGTCGCGACACACCTTTCCCATATCGATGAGTCCGAAACTTGCTACTGGTGGACTCAAGTAAACATATACGGTCTTGGCCACCAACAAAAGCTCGTCCTCCTTTGCGGACCAGTGCACGCGTAAAGTGCGCATATTTTTTAAAGCATCCTTATCGATAGCATCCAGCGGACGCTTCTTTCTAGTATATTTAATTATAGGCACACTATGTGAGGAGGCTACGTCTTTATGTATTTGGATCATTTTACGATATCTACGATTCAGTTTTAGTGTTTTGTTTGACATACGTTTTACACCCGTACCAGCTGTACGTCCGGTACGGACATTTGTTACATTTTGCGCTTGAATCGACCACGACCAATTGCGAAATGTGTGAGCAAACAATGTACTGGACAAACCGGCTGCACCCAAACCATCTCCCGGCAATTGACCATTGTCGTAGGCAGGCGCCTCATCAAAATCGACAGCTGATAAAAATTCCAATTGCTTGGCTCGTACGGGTGCGTCCCTTTTACCCCGTCGATAACCCAGTTTGGTGTACACACATATTCTCTGCAACGTAGTCCAATAATGGTGGACATCATCGAAACTGCAAAAATTAAAGTAAATGGGCACATATTCACGCTCCGAGTTGATGCGATTATAACTCATTTCTGAGGTGGTTGTATCCAGAATGCAAGCCTTCCTATTAAAGTACACCCACATCACGAGCGGATCCTTGACATTTAAGCGGTCGCTAATCTATTAGAACAGAAAGAGAAATGGGAACTATTGTTGAAATATATTCTAAAAATGAAAAGAAAATGTAAGTCGGACTTGATCGAGTTTTAAATGCAACGAAACGTTGCAACATCATCTCAATTTGAAGTGTGTTTATAAATATCATGTAAAAGCATCCAAATACTATTACGAAATGTAGTACACACGGAAGATACTTGGAAATATTTTCATATTGGAATTGCTAAATTATCTTCCGACTACAGCAAACAATGCACTTTCCGTACAATTTCATAAAAGTGTCGTAAAAACTTTAATCCATAGATTGAGTACAAAGTCAGACAGCCGCGAATATTAAAAGAATTTAGCATTAATGATTCCGAGAGGAGGCGGATACGGGTATAGGTACGGGTACGAAACAACTACATAGTCTATTAATAATAAAAAATGACATCGTTTCGACAATTTTCCTCTCTCTTCCCAACCCTACACAGATATCGTTGCTGCTTCACTTACTTGAATCAAACCCATTTGATTCATAAGCTTCAGTACGGATATGTAGACACGTTGCAACTGTATGCGCATAATTTTACATTGCAAATCGGCAGGTAGTTGGCGCATCAAGTAGTGCTGACGTATAGGGTGAGCTAAATAGTCAGACAATCGCTTATCTGCACCTTTATCCAAACGAAACACTTTATTGAATATGGACAAAGGCATACGATCCACAGCGTCGGTGAAGCACACCCAACCCACCGGTTTATCGACATAATTGGGTAAAGGCGGTATGAATGTACGCCAACTAATTTCTTTAGAGTATGCCTTCAGGTTGATATTCTCTTGGCGCGACTGTTCGTAGTATTCGGTTATGTTCAGTGATGGTTCACTTTGCTGCCAATATTGCAACAATTCTGGTGTCACATCATAAGTGACCCGATAATCGCCCAACTCGATTACGATATAGAACAAGAATTCGTGTATGTAACGTGATATTAAGAATTTTGGCGGTTTTTGACATCTCACTTCGATGACATCTTTCGATTTGTAGGTTGCGTCCTTTTGTATTTTGGCACTACGCTTTAGGAATTGTTTCTTTTGGAACTTCATGGAGGCGACTTGACGTAAACGTTTTTCTTCCATGGCTAAGAAGAAGGCGTTCTTCAACTTGAGAATCTCGTGCCGCATTATCCGGTGATCCACATCAATTTTGGGATGTGTTACGTAACGGTGTAAGCGCACTTGCTCCTCACACTGTAAAATTATTTCATACAGGTTGATAATTTTCAATTTGTTCATGTGGCATAGCAAGCGCGCCAGTGTTTTACGGCATGCCACATCTGTGGCACCTTGACTCCTCTCCTGGGCGTGTACGGCTTTCCGTATTGTAACCACAGAGGCTATACAATTTTCATTAATCACCTGCACCACAATGGCTTTGCGCGATATTAGCTTTTGTGTGTTACCCTCACGGGCCGACAAGTATTCCTCATAATTGCCTTCTTTTATCCGTGCCACTATTTGCGGTATATCACTTAAAACGACATCGACTTTTGGCAAATTCGGTTCATCGTTACATTGGAGATTCTTTAAAGCAGCGTTGGAGGTATGAACTGTTTTTTTTATCGCATCGGAGTGTTCTAACGCCACGTACCTAAACAATAAAGCATTCTTACGATGATCAGTGGATTAGTGAAGTGAATAAGAAAAATTTACATGTGAAGGCGTTGTCGTCCTTTATCCATTACATAGGCCTTAATTAAGCCATCACTTAACGATTGTTTAATTATTTGACGCAAAGTCAAGTAATTGCTGGCCATGTAGCAATTGATTTCAGTGTTACTAGCACCACGAGAACCAAACCGCGCTACACATTGGTACAGCTCTTCACGTAACGGCATGTCAACATAAGCATGTTTGTCAATGTGAAAGTCACCACCTAAAACATTGCTTTTCCATCATATTTATGTTAAATATAAATTCTAAATAAAGAGTTACTGGTAATCTCGCTTTCATCGGTATTGTTCGAATCATTTTCCAAGTCGGTGAATAAGTCATCAATGGAGCATTCTGGATTTCTGAGTTTAACTATAGCCACCGTTCGTCGTTTCGTATTGGGGTCCACTGATTTTGGTTTAGCGTTTGTATGTATGTCGAAATAACATACAGACTACATTATATAGAAAACACATGCAAATAAATTGGGAAATGGAACATGTATAAGAGTGGTAGTGAGTACCTGTGTTTCAAAAATTCGTCTAAACAAATGCGTTAACATGACCTTCTTCAGTGTCCTCGTATTGTCGAAGGCAAAATACATGCGCATATCAAGGATGGGCATTCTATGATGTGGCTGATCCTTTAATATAAGAAACATCTTCTCTACAATAGTCATTAAAGTACTGCGTTGGGTTGGATGAAAACGTGGCAATGTAAGTAAAGTGCTAACAATTAAACGTTCTCCGCGCTTCTCATTAAACACTTGACTGCTAATGACATTATAGCCCAACAACTTATTTCTAAACGTATAACAAGAACACAGTTGTAAATACACTTCATTCATTCCAGAATAATGCAGATATTGTTTTTTTTTTACTTAATGTAGAACACGGTAGCAGAATCTTTACAAAGATTTAGCAAAGACCACAAACCGGCTGAAGTTTCTCCATTGCGACGTGATCGACCTATGGCCTCCCAAATAGCATATTGAACTGCTGTTAATTCCTTGGGTCGTGGCACGTTTTCTGGCGTAAGCGCATTATAACGCAGTGTTTGGCTGGCCACAATTACAAAACGACTCCCATACCTAAAGTATGGATGATTAGATGATAATACATTTTGCGATTCTATTAATTAATACGTTTTTAAAACTTGGTCGGCACTGAAACTTTTGATCGACATAAAAGGGATGCGTTGACGTTCTTTATAGCTTTCACACGAACCCATTATGGGACCATCCATTATTGGTACAAATGTATAGCGTACCAGCGGGCATGTATCCTTTTAGAAAAAATCATTTAACGGCATTTACTTATATACAGAATATAAATTGTAAACGTACCGGTGTTATAGGTACCCCCAAATCTACATCAATTATTTTAAAACGTTCATAAATTTGTACGTTTTCGCGTTCTTTGGGTAACAGGAAGAACTCCAGATGTTCTTGAGTTTTCAATATATATTGCCATACTTGATCTACTAGATGGATTGGCAGAGGTAATTGCAAATTTAATGTTGCACCCAAGTAAATCCAAAGTGCTGCAACATGGTGAAATAAATATAAATTGATTTTAATTATATTTTACGAGATATACAAACAGGGCAATGTTACGCCTTCTAAACCTTCCAAGGCAATTTCATCGAGTATTATTCTTTGTAACGATCTTCCACTATTACACTGCATTATCAATTATATTTTAGTGCTTAGTTTATATGAAAATCGGGTATTTTTCGCACATTTATTTACAAAAATTACATCCTTATTCTTTTTTTTTTTTTATAGTTACTTCTGCAAATGCAAACTATGGGCAGAGACATTATATTTGAAGGTCTCTGATTTTACTCTGAAACCAGAGACGTTAATAACAGAGACGGAGTGTCGCTCTCTTTTATTTTTGCCGATAGAATCTTAAATCAATTTCGAGCCCAATATCGTAATGCATAAATATCGTACATTATACATCCTATAACTACAAATATCGTAATATTTTTGTTACTCTGACATGTTTACTGGATTTATGTACTTTTTTTTTAAAGGAATTCATATATTTTTTAATACTTTTCTACCCAATAATACTTAACAAAACATCAAAAAACCAACCAAGACTCGGATCGAACCAGCAATATATCAATACGAATCACTCCACCACTACACCACACAATCTCCTTCAAGTTGATTGCTTTATACTGAACCTATATAATTATATGCATAGTTCATATACATATAGCGTTTTCGTGCTAATCGACCAATCATCGACAGATCCCTTTGCCTAATTGTTGGTACTAATTTTTCTGAGAAGAAACTGGTGTGCTTCATATTTTGTCAATTTTACACATTGAAGGGAGGTTTTTTCATACATCATTCAATATGTAACAAATGACTAGCGTGAAATTAGCCCAGAAAAAATAGCCCACAGTTTGATTGTCTCTGATACGGTGTGTGTCTTGGATATTATGGGTTAACTTCACAAATTGTGGGCTATTTTCATACTTTTGGGGCGAAATTCACAGGACGAAAAAAGGACATAAAATACAAATGTTGACAAAACATATTATTAGAATCGAAAGAAAAACCCATTTTTTACTTGTTTTTATAAAAAAACGCAATTTTAATTTATTCTATATGTTAATTTTTACAAATATTAAATTAGCTGTTATATAAGTTCTAAATGAATAAATGAATGAATAGACAAAAATGGAACCCGCTTACAAAATTCATTATTGAATACATTAACGCCCAATGCCCCTATAGAGCTTAAATTATTACCAAACAATTCCATACACATATCACCCATATTATTGGCAAACCCATACCTATACAAATTTAATGAATTATTGTACATTGCATTGAAAAGGGATTGGGTGACACACTCTATAAATTTAGGCATTATGAAATTATTTGAAATTTCATTATCATTCATATATTATTAACAGTGTCTTCTACATTGGAAATTATATATCTTAAACTTTGTTCAATAATCTCATGATATTAATGACAAACTGGTGAAAAATTAATACTTGGCGACAATAATTTGATGTATTTGATGAAACCATTTGCGCATGAAAATGCACAGGTGGATTTGGTGTAACTGGTAAACACCTGATGTGAGCGGAGGCACGGCTCATATGTCCAGCGAGATGATAATACTTAACAATTATAAGCCAAAAAATCAAATATTGGTTTTTAAAATGGATCCCACATCAATTTTAATATTAATTTAGTATACAGCAAACAATACAGATTAAATAACGAGAGCTGGAATTTCAGTAATAACAGCAACTCCAAAAATTTTTAAGCAGCAACTGTTGACATGAACACGCTTAATGGTTACTATATACCAATTCAAAATTGTGAAAATAACTGATGACTGAATGAACTGCTTGTAGCTACTATAATCAGTGGAGACGTGATTTGGTCTAGAACATTAAAGCAGTGACTAAACGAACGCTGAAAAAAAAGATTTGTAAAGTAAAAGTGACTTTATAGGAGGCATACCCAAAAAGTTGTTCGTCATAATCCTAATTGCATTTAAGCCAGATGTACAGAGCTTGGCCCTTCCTTTACTAATGGTTATTAAATGGATAAGGCCTTTTAAATGGAAATCAGATGTATCGTTAGAATTCTTGTGCATTCGATTGGTACTACCTCTGCTCAGGTAGAACATAGGGTCCTTTTTTAGAGCCTTAGTAGAGCGCAGGATTAGTTTTAATGTTTCCTTAGTGTTTTATTCCCATTAATTGATTACATTCCAAAAACATGTAAAAGCGCATGCTCCAGATCATTTAATTACGTTTGTGTGCGACAATGTATCGCGCTATAGTGTACAA
Organism: Ornithomya fringillina; assembly: GCA_963978525.1. Taxonomy (NCBI): domain Eukaryota; kingdom Metazoa; phylum Arthropoda; class Insecta; order Diptera; family Hippoboscidae; genus Ornithomya; species Ornithomya fringillina. The sequence continues at coordinate 19,254,613 of OZ021693.1, forward strand.
TATAGAAATTAAGTTATTCTGTCATCTCTTTATTTTGTCTCCTTTTTCCTTCTTCTTATATATTTCAATGGATGAGCGCCTTGTGTTTAACTAGTTTTACTGTTGTTAATTATATAAGTATCTAAAGTTTTTACAGCTTGATTGATCTTGTAACGGTTTTCACAAAAAACTAAACGATCATTAGCGAACTAAACGATCATTAGCGAACATTTTTATAAGATATTTTTTTATATACAAAGTTTTTCTTGAATACATTTATCTCCTCAATCGATTTTTTATTATTGATTTCCTTTTTTTTCTTTTTTCCTCTCCTTTACACTACAAATCTTTTATCATTTTAAAATGAATTATGTATATAGGGCGTGTGTACACGCCAACAGTCCAAACACTTTGCTGCAATGTATGTGATTATTCCATTAAAGGTAAGCTTAAGAAAAATCGTGTTTATTCCATCACTAATTTAATTTCAATGATCTCGATTAAGCTTAAGCATGGATTGTTTTCTAAATAATAAATATTTTATCAATATTTGTGTAATAAACAAAGATTAGTTGTACTTAAAGAAAAATATGCATAAATTCATATGTTTGAGGGATGATATCTCTATCTCTCTATAAAGTAAATAAATGTAATATTAGTGAGAAGCACAAGTAAAAAAATCTTAAATATACGAAACATATATTTATGTGCATGAAAATCTTAACGGTGCTTATCTGAATCACAGAGTAAGTATTCCTTTTCTTTTAGTTAAAATAACTGTTATTAATTATAGTTAAACAAACATTACTTCGTTACTATTATTTTAATTATATTATTAATGCAAACTATTCATTGAATTGGACGTATTTTCGAAAACCGAAAGTCAACGCTCCAATCACACACACATACACATGATAGATAGATCGACTAATACAAAGCAGAGCTGTGTGCATTATATCTTTTTGTTTTGTAAATGATTTTCATAACAAATGGGAGAGGGTTTTAGGTTTAATTGGATTGTTGCAAATTCAAATTAGTATTGCTATGTATAAAATATGTGTTAAGCTCTGTTCTGTAGACGCTTTGTTTTGATATATTGTAGAGTCTGTTATGACATCATCGGGCAGATTTCTTCGGGGTACACTGAATATCATATCCAATATACTCATCCTATATCTAACCTATACCTACGTAACTAAAAGACTATTAACCGCATAAATGTGTAAATGCGTACATACTTGTCGAAAAATGTTCATTTAAAAATAACGTCCGTGTAAGGGATTCAGCTTAGTTTATGAACTCTATCTTCATGGTAAAGCCATAGTAACTACGATAATAAAATACTATATAATGCATATGCCAAATCTAGGATACCCATTAATATCGCTAACTTCTTCCAAATAGACCACTACTATGTAACTGCTCCAAATTATAGGGTAATATTTCAAATATATTTGAAGAAACATGCCATTTAGGCATAGAAATATCAATTTATTTCCCAATGCGGAATCAAACGAAAGTGGGGAAGGTTTTTTTTTAAAGTAAACAACGATTTTATGTATGACAGAGAGCTGGCGAAGAGGAATTTCGACTGCTGATAATTTAATAAATATTTGAAACGAAAATTTGGAAGACTAGTTCATTCAATTAGGTATGGAGAACAAATAACAATCCTAAGCACACCGTCAAAAACAGAGAAATTTTTTACCTCCCACGATATAAAACTGCTTGATTGGCCACCACAGGATGCAAACTTAAGCCTCATAGAGAATTGTTTCTAATTTTTGGACAGATATGTGAATAAATCAGGTGTAACAAACAAATCTTTAGAGAAATTCATGAATTTAAAAACTTGTAGAAATGTTATAGTGGGCCAAGCCCGACCTTTTAACAATATATGGTTGTAGCAGATACATTGCCGTAAGAGTTACTTCGTGATTTATAATTATATGAGAAGGAGTTCTAAAAATGGTCCGATGGGATTCCCCAAATTCTCTGAAAAAATATAAAAAATAGCGATTTTTCGCCATCTAAAAACTATTACATGAACAGACAGACGGACATGATCAAATCGTTTCAAATTTTAAACCTGAATCGATCGGTATAATTGAAGATGGGTGTGGCATTGGCCGTTTAGAAGTTACAAACATCCGCACAAACTTAATATACTCTTTATTTTGCCACTAGTGGTACCCTGTATAATTAGCGTACTGGAATGTCAAGCCAAAATTTAGAATACCATATAAATGTATATTGCCACTCCCACAATTTATAAGTACTGCTTTCTTTTTTTAGAGATGATTAGAAGATCTTACGCGAACTTATGCACTTGAAGCATTCATGGTTCACAACGCGTATTTAGAGGAGGAGCATAAAAGTTCAGTTTAAACTAAATAAATGTACAATAAAATGTATAACGGCGTTTTCTTTTCAAGTGTGAAATTTCCTATACATTATATTACATACAATGTTTCACTGAAAATTTTACCCCATCATTTTTATTATAACGTTATGCATTAGAACTAGTAGACATTTTGGTGTCTGGTATCCGCAAAAATCCATTTTTACAACATAGAAGCGTAGAGAGGATGTAAGTATTAAATATAATAAGTTTAAAAAAAAAACTTATAGAACATTGATTATATGTGCAAGTGATTTGAGAAATTATTTTATTTAGTACTTAATATTAACGAATTATTTAAATGAAGTTGTACTGTGGTGGTTAAGCAGGGGTACTCATAATACTTCTGCCTACTTACGCGTTTGTATGCTTCAAAAAAATATTCTTTCGAGAACAATGCATGAAAATTCTCAATAAACACAACGGTAAATAAACAAAGTTGAAATTTTGTTAAAAAAACACAGAGTGGTATAGAAGACGAGCCTCTAATTTATAAAATCAAAGTCAAAATCTATATCAATTAAGTCCCTGCTGTTGCGTGTACCATGAAAGTTAGATTTTAGTGCAAGTCAAGAGGCTCAGGTTACGAAGCAATGAATTAAGCTTCAAAACATTATGATTAAATGTTTAACACGTTCGTCGCTTTGTCACCATATACGGTGACGGGTATGCTTCCGCGGGGTTCTTGTCGCTATATAGCATTTTTAGTTGGACTTAAAAATACTAAAAATATACACCTTATACTATCCTTTTTATTAATTTATATAGGATAACCTATTACAGTATACTATGTCGCATGGTCTTCGTCTAAACACTCTAAACACATTTGAGGTGACTGTGGACAATTGGAATAATATGTTGTGGTTCCTTTTAGATTTTTTCTCGCTTCTTGGCGATAAAAGATAATTTTATATTTTATTCTTTGCGAGAAATCGAAGATAATTTTATACTTTTTATTATTTTTAATAAATAAAAGATAATATTATCATAATGTAACCATAATACTCGGGTCGCATTGTTGATATTTTTGCTCATCACTTGTTTACGTTACGGCGCGCCGTCAGTCAGATTTGGGCTTGACGAAAAACTCAATCAAATCGCGATGGGCGACGAATGTGCACAAATAATTTGGTAGAATGAAAGTAAGTAAGTCCACAAGCGGGCTTGACTATACATGAACACAGCAATAACGGGAGATCGGTATCCCGTAATGCATTCAGCCCTTAAAATTTGAAAAAAAATTGCTTAGATCCATAAAATGTTATCATAGTTAAGGGGCCCATAAATTAAAGTAAATAAACAAAAATTGTTTTTTTCTTAGGGCCCCCCAAGTAACTGTGTCTACCGCTGGGTAAGACCTACATTTACATTCTTGATTTTTAAAGAAAAATTTCTTTAATAGATTCCTAAAAAAACTTTATCTTCTATGTTTGTTACTTAACCCTTATACATATATCAAGTTTTAACGTCGTGGCTGTTAACCGATTTTGCCTATTTCAAATTGAAAACTTTCTGCATGGACCAAGAATATCTGTATCACAAATTTCAGTTCAATATTTCAATTTAATCATATGAAAATTTCTCCAAATGCACACACTGACGGAAATGTCCAGCTCAACTGGAATTTTGATGCGATGAACAATATACATATAAACCATATCGGATAGGATTATCAAGAAGAATTAACGAATTAAAGTCGCTCTATGTTTATAAATAAAACCTGTCTTCAGTAATCTGAAGAACATTTGAATATCATGAATTTCATTACTAACATTTTGGCACATTTTGAGAGTACAATTGGATTACAATAAAGAGTACATTTGTTCAATTCTGAAGTATACTTGGGAATAGTGTAGTAAAGTACAAAACACAAAAATTTGATATCTGACACATGAATACTCTTCAGAGGGCTTTGCTTGGTGTGTAGGTTTCAATGGGAGTGGTAGGTAATTAAGATTTAGTCTCTTAATCGAATTTAACTTTTTTCTTACTTTTATTTCACTCATTCACCCTATCAAACATGACTTATATTAATTGTAATATTTTCAGATGAAAGCTCACATAATTTATTCACATTCTACTACGCTTTTCGCCGCTATTAGTGCAACTGCTTTAGCTGTGATAGGAATATTAGGTATGTTACTACTAATAAATGAAATGAAAAAAAAACAAGATAGAAAAGTTCGGTTAAGACCGAAGCTTAAATACCCTCCACCTTTTGTAATTCTCTAAAAAATAAGCTCCTATTGTCATATTTATGTATATGACTATTTCATGTACTTACGCAAATAGTGTTTTTTTTAAATTATAGGCGTTTGCGTTATTCAATCACGCCCATTTTTGGCACAGTGTTGGATAACGGTACCCTTTATATATATACCAAATTTCAACTTGATAGACATAGTATTGTGCGATATATAATTTTTTAAAGATACAATTTTTTCGAGGTATGATGAGATTTTCGTTTATTGTGGGCGTTTCTCTTTACCGATTTTGCCCAATTTCAATACGGAACAGCGAAATTGAACTAAGAATACGTATGCAAAGTTTCAATTTGATATCTCAAAAATTACGACCGTGAGAGTGCCAACAACAGACGGACACACGGACGGACATGTCTCAAACGATTTCTCTTTTCATGCTGATTAAGAATATATATGGTTTGTGGGGTCTCCGACGCGTCCTTCGATGTGTTGTAAACGGATGATCAAAATGAATATACCCTCTTCCCTAAGGTGGAGGGTATAAAAAATTATATATCGCACAATACTATGCCTATCATGTTGAAATTTGGTATAAATATAAGTGGTACCGTTATCCAACACGGGCGTGATTGAATAACGCAAACGCCTTTATAGGCGTTAAAAAAAACACAATTTGCGTGAGTACATTAAATAGTCATATACATAAATATGGCAATAGGAACTTATTTTTAGAGGATTATAAAAGGTGGAGGGTATTTAAGCTTCGGTCTTAACCGAACTTTTCTATCTTGTTGGTATTCGATGGTATTTCTTTTTAATTTTTGAGAAATTAATGATTTCCATAAAAATCTGATTATAGCAAAAATAGTACACTTGAGGCGACTTTTTGTAAATTTGCATAAAATATAAGATATATAAGGTATTCTACCCTATACCACTTGAAGTAGAGAGTATGTTAAGGTTTTAAGACAGTTTGGAACTTCTAAACTATTTAAAAGAGACCCAAACTTTATAACTATTTAAAAATTATTGTTATCTGTCGTTCATAAAAATTTGTCTATAACTTAGAGGTTACAGTTCATAAGGTTCTTCAATGAAATTTCACATTATAATCTGCCTATTTACATATATATTTATTTTCAAAGAAATTAACTTTAGGTGGCAAAAAAATCTCAGTATTGCTTAAAGAAAATTGGTGAGTGGCAGTAGGTTTACCTCGATTTAAGTGGTGTAGGGTATTCAATGATCGGACTTGCCGGAACGTAATATTTTCGTTTGCATTTATTTAACAAAGAATTCATCTTTGGCCAGGTAATTCCATAACCATTCTTGCCTTATTGAAATGCCCCAAAATAAGAAGACATGCCACGACCGCTTTCGTTCTATCGCTATGCGTATCTGATCTGCTGTTTTGTTCGTTTAGTTTGCCTCTAACTGCTGTGCGGTTTTTTCAAGAAGTAAGTACGTTGTGCTCAGTGTCTCCACCTCGTTCATATAGAAAAGCGGTGCTACCAGTTTAGGTATACGGTAGATTACATAACCACTCTGATCGAAATTTTTACTTTTCTGTTTCTCTTCCGCGTATGACCTCTATTTTATATTATTTCTGCCATGTATTTAAAAATGGAAACTAAGCATAAAACCTATGAGAAATAATAACATTGCGGTACAGTATAGATAGTACAGTAGGTGGTACATCCAGCAAAACTAAAGTGCCTACCGAGTGCAGTTGGAGACACTGGTTGTGCTATGTTTTTTCTAAGTTTATTCTTGTAATTATGTGCAACCACAGAGCAGTCAATAAGAACATGATCAGGCAAACATTTTTATTGTCATCTCTTCTTCTTGGTTGCTTTATAATTTCAATCTTCTTGAAAAACGATCCATTATTAACTTTCATAAGTAATATATATATATATATATGGGCATCACAATAATCACATATCTTCGTAGGAATGGACATTTGGAGAGAGACTGTGCAAGATTTTCCCTCTGATATTTTATGGCAATGTGGCAGTGTCCCTTCTAAGTATGGTCGGTATCACCCTAAACAGGCAAGTTCTTCACCACCCCTGCAATAATCACTTACATATATAACGCTTGCTATCTATATTTGTTGTCAGGTACATTCTCATTGGATGCCATAATCTGTACATTCGCATATACAAACTGAAATGCATAATTGTGCAGTTGATATTCGTGTGGTCAATATCCTTTATGCTTCTGGTATATGACAAAAATATTTCATGCCTTTTTGGATGAGCTTTGCTTTAATAATTTTAAATTTTCAGTTGCCGCCAATTTTGGGTATTTGGGGTGAAATGGGCCTTGACGAAACAACGTTCTCGTGCACAATCTTGAAAAAAGATGGCAAATCAATTAAGAAAACTCTATTTTTAGTTGGATTTTTATTGCCATGCCTGGTTATAATCATATCCTACTTGAGCATTTATGTAATAGTTGCAAGGCAAAAACAAAAGGTTATCAATCATAGAAAGTTTGATTTGTCAACGTCAACAAAGGAGCAAATATTTCATACAAAAAAGTGTAGAGAGGATAATAGACTAACGTTAATGATGGTGACTATATTTGTATGCTTCCTTATATGCTATCTGCCATTGATGTTGGCGAATGTAGTCGGTGATGAGCGGAATACATCACATCCCTGGCTTCATATAGTGGCGTCAGTGATGGCATGGGCATCGAGCGTTATAAATCCAATTATATATGCAGCAAGCAATCGAAATTATAGGTAAAGACCAATTTTTTTTTATTAAGATTTTTACTCCTTAAATATTTAGATTCATATATAAGGAAATTTTTCGAATGTAGTGCGTGTCCGTAAGCGGTAGTTATACTCTGCACCAGTTGTGGCAAAGGGTATTAAGTTTGTGCAAATGTTTGTAACTCTTAAACGGCAAATGCCACACCCACCTTCAGTTATACCGATCGAATCGGCATTAAATCTGAATCGAGTCCGTCTGTCCATGTAATTTTGTACGCAAGCTACAGGTGGCATTTATTGAGATATTTCGATGAATTTTGGTACAAAGATATGTATTGGATCAAAAAAGAACCCAATTGAAAATGGACCAGACCGGACCATTTTTAGAACTCCTCCCCATATAAGGTCCTATTATAATAAAAGTCTTTGTACGGCAAAAACTCACAATTCTTAATATTTTTTGACAATGTTTAGTGAAGAATAGTTAATTAACTTAAGAATTGGCTATGCCCAATTTGGACCCAATCCGACCATTTTTAGAACCCCTCCTCATATAAACTTTTATTCGGTTTATAACGAAAATTCGCAATTCTTTATATTTTTTTCCAAAGTTTGCTGAAAAATAGTTAATAGTAATTATAAAAAATTAATTTTTTTCATTTTTTTAAATAAAACAAAATTTAATTGAATAATACACAAAGTGGTGTAAGGGTATCTGAGGGTTGGATTTGATCGATTATAATATTTCCACTTGTTTTTCAACAATAATCACAACAACAAGTCTGTGGGCAGAATATAAAATTATTTTCTTTTGTATTACAGAACTGCTTATATTAAATTGTTCACCAGTCTTAGATTTTGGCCTCATTCGAAATCGTCAATGGCAAATAAGTCATTCCATCACAATAGGGATTTAAAGGATATTTCAGGTGTCAATAAAACAACCCCCATTGTACGGCCACTGGAAATGAAAAATGTAACTCAAATATATCCGAATTATTCCATTTAATTAACACCTAACACAACATTATATACCATTGTACGTAACCGTATAGTGTGACAATCGAAATTAATTTATTAAAAATAAACCAAGAAAAGAAGAAATTCAAATGTTTCAAGGAACGTTATTTCAAACATCCACAAGGAGGCGTCAGAGGCCCTGCAAAGTATAAGGCGATCTAGACATGTATGTCCGTGTGTCCGTTTATTGTTGGCATTCTCACAGGCGCAAATATTGAGATATTAAGTAGACTTGCATGCTGATAAGTAATACATACACTATTAGAGGGCGCAATATATATATATATGCCACACCCACAGTTGTGGATGCGAAGGGTAATGCCTAAGCCAAATTTAGATTTCTTGCTTGCTATGTAATCACTTTATGAATCATCTTTATTTTACAACTTTTACTTTTGCAAGTGAAGAACAAAAAAACAGATATATATATATATGAAGTGACACTATGAATTACCGCACCAGGTGACTAGCCTCAGTGAATATAGTGTACAATCACCTTCTTTACATGCACATATGAGCGTTATGTTTACGACTAAAGAATGACGCTTTACGACCAAGTATGCAGTATGATTATTTAGCTTTTTTCCTTACCGTTTGAGTTCAGAATCTTGTTCGAAAAAATTTCAACCGATTTTTCAGATACTCTGGATTAATTACCTATTTGAGAAATTATTCTATAAAAACAAATGCATCGTTGCCGATTTAACTTGATATCATAAGCTCTGCAGTGACAAAAGAAAACCGTGTTGATTGAACTTAGCAACATCACGATGATAGTTTTAGTGGCTCTACTTCCTCTTCAAACTGAATAAAGTAGTTGTTCTTTTATTTATATTTCTAGTTTTTTTTTTATTAAATACTTATTATTATGCTTTTCATCTTAAATTAAATTTTTTGTATCTTAACATATGTTGGAGCATCATTTTAATATTTTTAAAAGTGCAAAAACTTAAAACCCAAGACGTTTATGCATGCGTGTTGTCATCCTCAACAAAGTCCTTTGCTTGTTCCTTTGATACACAGTCTATGTGGCTTACCTTATTTCTGAAGCGAACTCCGTAAAATTTATGAGCGTTTTCCAAAAGTTCGGGTCGGAATGTGGTTGTAATGAATTGGGCGTTATGGCTTAATTCGTGTATCATATCAGCCACTGCCTTTCTATGCTGGGCATCTAATGCCTAAATGGAAGATAAATTAGATAAAGAAATTACACAAACACTAGGGCCAGACACCTCACTCGTGGATGCATTAAGTAATGCATCCT